>JBBMKA010000026.1:2442787-2510747 GCA_037833695.1 Sechiopsis laciniata
TTGGGGAAAAAAAAAAAAAAAAAAAAAAAAAAAAAAAAAAAAAAAAAAAAAAAACTGTCCTTAAGCCTAGCCACAAGGGACATCAAATAATGTCACATCTGAATTTTCAATTTAGAATTTTGAAGTGAGCATGTTTTTAAAGTTGAAGCCTTCAACCATTGCACTTTCATTGGAGACACAACTACAATTATTTGTATTAATGAATATTGTCACATGTATTCTTATAATATTGTACTAATGAGTATTTATAATGTCATATTATTTTCGTTACAAATAGTTCAACTCATTCTCCAGTAGTCTCGCATCCATGAGTGGGATCATAGCTTGATAAGTCACTATTTTGTATGATCGATCCAATCCTGAAAGAAAATAAAGGTCATTAAAGCGTATTAATGACTATGAATGCAAATCTTTAAAATTTGACTACATTTATAATTACTATGAAAAGAATTCATCCAATACAATTTCCTTTTTTTTAGCTTTACATCATAGAATTTATAAAAATCTATGAAATTCAATACTCTTATTATTTTTTTTAGCTTTGTTATATATATATAATATCAAATTTGGTTAGATAATAATAATTTTAATAGAAAGATATATATAATATTTTGGTAAGGAAAAATTAAGTAATGCTTATCGTGTATAATATCAAATTTGATTGAGGGTGGGGCGAGATAGAATGAAGAGCTCATTAGAGATATCTTTTGTCTTAAGGATGTCAAAGTGATCCTCTCTACCCTTAAGTAAGAAAGGTAGGATGGACGAGATCATTTGAAATCATTGCCCAAAAGGAAAATTCTGGATAAAGAGTTCTTATCATGTTGCTACTTCGGTGGCTTATAAAAATAAGGTTTCTTCTTCTTACAATAAAGCTAATGCTGATTTCTAGAATAGTCTCTTGAAAAATTGATTGCTCTCCTACGAATAAAATTGCGGCTTGGAGTGTCATATCAAATGTTATTCCTACTAGATGCAACATTTATAATAATGGCATAAATATTGATGTGCTTGCCCCGTTTTTAAAACGAGTAGAGAGACTAATCTTCATATTTTAAAAGAGTACAAAGTGGCCATTAAAATGTGTACGCATATTTTTCCTTGGTTTTCTAATGGTGATCTTCTTCTTAGGGAAAGGGAATCTAGACTTGATGTCTGGGAAAGATTTATTCCAAGATTGTGAAGGATGAGTGGTTTAAGGCAGGTTATTGTTATCTGGAGTTTATAGAATTTTAGGAACTTAATTATGAATAACAAATCAAATAAAGAGTTCCATAATCTTCTTTTTATGGTCAATAAGAATATTAACGCCCATTGCTTATTTTTTGCAAGACGTGCCATCAAGGCTCATAACTTGAAGATAAATGTGGATGAGAAGTGGAAGCTCCTCGCAAAAGGTGTTAGAAGTTAAATACAGACTCATCTTTGAATCCAACATCTAGACAAGGTGGTATTGGGTGGATTGTTTGTGATTGGAGAGGCATCCCCAAGGCTGTTGGTTGGAGCTAATATTTTAGTGGAGTCATATGCTGTAAAGGAGATAAGATCTATTTTTAATGGTTGTTTAATCGATTTGAATTCAACAACGTTGTTGTTGATATTAGGCCGTTTAAGGCAGCGATTAGAATTGTTTCTACATCCCATTAGAGTAGACTTTGTATCAAGCGTCAGATTTGCTTGCTAAAGTTATATTGCTTAGACTCTTTTTATCATGGTTCAAAAAAAAAAAGAAAAAAAGGTCATATTTGTTTACTCTCGTGGAGGATTGTATTATTTTTTGGGGGGGGATTATCTCTTTGCGATGGGCTCCATGGTAAAAAACGATTGTATTGATTTGGTTGGTTCGATCTGAATGAAAAAAAGTTCTTTTCTTTAAAAAAAAATATATATATAATAATATGAGTAAATATTTTAGATATGAACTTTTACATTTCAAACTATTTTTCAGTTATATCCCATTTTTGTTTGTTAATGACCTAACATGATATTAAATAATTTGAAAGAAATTGATGAATTACATCTTCCCATTAACGAAAAGAGTTTAAATCTTTCTTTTCAAATTTATACTTTTAACAATTATTTTGTTTTTATTCTCAAAAGTGTTTTACTTTTTTTTTTTTTAAATAGCAATTAACACACAAGTTTGTTATAGCTATTTTACTATGTATTTATATTCAATAGAAATATTGTGCAATAAATTCGCATACACTAAGATATTAAAAATATGCTGTAAAATATGATATTATAAATAGTAAAATGTCAACAAAAACATTAATTCAACTACTATAAGTATGTGTATCATCAAAAGATTATAGGAGAGGGGAATTGAAATTCTAATTTTGAAGTCGTAATTAATACATGATATCAGTTGAGTTATATTTATTTTGGTCAAAACATTTAAGTTAAAATCTTACAACATTAATTATCATTGAACTAAAAAAATTATAAATATTAAAATAAATTTTGGTATAGAGTTTAAATATTTAACAAAACATATATAGAATTTTGTTAAAAAAATCAGAAGTTTTTTTTTTATAACACATATATGAAAGTGTAAACACTACATATATTTATTATAACATGTACACAAATTCTAACCGTTAATTGTTATAAACATGAACAGAATTAAATTAAAAAAATAAAAATAAAAAAAAATAAAAAAAAAAGTATAAACACTCCGAGGAATAAAATATTAAGTATAGAGAATTTCAATAAAAATTAAAAAATAATAATAATAATAATTATTATGAGATAAACGTGATAAAAAAGGTTATGAGATAAATCCTAGAAGTTACAAGTTTATTAAGTTTATGATGCTATAATTAGGGATGTTCAAGGAATCGAGTTGGAGGATGACTTCTTTATCCCCTCTTCCGCCACCAAAATCAATTACCGTTATCTCAAAATTCACCATTTTTTTGAAGAAATCGGTTCATGCGAAAAAAATTGTACGCACAATTTTTTTCTTCTTTTTTTCATTGTTTATATATATTTTTTTTAATAATAATCTAAAATAATTAATTTTTCTTACAAAAATATCTATCAAGCTTTAATTATATAGTTAATTATTAAGAAAAAATATTCATTTGGATACATAATTTCACAAACTAATATTTTTCAATCTAAAATTCAAAGGAGTAAAATAAGGAATTTTTTTAAAAAAAATAATAAATAATTTTAAACTAGGTGGAGATCGGAAAAATGGAGACGAAGAATACATTCTCTCTCAATTTAGCTAACGGGAAATTTTCTTTCCCCAGCCCCTTTCCCCACATTAACGAACTTTTTCCAAAAAGCTACTTGATCACACATTTACAGTGTGTGCGCATTTTTGTGGCACAAAGGCTACATTTTTTACAAAATTTTATGCACCACACTTTTGGGACGCGCGGTTACTGCTACATTTGCAAAACTCTTTCCATTGACTTTGACGATCTATCATCAACGCCATTCGCTCATTCGATAGGGAGACAGTTTTAAGAATTGATGAAAGAAAAGAAAAAAAATATGATCTAGTAACTAAAAAGTCTCGGACAAGGCCCAATCCCAGATCCGCTAGGGGTCGAGCCTAGCCAGACCCCCAAGCTCTTTCACACACCATCTAACATATGACACTCCTCTCAACTCAGTAAACTCTTAATTTGCACGATTATCGTACGTGGACAGCTTCCATGCCCTAAAAAATCATAAGTTCTAAATAATTATTTTTTATTTAGCAATATTTAAAAGTGAGAATTTGAATATGCAATTTACTTTTTTTTTAGTACAAGTTGGGTGAAGAGGACCACAAATCTTATAAATTAAGTATTACTGCTCTAAAATAAATAAGAATTAAATATCGATACTCAAGATCAAATTTATGATAATAATATTAAATTGATTACTATCAAACAATGAAATCATCAAACCACCAACAATTTTAGTGAATCTACAATTTACTAAGTCCTAGATTACTTGAAATATAGTGGAATTAAGAAGTAAAATTAGTACATATTTTAATAATATATGTATCTTATTGCCATTACCATGGCCATGCACATCAATCAAACCCTTCTCTTTTTTAACCCATCTAAAAAACGCAACGCACTATTGACGGGCCAGATTTGTCCACGTGTCCCCTCCAACTTTTACCTTAGTCTTGAAGTCTTCCTCCCTCTATAAATAAAACCAATAAAAAGTTGTTCCCAAAAACCCCCCATTTGCAAAATTCCAATCCAATTTTACAATCCATTCAAATCCACAGCCCAACAAATTTCTCAGGTTTTTCAGCACAAAATTATTCGTCAAAATTAAAATTAAAGCACATGCTTGTCTCATCATCTTCCTCCTCATTTCCTACCTGCAAATTCTTCTTCTTCCAATGTTATTGTACCCATAAATTTCTCTGTCTTCAACTAGATTAGATTTTTTTTCTTACCATTTCTGAAAATTCTTTTCTGGGTTTTGTTCTTGACCCAATTTTGAGAAATGGGTTTGAGTTTAAAACAGGTTTCAATGGACGAATTCGATTGGACCAAGGCCTTAATTCAAGCACAGAAAACAGAGCTCCCCAAATTTCCAAAATCACAAAACCAAAATCAGAATCAAATTCAGCCACAAATAGAGCAATTGAAGTGTCCAAGATGCGATTCCACAAACACCAAATTCTGTTACTACAACAATTACAACAAATCTCAGCCTCGCCATTTTTGCAGAGCTTGTAAACGCCATTGGACTAATGGCGGAACTCTCCGCAATGTTCCCGTTGGCGGCTGCCGGAAAAACAAGCGTCTCAAAAAATCAAAACCCAAATCATCAAAATCCTCCTCCGCCGCCGCAGTCGCTGCCGTCTCCACCGCCGTCACTACCACTTCCGGCGACCTTCAAAACCTTTCTCTGTTTCAGAGCTTTTTTCCACCGCCGTCAGAATTTGAAAATTTCACCATAAATTATGGGATTTTAAATTCTCAAAATCTGGATTTCTCTGCAATTTCAACATCAACCTCAACCCAGTCTCTAATTTCCCAAAAATTATGTAATCAATCGGATCAAGAATTAAGAGCTGGAGAAACAGAGAAAACAGAGCAAACATGGCAGTTTCCGGTAACCGACGGCGGCGCCGACATGTCGGAAAGCTACTGGAGTTGGGACGACATCGAGACCTTTGCCGCAACTGATCTGAATATCGCATGGGACGACGATCACGATATTAAGCCTTGAAAAATTAAATGTGACTTTGGCAAAAAGTATATATTATATAGTTTTTATTTTTATTTTTAACTTTGTTGTTATATTATATGAAATCGAGTTGAATCGGTTTGGATGTACCAAAATTTTTCTGGTGAAAGGGAAATGAATGAAGTTGTTGAAATGTGATGAATTGAGTGAATGTGATGGAAGATTCTGTTTGTGGATATATAAATTTAATTTTGTTGATTTTGAATATCAATTATTATGATTTAATTTTATATATTTTGGAATGATTTTATTTGGATTCCTTCATTCCAGTTGCAGAGAATCCATGGCGGATCATTTTGCAGGCTTTCGGTTTCTTCAGGTATGTTTTTTTTTTTTTTTCTTAGAATTCTGGAAACAATGTTGGCTGTTTTCTTGCAGATTCTTGTTTGTCTCTTGGTTTGTTTGAAGAACCACTCAATTTTTTAGGTTAAATTATATAGTGGGAGAAAATTAGTGAATTTAGTTCATGATTGGATGTGGTTAACAATTCTTAACAAATTAAATTGGTGATAATGAACTAAATTTTGTGTAAATGAGGTGATATTTTGTATTTTGTTATATTTTTTAAGCATTAAATTTGCCATTTTTCAACACATTTTTATAATCCAATCAACTGCTCAATTTACATCATAATAAAATACATCAATAATCTAACAGATATAAAATATTTCTCTAATATTAGAAGGTTGTGTGTTCAATTTTTTCATTTCAAAGCGTAGTCAAATTCAAAAAAGAATCTACTATATATTGAGTTTTAACTAATCATAAAGATTAGATTGTAACATTTATTGTGGAAGCTTTTAATTTTAGTCTATGTATAAGGAACATTGAAATGATCTTGCACTAAATTCTAATTTTTTGTTGGGACAAACAATTAGAAATATTTATCAAATATTGTTGGGTTTGATAATTGCATAGGAGATTTACATTAGCTAAGATACTCACAAAACTCTATAACAAAAAATGTAATTTCCTTTCTTCACTTTTTCACTGTGACAAAAAAGATGGAAAAATTTGAACATGCAATATTATAGTAGATGATATAATTTAAGGATGGAAGGATTTAAATATGTAACATTATAATCGAGAATATATTTCAATTATTGCTAGACAAAGCTACATCGCTTTAACTTTTTTCTTCACTTATATATATATATATATATATATTATTTTGATTGAACAATTATCAAACGTTATTCAACTCGTATACACTCAATAAAGTATTCAAGAGAATTACCAAAAATAGAGGCCTGAAGAAAAGTATTATCTGATCCCATTAGAAATTCCATTTTAATCCTCATTAATTATCCTATGCAATGTAGAATAAAAGATAAATCAATTAAAGGTTTTATTAACAAACTTGGTTCAATCTACATTAAATATAGATTAATGACTAAGATGCCGTATATTTAAATCTCCTACTTTCTATTATTATTGAACTTAAAAATTTTACTGGGCATAATATATAATAAAACAAAATGTAGAAATTCTTCAATTATAGGTTCTGTACTACATGAGTATTGGAAATGTTATTTTCTAGACATGAAGGCATTACAAAATAGAACATATCTAGTCAGCAGTTACCCCTTTAACAAAATAGAAGTGTTAATGTTTCTAAGAATTCATTTAGATTTAAATGAGATATTTTACTTTCTTTTTTTTTTCTTTTTTTTCTTTTTTTTTTTTAAATTCAACCTATGTAGATTTTAAACTCATAATGAACTAATGGTAAAAAATGGAATATTTATGATGGTGATATAAGAAAAGAAAGATGAGTATTTATGAAGGCAATGAATTTAGGGCAAAAGGCATGGTGAAGGCTATAGGTAAATAGGATAGATGTCCTACCTAGTTTGATTTCATAGGAAATTTCATCACTTTTATTTTGACTCACCCACTTCTATTATTTTTCAAGTCTTCATGTTTGCAAAATATGGATGCTAGGAAATTGGCTTGCTAAAAAGTTAATTATATTCATGGTCTTTTATGTCTAACATCTTCCAAATTTGTTTTTGTTTTATTTGTCAGCTAATATTGAACTATAGTCTCATGTTCCATCTTCTTAAAAAATAACTACAATTGTATATTTAGGAGGAAGAAGAAAAAATAAACTTAATGTTTTCATACGATAAAAGGCGAAAAAGAAGACAATGTTTCATAAATATCTCACATTAAAAACATTATAAAATTTTACATTCTTTGTTCGCAACACTTGACATTCTTTAAACAATACAAACAAAAAAGTGTCAAGAGGCACAAGTCAAAAGAATAGTGAAATACAAAACAAAAAAATAGGTCAAGAAATGTATTGTACTTAATTTACAAGAAATTATTATAGAGTTATTAATGAGTGATAGTAATTCTCATTAATTTATAAAATTAAGTACTCGGTGAATTTTCATGCATAAACATTCTTCAAGATCTATCTTCTTTTTGTTGTCCAATTCCAACAATGATCTATTTTCTTTTTTACTTATGATATTTTTTTGCTTTCGTTATAATTTCGAAATGTCAAAAATTTAAATTGTTGGCTAAATTAACTAAAACAAAGTTTTTTTTTTATGCCCAAAGGGTCCAAGGTTAAATAATGGAGGCCGAAGAGAATTTAAGTTATATTTGACGTACTTAATTAAAAAAACAAAAACAAAAAACAACTTCCCATTTTCCTTGATAATAATGAAAAAGAAACATCAACTTCAATAAATCTTGCAATTACCGATAGAATTTGACATTCAAACAAGCTTTCCCCTTGTAAATTACTTGATTTTTATCAACACAAATGAAAAACCCAATTTTGTACGAAATATACCAAAGTCAAATTGATAGAGAAGCATCGAGTAACAAGAGATATTATATTAAACTTCAATAATTGGTTTGGCTCAGTGGAAATTGATACTAAAATCAAAAGAATAACACATCAATGTTACAGTAAGGTTTCATTCAAACCAATAGAATTTTCTCCAAAATCAAAATGCTTACAAATACCTCAGCAAATAGAGCCATAAAACTAATACTACTACTAAATAAAAGATGATCTATGTAAGAAGAAAAAAATATAAATTTCTAATATTTCCTTTCTATAATTATCTAACTTTCTTTCCTTTCTATAAACTTCTAATCTTTACAATTACGACATGTGGAATATACCAAGGGAATTGGGTGTAAAGGGAGGTCACAGAGGGATAAAATTGTGGGTAAGAAAAGAATGGATGGCAAAAATGGAATTTAAGGATTTCTATAAATTCTATTCACAAATCTTCTTCTGGCAAGAGGAGAAGGGTTGTCAAAGCCTCTGGTCAACCAATCTAAATGTGGAGGGAGAAACTTTCTAGAATTAGAACCAATGCAGCCAGCCTTCACAAAAAGCTTGATATGATATGTGCATATGATGTTAACCTAAATCGGCGAATACCGAAAAATAATCGAATACCTATCATCACATCATAAAAAGGTAGTTCAGGTCTTCTACAGTGAGACGAGTTTGTCGACCGCCTGCTTCATCTTCTCCAAATGCAGATGAAACCATCTCTCTTTTCTTTTGCTGCATAAAAGTATGTATGAATATATGAATAAACATTCAACTCAAAGAAATGAAATTCAGACCACACAACAATTTTCTGATTATTAACTTGTGCAGAACGGGCAGGGAGATTAATTTCATGTAAGATAAGCACACATAATCATTTTTAAAGACATTAAAAATTTCTTGACATTCTATTGACGATTTATATGATGTTATTGCCCCAGCCATTGCCTAAGAATGTGATTGTGTAATACATAAATAATACTTTTTTGTATATTAAGTGTTAGGCCAGCTTATGTCCACATCCATCCTGACTATTCTCACGGGACAACCACCTCCTAATACAACATTTGGTTGTCAAAAAAATCCGTAGAAGATGCATTCCTAGGTAATTGACTACTATGGATTAAACTCATAACATTTTAGTTCTCAAAACACTCGATGACCACTAGGCCAATCCATGATGGTTCGTACATAAATAATACTAATTAGGTAGGAGAGAACCTTCTTTTAGACAGAAATTTTGTCCAACCTAAGTAGACTATATACGAACACAAGCAAGCAATACAACACAACATGATGATGGTGATATTCCCTTTTCAATTTCTAAGACATTGGCCTCATTTATTAAAATATACATTTTTGTTTGTTTTTTAGGCCTTTAAATATCCTTGTGTTCTTGCTAAATGTCACTTTCTCATAAAAATAAATTAAGAACTTTTGAAGTGTATCTAATTTTTATATAATAAGGAAATTCAAAGTCTTGTATTGCTTAAGAAAACAAATTTGATATATTTCACTTTCAAAATTTATTACTTTTGCCCGTATCTAACAAATGTTGGAGTGTCCAGCAACCTGTGTGAGACACAAACATGTTACCCAAACTAAAGTGTCCTTGCTTCTAGATCCCAATAATTGGCGAGACAAAACCTATCTTTTTTAATTTATTTGGTTGCACTTGCACGCTTAACTAATTCACAATGCAAGAGTAGACTGGATTTATATGAATCTAGAACAATCAAAAGCTTCTCAAATCAATAACCAAAAATGAAAACATATGATCAGTACCTGAAGGGCTAAAATACGATCCTCAACTGTATCTCGTACAGTCAATCTCAACACTGTAACCGGCCGGGTTTGCCCAATTCGATGTGCTCTATCAATAGCTTGATCTTCAGTTGTAGGATTCCACCAGAGGTCCAGCAGGAGAACGCGGCATGCGACAATCATGTTAAGACCAAGGCTAGCAGCTTTCAAAGACATAATCATGACAGTCACCTATTAGAAGGAAAGGAAGAGATATAATTACTAAACCATATTTATCAACATGTAAAACTAGTAAAGTAAAAATAGACATGCAATATTCCTATCAATGCAGCAGTTAGATTACAAATATCATGAAGAAGAGTAGGGCCACATCATTTGACAAACCTCCGGAAGATTGTTAAAATCCTTTACTGCTTTATCTCTAGCAAGTACTGACATGGTACCATCAAGTCTTCGGTACTGAATGGAAGAGTTTTTTAGACATGCTTCAAGCAAATCTAACATTCCCGTCCACTGAGAAAAGACTATCGCTTTCTCTCCACCTATTTTATTTGATTCGCAAGAGATTTTGTTTGTAGCTGAATCTTGGCACTCGGGAATCTCCGGATGCAGATCTGTGGATGGAGCATCGGTTGACTTTTCACCGGCAGGGCTGTTTCTTGAAGAGGATTCCTTTGGTTTATTCAATGACAACAGAACCTCAAGAGCAGCTTTAATTTTAGAAGACGCATACATTTCCGATGAAGACGGATCCACAGAGTCACCAACAGGAAAACCAGAGCTAACCACTGAATTATCCTCACCAAGCTGGTCGGATTGAGAATTGCATAACGAGGACTTGGAAAACAATAAAGATACATTAAGACGAACTTTGCATCCTGCTGTAGGGCACTGGCCATCATAACCTGAGGGGTGTTCTAATATGCATTGCTTGCAGAAAACATGACCACATTCTGAGACAACAGCATCTTCAGGTGGATCCTACAGAAATAATACCAGAAGTTTGAGTTAAAACTACTTTATCTTATCTGTTAGCAGGAAACAAAGAGAACATCGAGATAGAAGCATAACATTTGCATTGATCAAATGTGAAGTAAATATATTCATTCATGCAAGTAACAAAGGAGAATGACAAGGATATTGCTCTTATTTATACTTCTCACATGAGTTATTATAAAAGGAGAATTTCAAGAACATCAGAAATGATAACACAAAAGGAAGCGAAAAAAATCCTTCTCACTGAGTTATTATAAACTTGTCATATATCTCTTACATTATTAGAAAGCATTAAGCAGAGCCCTAGCAGCAGTTTTTAGGTGAGAGCCACATATTGAATGCCAAAGATACGTAAGACCTCGATCAAAATTTTAAAAAGGGATAAAGGTGCACAGAATACCATGCTTTGTAATTAGTATATTAAGCAAAAGATCACCAAAGCTGTTTATTTTTTTCATGATATTTAACAATTAGATAGATGGTGTACTTAATTGACATGCACTAAACCAAGCTAACACAGTAATAGTCCATAAAAAATCACATAAAAAATAATAAATGGGCAGGTGATATACATTACAGATGCCACAAATAGCCAATGATGCTTCCAAACAATTCAGTAGGAAAGTCTGTTTATCCCGAGGAAGCTTCTTGGCCTCGTCAACTGAAGATCTCCATAAAGATTTAGAGTCATAAGGTTTAACAAGAAGAGGGTGATCACAAGCTTGTCGAAGGCGCAAAAGCATCAGTAAGATATTGACGTAATTTTGTTTAACAGTTCCAGCGGCTGCATATTCCTGGAGGAAATTCTTACTTAGCAATGATAGAAAGAAGCAGAGTAATTTTTTGTAAGGTAATTAGATATTGTAACTGAAGTTCGATGTATATGAGGAAAACAAACAATTAATACATAATTTCCTTTTGAAAAAACATACTTCATACTGAGCCCTTGAGTCAGCCTCCAATTTAGTGTAGAAATCTCGCTCTCCCTCAGAAAAATCCACCTTTTTCAGTTCCACATGTTTAGGTGGCAGCGTAACAATGGGTTGCCCATCAAGAAGTGTGCCTACATCACAAGTACCGTAGAAAGATCTAAGTAAATATTGGTAAGCTCAGAGGATGCAAGAAACCAATGCAAATACAAAAAGTACACGGAGTTGCAGAGTCCCCACTGCATTTAGGGGTACCCACGACTGTCCCAAGGCTCGAACCCGAGAGACAATAAGAGATTATATAATTATTTAAGCTCACTCGTGGATTTTGAACCTAAGATCTCCAAGGAAACATGCTTCTCCTTGAGGACATCAATTTAATTTAATTGAAAATAAACCTGACAGATTTGGCATTCCATACATCATTACAAAGTTGTTTTCCATTTTAAATTTTTTTAAAAAAAACTGTCTGTACAAGGTAGAACTGTAAAAAAATTTCCCAACATCCGCAACCCACCAAAAAACCAGAAAGACTATATTATATTATTTTTTTAAACAAGGGTAACCATGCCTGTCCCTGGGCTAGGCATCGGCAGAAAGACCATATTATAACCTATAAAATAAATGGAGATGCCATGGAAATCAGACCATAGTCAAGGGGAGATCCTCCTCATCTAAGAGGAACAATATAAATCCTCCAATTCTTCAATCAAATTTCAAGTGGCGAGATGAAAACAAAAAACATGTCGAACTTTTGATGAAAATCAAAATGTACTATAGTATATAATTCTAAATCTTTGAACCTTAAGTAACTCATACACAGAAGTTTCAAGTGATTCACCTTTTGTGCGACGCAACATTATTGTCCTTAAAATGGCTTGAAGTTTTCTGTATCCTTTGGACGGATTCTTGTTGATTGGAAACTTAATTGCCGAACAGAACGACTTATAAGCATCATAGGGTTCATATTTAAGAAACCTAAAATAGCTATAAAGATCATCAATAGCATTTTGAATTGGAGTTCCTGATAAGCACCATCTGCGTTTTGCACGCAGACCCCAACAGGCTTTAGCTACCTGTGTCTTGTGATTCTTGATACACTGGGCCTCATCCAATACAACCCGGAACCACCTCACTTTTGCAAGAGGGAGGGCAACTGACTCACAAATTTCATTGTTTGCTCCCTTCTTGTTCTTTGAGCGTTTCTTATCATAACCAGAGGAATTTTTTCTTTTTTTGCTTAAAGAAATTTCCATGGGTAGAAAAGCTTGATCCTCTGTATTGTGTTTATCATCATCTTCTTCATCACAACCAGACTGCTTCGGTACCTCCATGCTCACAATTGAGTACGTTGTTAGAACCACATCATATTTGGCCAACTCGTAAGGGTCCTTAGTTCGAGTACTTCCATGGTATACCAGCACTGACAGATTAGATTTACTAGAAACCTTGTTACGCAATTCATCAGCCCATTGCCTCAATACACTTGTTGGACAAACAACAAGAGTTCCAGCTGCTGGCCTGCCTTTAGCTTGTACTGAAGGGTTCTTGCTTACTGTTGAATTTTTACTAGGTGTAACTTGAGGGTAGAGTTCTTCTTTTGGACCATCATACTCAGGAAGTATATCATCATCTTCATCCAAATTTAAAGTCTCCAAATCATGTTTAACATTAGGGAAAACTCTAGTAGGAGGAGACCTTTCCTTTAGTATTAGAGCGATCGTTGATATAGTTTTCCCCAATCCCTGCAAGTGACTCATCGTGTCAATACAGGGGAAAATAATATTCATATAACCTATAGATTAAACAATTTCTAAGAGTTGAAACCTGATCGTCCGCAAGAATCCCCCCTGCGCAGGGTACACCAGACGTCTCCTTCTGAACCATCCATGACAAAGCAATTCTCTGTCCAAATATCAATGGAAGTTAATAATAGAAAATATTATTTTTTAAAATGACATGTAGAAGAAAAGACTGTCAATAAAGAATTAATGACCTGATGTCTTAAAAGAGGAACTTCTAAAGCACCCTCAGGAGGATTAGTTTCTGATTTTGGCTGAGAAATATCCTGCAAAACTCAATAACCTGAATCTAATCAACTTCTCTATAAACAAACTAATCAGAGAATGATACAGAACTACGTTAATGTTTTACTGTTACCATAATATCTGAAAACAAAAACAAAATGGATGACAAATAAAAATTAACTACAAGATATGCACCAGCATCGCAGATCAAATCATGGGAGTATCAAAGAATAAATCGACTGCATGGTACCCATGTCAGTCTAAGACTATCAAATATATATTCCGTTTGTCTGAATGGATACAAAATAGCAAGGCTGCTTCCTCCAAAAGGGTAGGTTTAAACCGTCACACACACATTTGTGTTCTAATATTATAAAAAACAATTTATTTATCAACGGAAGAACTTACAAGCATCTGATAGCAATAATGTTTAGTATGTAAGGAACACATAATGATACTATTGAACAAAGCTCTTATCCAAAAACACACACTATTGAACAAAGCCATCACCGTATATCAACTTACTATTCGATTTTTTAATTAAAACAGTTCCGTTAGAATATTCAAAATTTAACCTTCAATTTATCTTATTCTGATTAAACCTGCTTAGAATTGACGACATACTTCCATACTTTTCAACAATGTAGATAATCCATTTAGTTATTTAAGAAGTATCAAGAAAATTAGCAGTAAAGGGAGGAAACAAGTTTGAATGAGCAATTGTTTAAAAACGCTAGGAACATATTTTCATTTGCATCAAGGACGTGTTTTTACGCATGTGACAATTTGCAGAAACAAAAACTAAACAGAACTAACCTGTAATGCAACTTTTAAGATGTCTGTTTCTTTTGTCTTGTGTCTCGTGCTTCCTAGTCCAACGTAAGTGGAAGAGCGACTGAGTGTAGAACAACCTTGTGAAGCAACAACAGAATTTCTAACCACAAGAGATTGGTTTAACGGTGCTGGATGACTCATATCTTCAATTATACAGATATCTAGATCATCCTCCACATGTTTATCGAACAAATTACTGTGAGTTGATTCAGGGCTGACATGAGGATGATCTAAATCACTATTACAAAGACTCAATTTACAATCTCCACCATCCTTGTTAAAAATCAAAGGCTGGTTGCTTAAATTAGATGAGTGGCCATCGGGAGAATATTGGTCAGTTAAATATAAATTCTGGTACCTGCCATCACCGGAGGGTATGCTGGATGTTCCACAAGCCATGTCTTCTGAGTGAAAAGCTCTTTCAAATGGAAAAAACATGTTTTCCTCTATGAAAGATTGCCATGAGACACTACTAGATCCAACCAGTGAACCCACTGTTTCGTTCTTCACTGGATTACCAAGCTCTTTGCAGAAATAGCTCAACTCAGTAGACATTGGAAACCCCATTGATGTCTGACTAATATGACCCTCATCAGCATGATATGCATAGTTTCCATCAAATGATGAAATAAAGTCATTTTCACAATTCTGATTACACCCCTTTACATTTGAATAACTATCAAGAACTATTAAATCCTTTGAGATTGACTCTCTTGATACTGATTTATGATCAATAACATCTGGCACAGACAAATTCATTGAGCACAGTCTATTGGATGGAAACTCTCCTTCATGCATCATGTTGATCGTCCTGCCCCCTTTTCCAGAAACAACTTGAGAATCAAAATCACGCTGAAAAAAGTACTGAGAAGAGTCTAAAAAAGGTTGCCCTACTGTACTCATCAAGTATGGCGTGTCTGAATAAGGAAAATCAACACTTCGATTTATAGTTGACTCGGTAGGAAACCCTTCTTTTGAAGATTGCTCCACATGAAACAAAGGCAACTCTACTGAAGCATGTGAATTATTTTCCGAGGGTCTCAAGGTTTCTATGCCCTTCTCATTCAAACTGTCATGGTTTCTCAAAGTTGCATCCATATCCTTCATGAAACCATGAGATATATCTGCAATGTTAAAATAACAAATTAAGATGAAAAGGCCTTCTTTGTAACAATTTGATTAATTTAGTCACGTACATGTAATGGTTAAGTATCCCATTATTCTGAGGGTATTGTGTGTTATGTTTCTAGATTTGTTGAAGTTACTCATTAGTATAACCTATCACTCTATTACTTCTCACCTTTAAAAGTCAAGGGCTAGTCATCACATTTCTATTAAAAAAAACCTAAATTGCTACAAATAAAGGGTCAATGCCAAAACATTGAGTCAAATTGCAAATATTATAAAGATATTTAACCTTGCCCCCACCGTAGAATAAGAAGTTCTATCCTAAGAAAAAAAAGAATGGGACTGGAGGTTAAACCAAACCTTACTAGCTACTTAAGGCGCACCTTTTAGTGTATAAAAGGTAAAACTTAAAACCAAACCTAGCAGGGATGGTGGCTAAACATGAAATAAAAGTAGATATCCCCCAAAATGTAATGACATCCTACTACTTTGAGCATTAGAGGGAGAACAAACACTCTCTTTATATAAGTAAAAATCATAGTACCAATGTGATATTCATTCAATTTCATACTAACCATTCTGCTTGTAGAAACTTTCTTGTTCGGAAGCATCAAAATGCGGTTGGCCAGCCAACTCATTATTTGGCGATAAGTCCTCGAGCTGATTCTATGATAATCATAAACAAGACCAAGAGAAAGCTTCTAGTGAGAAATAATGTAAGGATTATGCAAGTAACCTGTGAGATGACAGAACATGCAAATTGAAAAATCAACCAAGATACAATGACCTTCACTATTCCCCATATTTTTCCATCCAGCTTAGTGTTCAGAAGCCTAATTCTACTTTCACCTATGTCCAGTTTAAAAATTAATTAAAGAATGGTCCATACACACAAAGCTGTGGAAACAAGAGTTCTGCGCTCTTTTAACAAATCCCCACGAAATAAATGAAACAAAGACGATAGTTTTACATCATATCTCGATTTGATCCTATTCATTAGATGCTAGATGTCCAATGACCTGGCTGACAGAATGCCTCAAAAAACATCCCTGGAATAAGTTAACTGACAAGATTGCACCCAACTGATTTCAAGCATTCGCGAGTTCCAAACCAGCTAAACTTAATTAATATTATTTTGTTACATCCTCGAGTATTCGTGTCTCCTAGCTACGCATACCTTAACTATTTTTATGATCTAACTATCTGACTCTACTATTTTTTTTGTCAAAGAAACTCTAAATTAATTCTTAGGTAGGTGGTATTGAACCACATTATCCATTAGCTCTCCAATAGCCCTTTAGCATGGGAAAAATTCATAATGGTTAATTAGCTAAACTTAATAACTCAGAGGCGTCATTCCGCCCATAACATAGAAACCCTAAAGTTGAGAAATATACAGGTTCAACTCTCCTAGATTCCACCACATATAAATATAATCGTTGCTCTGTACTATGAACCCAACTCGTTTATTCATATCATTTGGGTAAATCAGAAGTTAGCACTGATCATCCGCTTAAACCACCAACTAATTCTTAGTGGTTCTAAACCTAGATGTCGAAATTGAAACTATTGCTAAAATTTCCCTAAAATCCAAAACCTCCAATCACAATTCAAAAATTAAACCCTAATTCTCAAATAATCAAAAACCAACAACCCTACCTGCAAAGGATCCTCGCTCAGTATATGAAACAACGTTTCGCAGTCGAAGGACAAATCTTCATCAAAATCATCATCACCAAACTGGAAAGCAAAATTAGAGCCCTCATCCGCCATCAACATGATCAAAAAAACCACCGCCGGCCGAGCTTCGTTTTCCGGCCACCGAATCTGAAGCAAAATCGACGACGAAACCTTAGAATCCTAAACCAAAACGTCTTCAACGATTCATTCAATCAGCCGAAATCACCATAAACTACAGAACATACAGATTCATTCACTACAAGAAAGTAAAATTCAGAGAAACTTCTTTTCCTCGGAAATTTCGGACGAAGACGAGAAGGAAGAGAACACAAAGTCGCGGATCAAAACGTGAAGACCAGGGATTTTGTAAATTTTGTTTTTAAATAGCGCGAAATTATTTTTCTCCCTTTTTTTTTAATTTTAATTTCCTTTTTTATTTTACTTTTTTTTTTCCTTTTATGAAATTTTGAAAAGCCGTGAGACAATTAAATAAAACACCGCACACCAGATTCCTTTTTCCCTTTTTGTTTTTTTTTAATTGGCCATTGCGCCGTCCCATCCGTAACGGCGAAGATAACGGTGACAAATATTCCTACAAACAAATATTTTGTATTTATCTCTCAATTCAAACACTCCGCATTTCTCGCTACTCTATTTAATTTGGGAAAGTCCTTTTATCAAGTAATTTAGGAAAGTTTAAAGAATAATAGATTCGTTATAAAATAAAATAGACATTAAATACTTTTAGGATGCGAATAGAGTTTTTCTCGTGACGTAAACAGACTTTATAAATAGATTTAATTAAATTTTTATTATTGATCTTTTTATGTTTAAGGTATGAATTATTTCTATCTCAAAAAAGCAAGTTAAAGATGATCATAAAGTAAGCTTAAAATAATTTAAAGATAATAAAAAATGAGCCTGAGATAAGTTAAAGATAATAGAAAAGTGAACCTAACTTAACTAGCATATATTGAAATAATTAACAATTATAAGTTATATGATTTGAATTTCTAGCCTAAAATTTTGAGAAGAGACTCAAGTTTTTGACTAAGTGTGTCACCTCTCATGGATTACTTTCAATTCTTTTTTTTTATTTTAATTGCAAGACAAATTATATTTCATTCAAGATAAAAATTATAGGAACAAATAATCTATCTTGTGAGAATAATTTAGTTGCAGGATTAGTGGGCTAGACATTCATATACTAGTAATGACGATATGTGTCAAGTGATTTATTTGGATAAAAAATCACATTATTTGTACATGGATAATTAATAACATGCGGTATAGTGATTTACAATCAATTATGAACAATATAAAATATATATTTCTTTGATTCTATCCGTTATATGATTAAATTATAGTTTTTAGATTAAATTTTTTTTTAATACTTTTAAAATTAAAATCTAGATTTTGAAACGAAACGAACTGAATCGTAACTTTCCATACGGATCAAAATTTTAATTCACTAAAAAAGATTTGTCAATCATGAGATTATTTTATTATTATTATTATTTCTTTTTATTTTTTTTGTCATTCAAAACACGACAACAAAATATGGTATAAAATTGCAATTTAATTATGTGTGTTGCCATGGGAAACCGGGCCGCTTTGTGTATCACGTGACGCAGTGGTGTTTAAAAGTCAAACATGGCCTACTTTTTTTTACTTTTTCTTAATTTCCTTTTAATAAAGAAAACGCGGGAGGACCGACCATAAGTTTTCCCTCCTCAACCATTATTAATTTAATTTCGTTTATTCTCCTTACCAAATATGGTAATTGTTGGGTACCAAATTAAAACTATGTCGTTTTAATGCTCCAACGTCTATTAAAAAATAAATAAATAATCTATATTCCTTTGCTTAATATCTTTTTTTTTTTTTTTTAATACTTTGCTAAATTTCTCTGATTTACCTTCTTAAACCGCCCCCCAGTATATATTGATGATCAATAAATTATGAGTTTATATTTTTCAACTTAAATTATGGTATACATACATGTATATTGCTAAGTTTAGTATTTGACTCATCTTTTTTTTTAATATATATATTTGACTCTCATCCTCATAGTAATATATTTTATAGTTTTAAAAAGTTAAAATTTAATACTTATAATTTTAAAGTTCATAATATGATTTCTAGGGTTTGGAGAAAATTAAAATTTAATTTTTATAATTTTAAAAACTATAACTTAATTCCTATAATTTAATAAAATTTAAAAAACTGGCATTTATAATCGTTAACGAATTAAATTATAAATATACAAAAGAACCAACAACCCATACTATTCAATTCAAATTATAAAGATTGGGTAAATTTATAAATTTATTTGAATTGAATTATGATTTTATAATTTTCGTCGAGTTGGGAAGTTCTTGAGTTTAGCAACTTTGTACTTGTTCAATCAAAATTAACCTAAAATTATATATATATATATATGAAAGTAATAAATTAATTAATAAAATATGGCTCTTTTTATTGCAAGTCATTGAAGCCATCTATTTAAATAAATAGAAGAACGAGAAGTTTTGAGCTAACAAACTGACATGGTTTAACAGACCAAGCATTAACACAAAAGGTAATTATAGATAGTTATATACACATACTTAGTTTTTAAGCGATTATGAATGACATTGACTATTTTTAAAATTTTATCAAACTATAAAGTCTAATTTATAATTTTTAAAATTTTATGGATTAAATGATAACTTCCTTTGAATGATATGGGCCAAATTTACCATTTACAATTTACAAAAATTACCGTATGGTTTTGAACATTGAGATGGAAAAGCCCAAATAAGAAGTGGGCCGAGGCCCAAAGCCGCAAAATTCCTTAGTGGGCCGATATTGACCACCCGAACAAGAAACGTGTTCCAGACCGACAGATACGAAACTCCGTTTAAAACAAACGCGTTCCGCTTATTCGCAATCCTCCACGATCGAAGATAGTTTTTTCCTTTTTCGATTTTCCAGTGAAAATTTGTTGAATAATTTTTCACATTCGATTTCTCCAATCAGCCATTTCGATCTCCGTGAAGAACTCTTGATTCGCAAGAGATCTGAAGTAGAGCTGTAGAAACTCTACCGATTAGGATTTTCACTGCGCTCTGATTTTGGAGTACGAAGCTATGGATCGAAGGGGTTTTGAGGATTTGAAGTTACTGCGAAATTTCGACGGCGTTGAGTCCAGACTCTGATTAATCATCTACAAGTGATTGGAGTAATGGTAATTATTCACTTGTTATTGCATTATTGCACAGATTAAATGATTGATCACAATACCTAATGAAAAGAATAATCGGAAATTATTGATTCTTTAAGGGTGAGTTAGAGCTGATATTGCAAGTTATTCACTGTATTGCTTACTTTTCATGCCCTACAAATTGAATGTGTAAGATTATTATTATTATTATTATTGTTATTATTATTATTATTATTATATCTGTGACGGTTCGAGCCATTTTAGGCGCAAATCGGCTTATATCACGAATTATATCGTGTGACCCTACAACATTTGAATGTCAAGATAGGTAACGGAATTGAAAAAAATTAGCATCTAGGGCAACGGATTTAATTTGGTTGAGCTTTTGGGTATTAAGTTTTAACTCGAGGGAGTATATAGTTGAAGTAGGAAGTTGTTTGTTTATTTTCTTCAAAAGAATGTCTTCAATTTTCTGAAGGGGCGAGTAATTGACCCATCAGCAAGTTGAATTATGACAGTTGTGAGTCTTGCTTTTCAATTCCAAACTTTTTGTAGATCGATAGGGGCATAAGGTTGATACTTGCACCTAAATCACATAGTGCTCGCCCACAATCTTTACTGGAATAGTGAATTGACCAGGATCGACTTCTTTCATAAGGATTTTATTTTGGACAATTGCACTACATTTCTCATTTAACAATACTACTTTGAATTCCTCACAACGCGTGAATTTCATGTAGTTTGGCATTTGTCACAATGCAGAAGGAAAGGAGGAAGAACCGCAAAATGATGCAATGGAAGATTCTGTGCGAGAAGAGATGTATTATTACGAGGCGCTCGATGCTGCAACTAGAGTTAATTCTCTTCAGCGCCCGTCAGTTGAAGAACCTCCAACGCTGGAATTAAAACCCCTCCCCGCGCATTTGAAGTACGCTTATCTGGGAGAGAAAGAGACTTTACCGACCATGTCATCGCAGCTAACTCCAAATAATGAGAAACTGCTTTTAGAGTTGCTCAAACAACACATTAAGGTCACTCTCGGAACCTCCAAGGGAGAGTACCTTGGAGACCCAATCCTCTACCACCGAGGCACCCTTGAGATATAGAATACTTTGATAACGATTAGGTATGATGTGGTCTTGTTCTTGTGTATGAAATAGATATTATTTTGTCCGTTATGAATCACAAGACTACTTGAAAACACTTACATAAACAAACTTGTTCTGTACCTTTTACTTTTCTCACAACTGTTAATAATCTCACAGTGTTCTTATCCAAAAAAATAAAAAATAAAATAATCTCACAGTGTTCTCTTTTGATGTTCTATTTGTGTTGAGGTGAGACAGAGAGTATTTCAGGATTACTCTCCCGCTTTTATAGAAATAGATCACAACGTTCATTTCTTGCTCAAAGAATTCAAGTTTTATTACACCTCTCATTTTATTTCTCACCATTTTACATTTAACTTGAAATTATACATTCACTCGTGACCCATGTTTCAAAAGGCTATTGAGGCTCACTTCAAGGTGAGGCAGAAACTTTTAACCTCGAATCTTACGCCTCTGTTGGATCATAAAAGACTTATGCCTCACACATGAGAGGCCTACGCCTCGATAATAACACATTGAGGCTTAAAATCCTTACGCCTCGTAGAATAACTAGAAGACTAGTATTAATATTTTTTATTCTTATAATATAAGGGTTTGAACAATAACAATATAGATTTTCTCTTATGGATTCTTTTGTTAGAAAGATACAATTGTTTCAAAATTGTCAATTTTTATCATTTGTTAGCTTATTTTCCTCTTGCATCTCTTTTTGGAGTTCTTTGTTGTATTCATTATAGATGTTTGGAGAATTCACTTATATTTCATTCATCAATGAAATTATTATTTATTTCAAAAAAAATTCAATCCTATTAGTGTTGGTGTTATGTTTTATGTATTTTTACTAAGTATTATGTTTTACCATACATCTTTACACAAATAAAATTGAGGCTTATGACTCAGACTTATGCCTCACCTCTTCAAGAGAAAAATTCTCGAGACCGCCTTTAGCCTTTTAAAACATTTCTCTTAGACTTATGATTGGTACTATGTTATTTGGTTCATCAGTTATTTTTCTTGCTGTGGATGTGAAGGATCTCTTTTGTGCATGCTTCCCAATGCTACATTGGTGTTTTTTATGTCCCTTTCACCCATTGGCCACTTGTGGTATTGAAAACAGTTGGCAATTAGTATATGTTCTTAATCTATGGAATGAAAAAAGAAAAAGAACAAGGGGTTGTACAAATAGACACATAAATAAACCAGACAGTGGTTACAAGAACAACAGCTACAGAACAGTGCTTCAATTGTTTGTAGTTCCAAAAAAGATATGAATCCACAAAGAAATTGTTACAAAAAACCCAAAAAGGTAATATAAAGTGAGGCTCTCTCATCACACCTCCCCCAAGAACTACCCTTTCCATGAAAAGATGTTTGTTTTTCTCCAACCAAATATTCCATTACAGTATATATATCTACCTCTTTTTTGAAAGAAAGGATGTAACAATACCTCTTCGAGCATCTAAGGACAATCGTAAGTCTGAGCGGCCAAAACAACTTTTAGCAACTCTAAAAACCTTAGTGCACCTTCCTGGAAATAAGGGCAAAGCAGAAAGATTTTATATTATTTGAAATATTCTCTTCGGAGGTGTTTGCACAAGGTTTTAATGAAGAGTTATTTTGAATAGTTACAAATTTAGAGTTATGGTCAAAAATTCGTTTGAATTCGTTTTTATTATAGAGGAGTTAGAGTAAAGAGCTTGTTTGAATGTACATTTAAAATGAGTAGTTTTTTTTTTAGTAGTTAAAAAAAGAATGATTAAAAATGAGTTATTTTGAATGATTAGAGATGAGTGGTTAGAAATGATTGATTAAAAATGAACAGTTAGAAATAAGGAATCATTTTTTATAGTAAAAATGAGAAGTTAATTTGAAGAGTTACAAAAATTCATTTGGATATAGATTTTTGAAGAGTTAGTAAATCATCAATCTAAATCCTCCTTAAATATGTCCGCTCTCTTTGGGATATTTTAAACAACCAGATTGTGAATCAGGCTTAAGAGCAGAACTTGAGAACTAGTGAAACCCTCCACCTCATACTACAGATCAAGCCAACTTGTGCTAAATCTATCATGGCTACTGTTTCAAAAAAAAAAAAAAGGCTACAAATCTTTTTGCCGCGATTCTTTGGTTTATATGGTGGAAGAGGAACTCTAGAATATTTAAAGATGTGTCTAAACCACCTCTACATTTATGGGATGATATTGTGGCTAACATTGCTTTTTGGTGTAAGAATTCAAAGGCTTGTAACGCATACGATCATTGTGTTCTAATTGGAGATCTTTCTTGTAGCTATTGTATGTATCTTACATACTTCTTAATGAAAGTATCTTTTCTTCAAAAAAAAAAATCCTCCTTAAATATGGCAAACAAACACCTCCTTCATCTCATTATCCTCGGGTGTTTGTGGCGAAGGAATGAAATGGGGAGAATGGGAAGAATGATGATTTTTAGTATTTGGGCTACCAAGATCCAAGAATCATTTTATCTCATAATCACATTTTTTCAAAATCATATTTTTATTTTCATTTTAACTACTTTCTATTCCTCATCCAACAGCTTTTTACTTTTATCATAACTATTTTTTACTCTCGTCATGCTCATTATTTTATTTTTCCCATCATCATTTCATTCACTCCAAACACCAATAATCAATCTCTTCATAATCACTCTCTTTAGCCCAAATAGGGTGATTGGATTTGGAGTTATGAGAGGAGAGGCGATGAAATGGAAGAGAAAGAGGAAGTGGAGAGGAAATGAAATGATTTGGAAGGATGAAATATTTATTTGGAAATTGATATTTTGGAGAAGAGATGTTAGAAAAACTTTTTGGAGATTTGTGTTTTGGAAATGAGACGTTCGAAAAAAAATTTGGGGATTAGTGTTAAGAGAGAGAATTTTTATTTTATATTAATATTAAATTATAATGAAGTTTGATAGATGAGATTTGAGAAAGAGTTGAAGAGAAATAGAGAGAAGTTGTGATATATTAAAAACAAACAAGAGATTGATAATTCTTCATCTCTTCGCCTCTCCCAACCTCTAAATCCAACTACTCCTCAAATAATCATTGTCTTTATTATTCTCTCACTCATTCTCACTCCTAATCATTCTTATTCTCCTTCCATGTGGTCGTAATCATTTTAATTTTCTTTCTCCCAAACACCCCTATGTGTTCTTCTCATCCCTTCAATGCTTTAATTATTATTTTTTTACCAATATAATTTATTTGTTGCTTTTGCATGGGAGTGGTGATATTTAGCATTTTGGATGCAGGAAATGGGAATCATAGGAAATAGGGATGGAAAATTATTAACTTAATTTCAAAGTTTATTAACTTAATTAAATGATGAATGATTCTATATTCTTGGGCTCAACACTAAAACTATGCCTCGTTCCATTTTGGGAGGTTAAATAATATTCTTCTCATCCCTTCAATCTTGCCTGCTATTGCTTCATCTTTGTTTGTTTGTTTTTTTCCTTTTCTTTTTTCTCTATTTTATTGGTAGGATCCCCAAACTCCCATGTCCCTCCAATAATGTTTTCTTCACATCTCCTCTATGTCATTTAGAAATTTGTATTAAGTAACCTATTTTTTAAACTTATTTACAAATATACCTTTAATTAAATACATTTTCTTAAAAAAATGTGAAAATTGTCCTGGATGAATATAAGGATTTTAAATTTAAATTTAAATTTATAACTTTTAAAATTAGATTTGATTTTTTCTATATTTAGATTTGATTTAATTTTATTATATTTTGAAATTAAATTATTAACTACATCAAATCATTCCAATCTTCCTCCCTCCGTCCAAACATCCTTAATTGAAAACAAAATTGGCAAATTAGTTTCTTCTAAACATCCCTTAATTGAAAACTAATTTGGTAAATTAATTTCTTAGAATGTTGAATATACTTGGACGACTATACTATTTGGATAATTTGACATGCCTATCGATGACATTTAGGATAGTAGATTTTCCATTCTTTCGACAGTCACTAGATTGACTCAATCAATTCCCACAACATATTCACGATCTTAGAAATGTCTCAAAGAAAAAATAAAATAAAAATTAAATAGTAATACAACTACCCTTTGATCCTGCATCACTAAATTTTCATTGATAAGAAATTCAATGTTCACACAAAGATATTTTCCTATAGAGAATGATCTCGTGATCAAATGGCCATAGTTTTAAAAATTGCTCGCTAATGTTAATAAAAAATTAAAATTAAAATTAAAATTTTTAGTGGTCGATTTTTAAAAACTTGGGCAAATGATGCCAAATATGAAAAAATGGACGAGATAGACTAAATGTTTTTTCGATGCTAAAATTTAATAAAAAATATATTTTCATGACTTTTTTTATAAAACGTTGGGTATATATTAAATTTACAGACAATTTTATGAAACCATCGTTTAAATCAACGATTTACAGACGATATTCAAATTGTCAATATTATTATGGCCAATGTTATGTGGTCGACGGTAGAAAAACCGTCGATCAATACCTTTTTCTTGTAGTGATGGTAAGAAAACTATATCCAAACCTAGTATGGGTAGGAAATTAACAATAGAGAAAAAGTGAGGTTGAAATAATTTTGGAATGAAATTGGCTGGGCTGGACTGTGCAAAATTAAATTTAATTGAAAAACACACAATCTTATGGATTTTCCATTCAGCAATATAACCAAAATAAAATTTACATACAAAATAGATCTTAATCACACTTGTTTTAACCGACCTAAAAACTAGTACAACAATACTAATTAATCAAAAAATAATTTAAGAAATAAAAAATCAGAATTAATAAATCAATAATTAAGTTCACTATGGTAGTACATTATATTCAACAATAAAGAAAATTTAACTAGATATTTTTTAGGTTCAAACATTTTGACATGACTCAATGTTAGATCCGTGACATTTTTCGTTGCACAACTTTCCCATTCTTTCGGCACTCACAGGATTGACTCAAGCAATTCCCTCGACACCCACAAAATCCTTTTAAGTTCTAATATCAACAAAATTCTATTATTACTTTTAGTCAAGATTAGAGATGTTCATTTTCCCCGCAAGCCAAATTCCCGCGGGACCTGTCCCTGGGCGGAGAATCCCTGTTTAGATGGGGAACGGGGCCGGGACAGGGACAAAAAATTACCGTTAGCTAAACGGGGACAGGGAATGTATTCACATCCCGTTTCCTCGATCGCCGCATATATTTATTGCTATTTTACTTCAATAATGAAATTTGAAAGAGAAATTATATCTCTTTAAAAATAAAAAAATTTAAAAAATTTAAAAATTTAAAAATAAAAATAATAATAAAAAAAAAAAAACCAAATCTGGAAGCTCTAAGTTTGATAGAGAGATTTTGTTAATTTTGGAAACGGGAAAAATTTCCCGAGGGGAATCCCCGCAAAAAAAAAAAAAACTTAGCGGGGACGGGGAATGCATTCGCCCAGCCCCATCCCATTGGACATCTCTAGTCAAGATCTTCCATATGGCCAAAAGAAAAAATGAAAAAAATAAAATATTTTTCTTAGTAAAAAAAAATGAATATTGTATAACAAAAATAATCCAAATTAAATAGTAATGCAATTACCTTTTGATTCAGTGAATTACATTTCCATAGATAAGAAATCGAACGCTCAAGCAACAACAACTTTGTATCAACAAAAAAAAAAAGCAACGACTAAAGATTGGAATCTGATCACCCTAATTTTACAAATTTGGCAAAGTTAATTAAAAATAAGAAGTATAAAATGGCCCCAAATATGAAAAAATGGGTGGGTAAACTAAATGTTTTGGCGGCAGTTAATAAAATCGCTAAAGTTTAATAATAAAAAAATATTTTCACCTGCTCTTTTGATAAAACGTCGGCTATATATTAAATTCCACGACAATTTTATGAAACGATTGGCTAAGATCAACGATTGACCGACGATATTCAAACCATTTTTTAATATTGTTGTGTCTGACGGAAGAAAAAATGTCGATCAATACCTTTTTCTTGTAGTGATGGTAGGAAACTATAACCAAACACCTAATATGTGTAAGAAATTAACAGAATTGAGGTTGGAATAAATTTGGGACAAAATGGGTTGGACTGGGCTGTATAAAATTAAACCAACACACAATCTTATGTATTTTCCATTGTCGAAATAAAATCTCACCTACAAAATTATCTCACGTAAAAAACTAAGACAACAATATCAGCATGGTCCTCCACATATACTCAACAATAATAATTAAAAAAAAAATTAACTAGATTATTTTGATATTCAAATATTTTGACATGGCTCAATGTTAGATTCATTGGGATTGCACGTTTTCCATTGTTTCAAAATGCAAATTAATTACTCAAGCAATTCCAGCAGCAACAGAATCCTTAAACGCTTCTTTACGTTCTAACATCAACAAAATTCTATTATTGGTTTCAGTCAAGGTCTTCCATATGTCTCAAAGAAAAAATAATATAATATTTTTTTATTACAAAAAAATATATTATATAAGAAAAACAATCCAAATTAATTAGTAATACAATTACCTGCCTCAGTAAATTACATTTCAACAAAAAAAGTCCAACGTTCCTAGCGACAACAAGCTTCGTATCAACAAAGCAAGAGCTAAAGGGTCGAATCTCATCACTCTAATTTTAGAAATAAACACCAAAGAATGAAATAGGATTTTGAATGATCCGATGATGCTTAATTAATCCACTTACTTGGTTGATTAATTAATTTGTTGAATCCTAATACAGAATTTTCCTATAGGGAATGAAACAAATGATATTAAGCAGGGATAGCTATATTCCTACCAAAAGCAGATGATACGAACCATGAATAAAACAACCAATTAATCAATGAAGCAAATGATATGAAGCAGGAATACCTATATTCCGACGAAAACCAAATGATTCAAATGCAAATGATACGAACTATGAATGAAACAGTCAATTAATCTTAATATAGAATTTCTCTATAGGAAATGAAGCAGATGATATGAAGCATGAATAATATTCCTACCAAAAGCAGATGATCCAAAAGAAGATGATACGAAGCATAAATGAAACAATCAATTAATCTTAATATAAAATTTTCCTATAAAAAATGATGCAGATATATGAAGCTGGAATACCTATATTCCTATCAAAAGCAGATGATAGGAAGCATGAATGAAACAGTTAACTAATTGCCATACAAATTTGAATTTTATTAGATATATGCAAACTAAATCATTAATAATATTCTCGTGCGGATGTAATATTGGAAAAATTATTTCTCACCTTCCCCATTATTCAACTTTGTTGCTTAATGGCTCAATATGGCCATATTATATTGGATTTAGTGTCATTTCCTTATGTTGAAAGCTCGGATGGAAGTATTTCTCCTCGTATGTTTAGCTTGGAAAATACATTCAACACTATTGTCAATTTTTTAGCTCTTCAATTTAAAATTATGATTGAATGTGACATTCAAATAAGGACCTTCCAAGACCTTTGATGATGGAATACAATTTGTGAGACTAAAGAACATGAACGAACTTCAATTTTTTTTTTCTTCACAAATATTATTCAAAACGTGCTTTTTTGAACACTCAAGGGTACTTGATTTATGATTTTGTGCAATTACAAATGAATATTTACAATACTTCCTAAGAACACATCTAAATAAGCCTATTGCAACCATTCAAAATGACTATTCATTTCTAATTATTCTAAATATCTCATCATTTCATAATCAACCATTTCCAACCATTTAGTTATGTACCCCTTAAAAATTCATATCCAAACGACCAATTACTACAATTTCAATTTCTAATCACTTAGTATAACTCATTATTCCAATAATTCAAAATAAGGCAACTACTTATCCAAACACCCTCCAAGATTTTATGGACCATTTTTTACGAAGTTGTAAATGGAGAATTATTTCCCCAGGAAGATTTGCTGTGCTAGAAGGCCATTCTTAGAGAAATTGTGACCAGAGATGGATTTTCCAGAACCAAACTAATTGAAATTCTACATTCATTGTTCTTACAATATTGTCTTTTGTTAACATCTGTTATTGTGCTCTACAGCTTATTGTCAAAGATTGTCACAGTTTTCTTCAATTTCATCTGTTTGAAAAAAAAAAAAAAAAAAAAAAAACCTTGGCCTACCCTAGAACTGGGATTGTCTGCAAAAGTAATTAGTGAATACTATACACTGAAATTGCCTCAAGGATGACAATCAAAACTAAATTAGTGATGAGAAGATGGAAGAATCAGAAGGAGTAATGAATCAAGGATGAAAATCATAACCTTAGGATCAGTTTTTCCTCTCAAAACAAACCCAATTAATATTGAAGATCACACCACAAGCATAGATGTACAAAAATGCAACTAGATGTCTTCTAATCAAGAATGCAAAAGAAAATGAACAGGCAAAGAGTCAATTTAGAAAATTCACTCAGATTTCCTTCGATGTCTCCCGGTGCCTGACTTAGAGACGGACATGGTTACCCCAACTATCGTGGAGCAAAGCTCCGATTTCCCAGTTTCAAAAAAAAAAAAAAAAAAAAAACTAGAAAATTCACTCAGATTTCACAAGTACAAAAACACACATGGCAGAGTGATTCAAATTTGAGCAAGTTTGAATTTTTGAAGGAGTTTCAGTTGCAACACCTTCAAATTTGCAAAACCCATCATCAAAATTAAGAGCATAGCTGCAAGGATCATATTGGAACTTGAACTGTTGCTTTCCTCTGTTCTTGATGGCTTTCTTCATAGCAGCTCTCACCCTCCAAAACAATTTTCTGAATCTCCTCCTACTGTAAGTATTCATCCATTCTAAACTTCCCACAAATCCCATTTAAACAGCTTCAAAATCTCTTCTAACTCTAAAAAAATTCTTCTTGCTAATCCCAAAAAGGCCTTGAAATGAAGTGTTTGTTGTGATATTTTTCAGGGTATTTGAGGAGGATTATATTATAAAGAGTTGGCAATCAAGGTTTATGGAGGAGTGTCAGAATTAAAGAAACAAAAGAAGATTTACCTTTTTGTATACAAGAGGAGAACAAGAAATAAGAGAAAGGGCAAAAAGCAAAGTGTAATCTTTTGGCTGAGGCAGGCTTTAGGATAATCGGCCTCTTCTGGTTGGAGTTATGTTGGAATTCTCAAATTCCATAAACTTACAGCGATAAAGACAGAGAAAGAGCTAACTGTGGGCAGAGAGCCTACAAAGACATATCAGTGTGGAATATTGTTGGGGGCAAAAGTAAAGAAGTAAGCTCACTGTGTTCAACGGTACGTCCTAAACGTGAGAGAAAACACATAGATTTATGTGGTTCACTAACGATGTGTTAACTATGTCTACAAATAGAGGAGAGAACAATTTTATTAAAGAAATAATAAGAATATAGAATGTTCATCAACTTGAACTAGAGTTTTAAGAGAGTTTATGTAAAGTGAAACTCTATTACAAAATAGGTTCAATACATAAAAGTTCATATACAAAAATATAAACTCAATTATTTATTTCGTGGACATTCTTGCTCGCTGACCAGCAAGTGAGACTCTCGAGAAGTGATCGTGAGTCATACACAGTTCAAGACACATCTCAATATTGGATTTGATGAAAAAGAATTGTGTGGAGTGAGTGGAAAGATTGACGATAGTTAGATTAATTAACTACTTGTTTGTGTATTGCTTTTAGTAGTAGTTGGAATAATTAATTACTTATTTAGAAATTAGTGCTAGAAGTTGTTACGGCAATTAACTACTTGTTTGATAAATGATATTAGTAATGATTGAAGGATAGATTTGATCGTGGATTTTGATGGAGTGTTTTATGGATGGTTAAAAATGATCGTTTACAAATAGGAGATTCTAGAAGAGCGGGTGTTTACCAGTTTATTCTGTTCAAAATCAAGGAATAAACTTTATTTTGAACACAAACAATTTCTCCATTATGAATTTATAGAAAGATGCTGATGCAAGAAATCTTGTCTGTGTTTCAGTGGAATTGTTAGTTTAAATGGGTATTAGACCAAAACCCCACTTAGCAGGAACTGAGCCTTCTTGTAGTTGAGAATCAAATAAATTAATAGGTCAAAACCTATTTCTAGTCCTTGTATTTTGATTTCTGGCTTGTGTACACAACTACCAATGCATAGTGTGTATTATTTAATATTGATTATAAAATGATCAAGGTTAGAAACCAATAGGTACTAGGATTAAATCTCAATTAAGAATTTAGGAACCAGAGATTTGTTCTACTTTAAACCAAATTAATCAAATTAGTCTAGGATCTTGTCTATGGATAGAAACACAGTAATCCAGAAACTCTTGTACCGATCAAATCAGAGTTTCACCATCTTATCCTTTGATTTGTCCTGTTTATCAGGCAAAGTGGAGGAATTTGATTCTCCTTGGTAAACTTCATAGGATTTATAGGTCATATAGCTCTCACACTTTCTTTTCCATTGCCCATTTAACTTTTTTCCATTTAACCAATAATCTCTTTTTTGTCTCACTCCACATCCTCATCTGTACATAGAATCTTGGGGTGTTTTGTTATCTTCTTTCCATTGTGCAGAATTACAAACTGTTGCAAAGGAAGATTATGAGGTTGTTAGCTTATTACGTGCATTTCGACTATTCAAACATGACAAACTATTTGAGGTTGTTTTGGATGAAGATTTGTAGGAGTGATTAAAACGATAAAATATTCTGAGTGATTAAAAATTGTAATTTGTACAATAGTTTGTTTGAATGAAATCTTTTTGTGGAAAATTACAACCAATAGCTTGTTTAGGAGAATTTTGGTGGAGTTGCAGAAAAAACTCGTTTGGGTGGAAATTTTAGAGAAGAGGTTATATGTTGAATGATTTAAAAATGAAGAATTATATTAAGTGATTAGAAATGAGTGATTGTTTTGAATAATTAGAATGAGTGATTATTTTGAGGGGTTATAATAATTTGTTTGGAAGGAATCTTTTGAAGAATGATTGAAACAGCTCATTGAAAATCAAAAAATGAACAACCTCTATAACCATACAATATTTAGTTGTTAAAGAAATTCGTAGTAAATTAACTCTTAATTAAGTCGCCACCCTACATTGAACGCATAATTTTTTTTGTTTTTTTAAGATGATAATAATCCCTTGGCTAATGACTTGTCACCCTAGCCCACTACGTGACCCTTGTCTTCTCTTTCAATTACTTCATGTATGGTCATTCTCCTACACAAAGTTGGGATAAAAGGTCTAGTTTTCAATGGGCTACATAGTCTTCCCATATGACAATTTTCTTATGGTGGGCCCACTCTTCAACTTTTTTTAAATGGGTAAAACCACACAAGCTTGTGATAGAATTTTTTGGTGGACCCCCCCCCCAGTGCCACGTGCCAAGATCATATAGGTGGTGATGAAGCCTCCCAATAAAGTCTTGTTGATGATGTTCAGATTGGAGGAGGGTATTGAAAAAAATCCCCAAATTCCAAATTCACCTTTTTTTGAAATCTCATTTGGGTAAGAGCTAAACATTCATTAATGCCCATTTTGCCATTCCCTTGCAAGATCGTTTTCTTGTTAGTACAAAAGCCATTTGGTCTTCTTTTCTACCTTTTTCTGCAGATTCTCTCTGCAAAACTTATATGCCTTACCAGAATTTTTCTGTTAACTTTATTATGGTCATTGAATATCTTCTCTATTTCTTGTGCTGTTTTCACATCTTTTGTCCATTTCACTTTCTTTTATGCTGAAAGATATTCCCAAGTTGAAGCATTTTTGGTCCCTTGGGTTATATCAACAAATGTGAGGAGGTACTTAGAACTTCTTACATACGGGAAAAGAGTAGATGCTTTAACACTTGGGAGGTGTTTGTTTGATGAACTTATAGAGGATTTAAAATGAGTATTTACTATCTACTCCTTAAAAAATTATATATAAACAAATTTTTGTAACTACTCAAAATAATTCTTCATTTTTACTATTAAAAATAACTTTTCATTTTTAACCACTAATTTATAATCATTCATTTTTAATTATTTAAAATAATTTCTTATTTGTAACCATTCATTTTTAACTTGTCAAAATAACTCATAGTCTATTTTTAACTATTTTAAATAACTATTCAATTTAAATCCATATCCAAACAAGCTATTATTTCTGATTTTTCTACAATAAAAATTATATTCAGTTTTTTGTTACAACTATCAATTTCTAACTCTTCAAAATAATTCATCATCCAAACATCTCAAACTTTACTTATGTTAACGTAATATCTCATTTTTATTAACTACCATTCAGTTTTTTGTTAAGCCTCAAGTTTTCTTAGGAGGTGTTTGGTCCGGGATTAAAAAGCAAAAATTTCATACGCATGAATGTATAGAGTGATTATATTTTTTGTCATGTGACATAAATATTTGCCACATATTTTATTTACTTTTCCAATTATTCTTTTTAATTTAGATGTGTGGTTATTGCTTGTGTCATGTGATAATAAATATACTCACTCTACACGTTCATGTGTAGTTAAGTTTTGCTCTGCATTGAAAATAGGTTGGGTTGGATTTTGAAACTCAACCCAACATTTGGTTAGATGTAATGGTATATTTGGATAGAAAATTTGTGAGAGTTTGTTCAAGAGTTTACTCAACTTTATGTTTGGATGAAATAGCTCTAAATGGCCCCCATAAAAATTTCCATAAAACCCCTCACCAAGTACAATATTACTTTTTTTTCAACCACACAACATTGTATCTAAATAAAAGTTTTTTTATCAAGGTTTTCCAAAACAATCAACATTCAAGGATTTTCCAACACAACCACTCATAGTCTCTAAATCTAAACTAGAGTCTTTTTGTCACAACCATTGATAAATCTTGAGTCCAAATAAAAGTTATTTTCAAACTTCTCTATCCAAACACACCACCACCTTTGATTCTTTGCTCTACCTCACAATAAGATGAAAAAAAAAAAAAAAAAAAAAAGACTAATGTATTGCTTTATTATTATGTTATTGGGTAAAAACAAACCTTTAATGTTCGAAGCCGAAAGTGTGTTGGCTAAAAGAAAGAAAAAGTTCCAAAATTTTAGACTTCCAATGTCACAACCATTAACAGGATCTCTGCTTGATTTGCTTCATTGTCTTTTTTTGAGCTTTGCATAATAGCATTTTTCTTTAGAAAAGGATGTTTTTTTCTTCCAAGTAGAAATCAAAATGGGATTAAAAGCTCAATGATAATAGCAGTAAAATTCCATCATTTACTAATTAAAAAAAAAAAAAAAAAAATCCATGATCTACTTGGTTAGGGATGACATGGTCTTTCTACCAACCTATTTCATATAGACTTTTCAGACCACCTTACCCCTCTTTTTCTGTTTGCTTTTTGGTTGGTTTTGCATTGGGAACCTGCAATTCTCAAGACTTTGAAATTAGTATAAAGAGTTATTGCTATTTATAATATGGAGTTCTATGGTTAAAATATTGAGAAAAATGTTGTAATCACTTGGACTTCAAACTCTTTTTTTTTTTTTTTTTTTTTTTTGAGGAAAGGACTTTAAACTTTTTTAAATGCAGGGATTAACACAATATTAGAGAAAAATGTTGTAATCATCTAGGTAATAGTGGATCTCATCTGTTCTTTGTGTATTTTTCTCTACCTTTTTAGGAATTAAAGTATGTGACAAATTTTCTTATTTTGGTAGGTTTGTGAGAGAACAATAATTTTATACTGGTAATATTCAATTTATTTAGATAAAATAAATTGAAAATAACTATAAATCGACGTGATTTACTTGGTAAAGTTAAAATTGATTCAAATTGTAAAATTTAATAGTATAGATTGATTTTTTTTTTTTTTTGGAACTGTAGTATAGATTGATTTGAACAAAAGTTATTTAATAAAAGCTAGAATACCACCCCTTTCTTTTTTTAATTGAACAAAAAAGCATAATAATAATAATAATAATAATAATAATAATAATAATAGTTTTTTTTTATACAATAATAATAAAATATTTAGTATGTTTTACACGTGGTTATGGATATAATGTAAGTTTACTTTTTATCCAAAAATATTAATAATAATAAATCACGGTACATAAACTTTGTGGTGAGATAGCAACTTAGTATGTCAAATATAACTATTATACCAAATATGTTAACAACGACGAGATTTATAATTTAAGCCTCAATTTTCCCATATATGAAAACAAAACTTCCTGGTGGGATTAAAATTTGAGAATTTACCATCAGCAGCATATTTTATCTGTTGTATTATATTTACAGCATAATTTCTAAAATAATTCATTTATAGCACATTAATTTCTATCACTAACTAGTGATAGAATTCAATTTGGAGTTCTATCACTAGTAGAAAATTTAAGCAGTGATAGAATGAGTCTATCATTGATTGAATTCTATCACTAATAGAACTGAATTTAGATTTTCTGCTAAAAATGAATTAGTTTTGATTTTGTGCTATAGATGGAAATATTTTACCATTTTTCGTTATACATGCAAAATCCCCTTAAAATTTTAATAATTTATTATAATAAATAAATAATTGTAATGAGATCCACTGCTTTCAAGGCCTTTGTAAGAACTTGGGCTTTGACACATAACCCAGCCCAACAAAGTATTATGGGCTTCCGAATAAGTTGGGCCCAACGGTCTTTCAACTCAATTTTTTTTCTTTTTTATTTCCCATCTTTCTCCTTTTTGTATGTGTAAGCTTTTCTTAGTCCACTTATTTTCAGGTGTGCAAACAAACTTAAAGGTTGGAAGTTAGTATCATATGGCAGACTTTCTTATACTATATTAGCATCAATACCATTCTCATTTATTGTCAATCACAAGTGGTCAAACCTCATTTAGAATTATTTTTAACTGCAATTCATATATACTTACGGGTGTCTAGATGAGTAGTTGTATTGAAGAGTTATTTTGAGTGATAACTAGAGTGGTAGTGATCATGTTTGGAAGTAAATTTTTGTAAAAGAATTTCCATCAATAATTTGTTTCGATGTGGATTTTTGTAGAAGAGTTGTAGTCAATAATTTGTTTTAACGTAGATTTGTAGATTTTGTAGAGGGGTTGGAGAAATAAATGGTTTTGAAATGAGAAATTATTTTAAATGATTATTTTAAATAGTTGCAATAGTTCATCCGAATGCAACTTTTATAGCAAAAGTTATAAATACTCATTTGTACTCCCATGAAATCAAAAATCGAACACCCCTTACAAGGTGAATATTTGAATTCATTTTTGGATTCATCTTGGACTTTTAGCACAATTCATGACACACAAAACAAAGAGAATTAAAACCATTTTGTTGTGTGAATTTTGTGAGAGAAAGACGTTAGAAATGCACTGAAAATGACCCAAAAAGCTTTTGAAAAGAAAACTAACCAAATTTGAAATCATCTCTCTATAATTCCATAGGATTCCACTAGAAAGAGAAGCTGATTTTTCACTTTTTGTATCTCAAAAGTTGTTGTTTTTAAAAATAACAATTAATAAATAAATGAAAGTTTTAATTTTAATTTACCAAAAGTAGCCACAAGTTTTGGTTTGGCATTGGACCACCACACCCTTAGCTATTCAAAATTTGTCTTCAACCTTCCAACGGCCTCAAAAACGGTGTTTTCCAATTTCCCTCTCAACTCTTTCTGAATTTCAACTTCGAATTTATGTTTTCATAAGATTTTTAAGAAAGATAGAAACAAGAAAACTGTCACATTTTTGTTTTGTCATCATATTGGGTATGTTTGGGTTACGACATATTCTAGAATGTTGTTAAGGAATGAATTGCAATAAAGATTTATATAGAATTAGTAAGTTTATAAGTTGTAGGGTTGTCAAGTAAATTGTATACAATGTCTAAGTGAACTTAACGATAGTTGATACAGTTGATACGTATTTTCGATCAAAAAATTGTACAATCGAATGTACAACTCTTAATTATTATTTTTTTCCACTTTTAATTATTGTTGTTGAACTAAAAACATGTATAAAAGTTTAGTTAAATTTTGAATCATATAAACAATTTCTCTTAAAAGTTAAAGGGTATTGCTCAACAGTTTAAGCAGTTTTACTTTTATTAGTGTATTGACACTTTAAATATCACCCTGGATTTTTCAACAAAGGCAATTCTCTCTCTTTTTTTTATCTTAAAAATTCTAAAATTTTAGAAAGGTAAAATGTGGAAAATCAAGACTAGTAATCTTCTTTTTTCTAAATAAAAATTTAATTTTTTTAGTTCAACAATAATTAATAGAGTAGAATTTAAACTTATAATCTATTGTTAATAGACAAACACTTGGTTTGTAGTTGGAATTTAATTCTTAATCTTATAAAATATTAAAAATAATTTAAACTGCAGAAAAACTAATTTAATAATTTATTGTAATATGTTCTCCCTCCTTTACTAACCATTTCGAAACAGACAAAAAAGAAGCATATTATTATCGAGAAGATCTTTTATCCACATTGAATTTAAAAATAGATTTTTTTTAAAGAAAAAATTGGATTCTTTACCCAATCAACAATTTCCTTTTCTTATTACTTTTCTTTTTATTGATCATTTTTTTATTCTAGACACAAACATTGACAAATATTGAAATTTTTTGACAGAAATTGAAGGCATGAAGAAATATATAAGAACACAAATGTAACAGGAGAGCAATTTAATGTAGCATGAAAACATTTTATTGTTTTTTAACCTGAAAAGGAAAAATAAAAAATAAAATAAAATGTAGCTCAAATGAAACATGTAACAAAAGAATTCGTGTTGACGACTTAAACGTTTATGAATGCAACAATATAAATGTAAAAATGGGAAGGGAAAGAATCTTTTTTTCTTTCCTTGGGAGTCTCACAAAATATCCCATAGATTGAACTTTTATCCCAATTTCTTTTTGTTCATTTCAAACTTCAATTTTTTTTAGTACAACCATCCATGATTAAAGAGTAAACTAAGCTCTATAAAAATAAAAATAAATAAATGAAAATAGAGATAAACTAACCATCAAATTAACTTTCTTTTTTTTTAGTTCAAACATCCATTTAACATGAGTCAAGTGGAGGTGGATGCTTTACAATTGAAGACGTTTCTTTTGATATTTCCATTATAAGAAGATTAGAAACAAGGTTGTTGATATTTTAGCTAAGAAGGCTACTTGTTTTTTCTTTTGTTGGAAGACTCTTTTTCTCTGTTTTGAGAACGAGTCTATTTTTTGGAGGGAGAATCTCTCTCCTGACATTGACTCCACTTTGGAGGAAGATTGTTGTGATATGGTTCGATGGAATACATTAATTTTTTTTCAAGAAAAAAAAACATGAGTCAACTATCACGATGTTTATTAAAAAAAAAAAAAAACTAGCTTGATATATAATATAATAATAATAATTATTATGAAAAGTTATGAACTCAATTAAAAATTTATTAAAAAAAATACCAACCTCGCATAGCAATGTATTGCTCGATCGAAAGGTGGTGCTAGAAGGAAGCAAATACATTAAGTTGGCCTTGATTCATGAGCTAAAGACACTCATAAGAGTAGAATTAGATAAATTTCTAACACAACCTTTTAAAGTAGAATATCAATATTTGAGGATTACTAGATTTGAGCTCTACATACATGTCAATGGTTCTATCTACTTGTGATATAAATTGAATATCAATGAATGTGATTAATATTTTATTGTCTAATAATTGCTTAGTTGCTCAATCACAATAAATTAAAATGGAACCATCTATCTAATTAACTAGGTAATAGTAAATTAATCATTCTTCCTTGACTTCTAAATTGAAAAATCATGCTTCAATTTCCAACAACCCCACCACCTTCCTTCAATGAATTTCTCCGGCCAATCACCGCCGTGATTCTTAAATTTACGTCAGTGTTCAGTCATCACATGAACAAAAATCATACCATAAAAAAACAACCACACAAAATTAAAAATTAAAAAACACAAAAAAAAAAAAAAAAAAGAGCAATTGGGAATTGCGAGTTTTTTTTTTTTTTTTTTCAGAGGAAGATGAAGCACTCCAATGAAACCAGAGGGTTTTCCAGTGATTCAATCTGAGTATTGCAATTTTCATCAATTATATTGTTTTCTTCTACTCTCTTTTGACCGGCCGCCGTCGTCGCCGCCCTAAGCGGCGACGAATTACCTAGCTTTCTCACCGACGGTGCCGGGGCCGCCGTCCTAAGGGCAGATCTAGACCTTTCGCCGTCGAGACGTGCGGTGGCCGGCGGCCGGGATCTCCTGCCGCAATTCTCATCTGGGTCTCTCCGGCGAAGCTCCGCCCTCAATCCCCGCCGCGCCATCGCCGGACTTACGTCTCTGTTCTGAACAAAACCCGCCGACCCGACGGCTCTGTTTCGTCGGGCCGGCAACGGTTCGGGTCTCCGGTTCAGCGTCTCGTTCGGCGATCCAAAAATTAGTTGGGTTTTCTGCAATTTCACTGGCGATGATTTCAAACCCTTCTGATGAACCTCTCCGCCGTCGTCGTCGATTATATCGATGAAATTAGAGGTGGCGAGAAACTCGTTGGATTTGGAAATTTCATAGAATTCAGAAGCTTTTTGTGCAATTCCATTTATGGGAATTTCATTAAACTTCTTCTCGATTTCATTTCCCTCGTTCTCGACGGCGGCATCTTTTTCCGGCGGTATCGGCGGTGGTTTCATAGCAGGCGTTTCAGTGAGAACTTCTTTGACGGTTTCTACCTCTGTTACAGACGGCGGTTCTCTGCTTTCATTGTTCTTTACGGCGGCCTCCGTAGAATTCCGATCAAATTTGTGCGTTGAATTTGTTGATTTCCCTGAACTAACGCAGCAACCCATTTCGGCAGTAGCTTAAGAATTAGTTGCCGGCGGCGGACATTGTGATTTTCCGGCGAGTTTGCAGAATTGGGATTTTGAGCGAGAGCTCAATGAATTCAATTTTAAGGCAGAATCTTCGGTCAGTTATGGAGGGTGTTACGATTAAATAGGGGAAAGGTGTAATTTTGCGGGACTGACCCGAAAACTTTATTTTTTTTAAATGATTTTAGAACTTTCTACTGAATGTTTCAAAAAAAAAAAAGAACTTTATACTGAATTACATTCAGAAATCAGAAGTTTTTTTTTTTTTTTTTGAGAATTAATTAGACGCTTTCAAGCTAATTAATAAACGCATGAAAATAAGTCATTTTTTTTACTTTTCTTTTTAATAAAAGAAAATTACTTAAATTCTTTTCTGACCACTAAACCATTTTATAATAATTATATTTATATATAAAAAAAAATTGTAACCACAACTTTGCACTTTATATACTGATTTTTTTTTTTAAATGATGTTATATAGTAACCCTACAATATTTTGATATAAAAATAATTTATAAAAAAATATTTTTTTAAGTAGGTAACCATTACTTATTGAACCATCTACTCTTTAATTCCTAAAAACATTTTTGACATTAGATCTATGAAGAATTATGTTTATTTCTTACTTTATTGATTGTTTTAGTATGTTATTAGTGAAAGGAAGGGTTTTCACCTTTATTTTATTTATTGAACTTTTATATTAATTAATTTAATTTTGATTTGAAAAATCTATAAAATTGCTAAACTTGTCGACGTTCTATATTTTTTGGAATGTTCCATACATTATTTTAAATCTTAATCTTCATATAATATTATTTTTATTAATAAATATTGGCAATAGTTTGGATTTGTTTTTATAAACTTCTAAACTAATCTATGTGGCTCTAAGGCTGAAACACCTGTAATTCTAAAAAAAAAAGCTGAAACGCCTGCCTAGGTAGATATTTATTTCTTTCTTAGGTATATCATGGCTTATACATGCCAAATAATTTTATGAAATATTAATAACAATAGCAATTTTGTTAACAAAAACTAAATTAGGGATTAAAACAACCCATTTTTAGATTTTTGAAATGAATTAAACTTATTTTTATTAACATTTATGGCAAGTGAATCCCTTTATGCTTGTATTTGATAAGATTTATGTGTATATTATATTTTTTATATATACATATATATTTAATATATGTGACTATTCTAGTTAGATTGTGTGTATTTGGACAATTATAATATAGCTGATATTTAGATATAGAAAATTAATTTATAAATAAATATTTATTATTGATTGAAGCAATCACTAGCCACACGAATTTAACATTTAAAAAAAAAAAGAATAAAACAAATCATAAAAATAATCTTAAAATAATTAGGGTTCGGTGATGTGTGTCCATGATATGATAGGTGTGATTTTGAGAGATACGGCAATGGGCGGCGGATTGTCAGCTACACGTGAATTTCCCCATTTGCCTTGCTGTTTATTTTAAATTTAATGATAATCACTTACGGGTACGGGCACCCACATCTCATACTTGAACCCGAGACCGAGCCCGAACCCGAACCCGAACCCGAATACGTAATTGACGTTGTTTGAATAGGTGGTCCAATAAAAGCAGACACGAGATGGAAATTATAAAGGAAAATAGTGACAGCCAAGTACGCATTAATTATCACAACCAATAATTATTATACTAAACCCTAAATTCAGAGACAAATCAGGTTACTCCATTCTCTTCAATGTTTCCACATTAAATATGACAATGTCCCTACAAAATAATTGTATAGTGTTTGTTTCATTGTTTGATAATAATTCATTTTAACATTACGATCATAAATTCAATTCTAAAAATTGGTATTTTATGTCTCATTTATTTAAGAACAGTGCATTATCTACGTGAGAGGATGATTGAATTTTGGAGTTTGGGAGAAGAGAAGAGAGAAAGAGAAAGTTGAGTGATCTAAATGATGAAATATTTTTTTGGGAATTGATATTTGGAGAGGAGATGTTAGATTTTTTTTTTTTTTTTTTAGATTTGTGTTTTGAAAAGAAATGATTGAATTTTTTATTTGACAATTGGTGTTTAAGAGAGAAATATTTTTTTTTTATATTAGTTTTATTGTAATCAAGTTTGATTTGATATTTTATAAAATTAAATATGTTTGATGAGATGTGAGAAAGAATTAAAGAGAAGTTGAGAGAGATTATTATATACAAAAAACAAACATGAGGTTGGATAATTTCCTATTTTCACCTCTCTTCACCTCTCTCAACCCCTAAATCCAATCACCCCGTAGGGTTTGTAGTCACTCCTCCTCCAAATTGTACTAAAAAAATGATATTATGAATTCAAATCTACTTACACAAAAAATAGTTGAACTAATGAATGATATATTAATAATACTCTACTTTTATCGAATGGTGGATGGCAAATTGATTTTTTTTTTTTTTTTTGAGATAGCGTATTGACATAATTGATTGTAATCTAATTCAATTTCATAATTACGAGTTTGATTCTCAAATTTGGTATTTGAGTCTTATCTTATTTAAGAGCGGTTATACTTTTTATATAGGATTTAGATCTCTTCTCCCATTTGAACTTTAAAAAAATAATAATAAACATAATGCTCTACTTTTGCCAATTTTAATATATCTTTACTACTTGGAAAAATATATTGTCACTAATTAAGGTTAAATATTCGAATAATCTTATTTTTCAAAACCTACATTATTTGTTTTCTTAATTATTTTTTAGGATGAACTAAAAGAAACACGTTAACATTTTCTAACTAAATTCAATTAACAAACATTTCAATTATTGCCACATCATTTCAAATTATGGTGCCCGTGATTATTTGTTCAAAATTCTATCATATAATTATATTATATGATACTTTTGAAACATTACATGATAATATTGTAACTTTGGAAGAATAATATGAGTATTTTTAAAAAAATAAACGTACAAATTCAAGTTCAACCCAAATTGTCGGGTTCTCTCCGGATTGTACGTCAGACCCAAATCGACCGGAAACTCATAAAAGGCTTGATCCAGCGACCCGACATGTCGTTGGGCCTTGGGCCCAAAACCATGTATGACGGCCCACTTTCCTTGCTACCGACACTTGGAGTTGCTGCAGCATCAAAATCGATCCATGAATGATTCTGTAATTTTCTTTTTATATGTAAAATAACTTTTTTTTCTTTGTAAATTGCAATGCATATGTTGTCGAAATCTAATCTATAAAACAATTATAAATACGACTAACTATAAAAAAAACATATATACTCATCTATCAATGAGTATTAACAATTATTAGTATTAACACTTATTGTAAATGAAATTATTTTAAAATTTATGTACATTTATAATTATTTGATGAGAATATTTCATATGAAGAGCATGTCAAAGCCTCGAAGTCGACTGCAAGTATGGTAGATGGAGTCCTAACACTCACATGAGGCTTAGGTTGATCATGCCCGATATGAGGGAGGGGAACACAAACCATGCACTATTGTTCTTTCATGAATGAGAGTCAAATATTGACTATCGAAATCGAATATGTGATCATAGTGTTGAACTAGATTACAAATAAATAATGAAACCATAGGACACCATTGTTTATAATACAATAATATAATGTATTAATAATTATGAACGTAAATATTTTATAATTTACTTACATTTGTAATTACTTTCTCATCTAAAACATATTTCTTATAACTAACAAGGACTTTAATTGAGACTTAATCATTTATAAAGTTGATTTAGATTGGTCATAATTGACCTGTTGATCAAATATTGTTGTTGAATTTAGAGCCTAGTTCTTGTTGCACCTATTACTAACCTTAATTAAGTGGAGTATATGAAAATATTGATGCACAAAATTGGCATTGTGCAATGGTTATTTTTATTTTTTATTTTTAATATTAAAATTGGAAACAGTAATAGATGTGGTGGTGGTTTCCATATATTATATGTTAATTGAATTACTTAATGCTTGTATTAGTACTACAAAGTTTATTTGTTTTTTCTTTTTCAATAAAGATAAAAAGGAAGACATTAAAAAAAGTGCCTGCCTGTCAAATCACTTTCACACCACCACTTTAGCGTTATTTCAATAATATTCCCATGAAAAAAATGGTCGAATGTATTGTGTTATTTATATTTTCGTTATTAGGAACTCAAAAAAAAAAAAAAAAAAAATTATTATAAGGAAAAGTTGTAATAAAATAATTATAAATATTGTCAGTTAAGAAAATGAATTTACCTTTGATTATATATAAAAATAATTTATATATAGCAAAATTTCTTTCTTTCTCTTTCCTCAACATTCATTTTCTTTGTTCTATACCTTTTCCATTTCTCTTGTAATCTTCAACAAAATTTGAGCGAGGAAGCGGCGGGAGGGGGCTTAAGCTCCGACGACTCCATTTTCACCAACGACATTACTTTAGATTCTCATTTCTTATAAAACCCTAATTCTATTTAAGTCTAATTAAAATACACGAAGATCGTTTACAAATTACATAAATAGCAGAAAACAAAAACCTAAAACCATAAGATAATTGAAAAACAAAACAGAGACGACAAAGGCGAAGATGTGGTGGTGGAGGTGTGTTGAGAGAAGTTAGTTTTTTGTGTGATCGAAGTCAATCAATTTTTTTAGTGATGGAAGTCTATCTTTTTTGTTAAGGATAAAAGTCAATCATTTTAATAAGTGATATAAATCAATCATTTTTGTAAATGATAGAAGTTATTTTTTTTAATGATAGAAGACAATAAATTTTTTAAGTGATATAAGTCAAACATTTTTGTAAGTGATAGAAGTCTGTTTTGTTAGTTATAGAGAAGTCTATCAAATTTTTAAGTGATAGAAGCCAATTTTTTTTTAAAAGGGATCGAAGTCAATCATTTTTTTTAAATTGTATTAGTTGTGTTTTTTATGAAAAAAACACAACTAATACAATTTTCCTAATAATAAAAATAATAATATCATTATCATATAATCAATAAATATGTGAAATGTGTGTGTATGTTTTTTTAAGCTTACATAGAAAATGGACGATTAAACCATACCTAAATTTAAAAAAGAAATTAATAAATCAATCCATACAAGTATATTTTTATGATTAAGATTTATGAATTTGTAATCTCATAATTATTGTTGTAAAAAACAATATAAAACTAGTTTATAAATTATTTTAAAATAATCAATATTGTCAATAAGGGTAGTAATTCAACGACATTAGTGTATATTTGATAATAATAATAATAATAATAATCAATCTCAATATAATTAAAATGGAAGACTTGAACACTTCCCAACAACAAATATCCCTCGTCACATTGCACGGGGGATGGGTCAACAACTTATAATTTCTTAAGGGATTTTTTTTAAGGAATAAACCAGATTGAAAAAGTATTTACAACACTAGGAATTTTTTTTTTTAGCAATCATACTTATAGGTATCGGAAACAATTCCTCATTTCTTTAATTATTAATTTACCTATTATATCGTTGACATCATTAAAAGTAACTAATTTTATATGAACAAATGACTATTTAAGGTTAAAAACTTTAATCTTTTTATATCAAATGTATATAATCCTAATCAATTGAATTAGGTTGAAGTTGCAATGAACTCATTTTATATTGAAAGCATATATAATAATCTTTAACCTTTTTATTATAAAAATACATTTTTTAAAATTTATTTTAAACATTAGAATAATACTCTTAACTAGCTATTAGTGAATAGTAAAAAAAGAAAGAAAAAGCAATCATCCCTTCCTCTCATCCATTTCCCAGAGATAGGAAACAAGAAAGTTAAAGCAAACTAAATTGGATAAGATTTGATTAGATAAGTATGCATTTTGCAATCTCAAAGCTAGATCTACCCATAGTTGTGGGCATTAGATACCCATGACCAAACTACAAGTCACTATAATAAGATATTCTTTATTTAATCCATATATATTTTTTAAAAATGAAATAAGTATTTATTAATAAATTAAAGTCAATTTGATTTAAAATGTTTTAGTGAATTTAACATATTAAATAATTTTGAAAAAAAAAACATATTGATTAATATTTTTTTTAAAAATTCACTCTATTTCACAACAAAATCAATTCAAATATATCAATGTGTTAATCGTGGGTTTTTGTTGTGGTAAGTTCTAGAGAAGTAATTTATTAGTTATATTATTGGATAGGTTTTGATGAAAAGTTAGTTTAAGGAATTATTTTTAATAGTTAAAATTGAGAGTTGTAACAAAATACTCGTTATTTTAAAGAGGAATTAGAGTCAAAACTTTGTTTACATGCAGATTTAAAATGAGTAGTTATTTTGAGTAGTTAAAAAAAGAATAATTAAAATTAGTGATTAAAAATGAGTTACTTTAAAAGATTAAAAATGAGAAATTAGTTATAAATGAAGGATTAAAATCATAAATTATTTTTAATAGTAGAAATGACAGTTATTTTGAATAATTATAAAAAAATATAATCTTTTAATTAAAAAATAAAGAAATCTTCAATTTAAATCTTACTTAAATATGACAAACAAACCTCCGCTAAGACTCCATTTAATCATCAAAATGACATGATGGTTAAAAGTGAAGAAGAATTGAATGAGGTAATTATGATGGTGGGATTTGCTAAGTAAAGTACAAAACACCCTAACAGCCACACAAGTATGTGTGTATATATATATATAATGTTGTGTTTTCTAAGTTAAAACCAATCATATATTAATATGAAAATTGTGTAATCAAAAGCCAAATGACCACACAGTGGTTGAGGCATCATTTGATGAAAGAATCAAGGGGAAATTGAGTATATCAATTTCCCAATTCAAATGTCACTGATTATTTTCCCCAATCTTCTTGGAGTGGCCTTCAAAACTACTGTGTATTATTCTCAAGTTTAAATTTGTATTTTTGTTTATTCTTTTCATTCTAAAATTTTGGTTCCATTCTATAACTATATATAATTATTATTTTTGAAATTAACCTGGCCCTAAATAAGTAAAAAAGAATGAAGCTTTTAAAAAAAAAAAATTATTTATTTAAATTTGTTAGTTAGATTAGATTAAGATTAATGTTTATTTGATTATGATTTTAGTGTTGATGTAAGCCCAAGGACCTTCCCACTATATATATGTGTGTGTGTGTAGGGTTAAGGGTTGAAGTGTGTAATTGTATATAGCCTCCACGATTATCTTCTTCAATAAACTTCTCACAATCTTCGTATTTTCTATTCATGGTTGCTTATTATTCTTCTTTCTACTCAAATCATTATATAATTTTACATTTAAGACCCGAACCCTTGGTTACTAGGTTATTTTTTATGCCACTCGAGTATTATTAAAAAAGAATGCAGTTAAAGTGAGATATTTGTATGATCTAATAACTAAGAGATTATAAATTTAAAATTCTCCACTTCCAAATATAGTTGAAATAAAAGAAACCTAAATAATAAATCATGATTAAAGTATTCACTATTCATTAAATAGAAGAAAAAAAATCTTACGCTTAATCACCATTCTACTAATTTATCATCGTCCAAACACTTTAAATTAGTAATTATCTACGTTCTAAACGCAAGCAATTCATTCAAATAATCATTAAATATATAATTTCAATGAAATCTATCGGTAAAGATTATCAACTTGCAGCTCTAAACCCTTGTAGCATATTGTTAAGAATTTCATTTTTATTTTTAACATTAAATTTTGTTACAAAAAATGTAATTGAAGAGATTTATCGAGAATTTGGTCAATATTAGGATGAAAATAGATATAGCCAAAAAATGTGTTTGGAAGATATATATGAGATTCTTTGCCACATCATTTGACGACGGGGCTGACGTGTAAAAAATAAATATGTATGGATTTAAAAAAAATAAAAATCTTTTTGATTCGTGTCAGTTTAATCCTTAAATTTCAAGATTATAAACACTTTTACTCTAACACTTTAATAATGTTCAATCTTAATTTAAATATGTTTTTTGAGTTTAGATTTACACTTACTTAAATAAACTATTTTATCAATATATTAAAATTTTAATATTAATTTAATCATTATTGTAGTCACGTAATTAATAATTTAAAATTTAATATGATAGTCAAATTCATAAATTAACATATTTATTTCTATTTTTATCTTAGAGATTAAAATGGAACATTATTAAAATGTATGATCTAAAATTGAATATTTTTTAAATATCAAAGATAAAAGTTTGATTTTGAAATATAAACCAAATTGAAACTGCATCACAAACGAAGGATTAAACAAATTTTTCTTTTTATAAAAAATAATATTTGTTTAAAACAAAATAAAATAAATGGCATTATATTTCATATAGTTTGGGAGGTTAGGATGTAATGTTATTCTAAAAAAAAAAAAGAAAAAAAAAAAGAAAAGAAAAAGGGATGTAACGTTTTATTATTATTTTAATTTTTTTTGAGATAAAAGGATTATGTTTATCGTTGATTAATGAAGTTATTGCTATTTCCAAAAATAATAATAATAATAATAATAATAATAATAATAATAATAATAATAATAATAATAATAATAATAATAATAATAATAATTAGACATTCAAATTTACCCCCGCATATCATTTAAAAAAAAACACTACCCGAAAATAGGAAGTGAAAAAGGGGCATATTAGTTGAAATTTGACATGAGAAAGGAAAAACAAAGGAAATATTTCGTCAGTAAATTTAATATAAATACAAGTTCATAAAAAAAAGAGGATTTTGTATGAGTAGAAAAAAAAATCAAAGTTTTTTTTAATATTTTCATTTTAAATATAATAAAAATTGATTCAATCACATTAAATTGATAATCACAAAATTGATATATTTAAATCAAGTGAAACGATAACCTTTAATCAATTGGCCAACTAAAACAAAATTCTAACAACATCTTATACAACCTAGTAATAATGAGATTACAAGTTTGAATCTTCCTCAAATATTATTGTATATAAAAAAAAAATCAATCAACTGAAATTGATAGGCTTGGATCAATTAAACTTAAAACTTTAGACTTTAATCAACCTAAATGTTTGAAAAAACTATTTTTCTTTTTTTAATTCATAGGCTTCAGATCTAGTTTTAATTTAGTATTTATGTTTCAAAAGTAAACACAATATTCAATTTTAATCTTAGTTTATTTTTATACTCATTTTATTTTAAAAATTAAATTCACATGAAAAGTAAGTTTTTTTTTGAGAATCACATGAAAAGTAAATAATCACTTCATAGAGGTATTGAATTTTTAAATTATTCAAAATTATATTACGTGACTAACAATTTTGTTATCTCAAGAACTAAGAGGAATATACATTGCTAAAACTTCGACGATAAATGTTTGATCCAAACTAAATTTCAATTCTAAAACTAAAAATGTATTTTTTCTTAAATATTTTGTATTTTTCTATGTATAAAATATATTTTTAAAATTATTTTAACAAAAATAGGATGGTATAAAATTGTGTCGATAACAATTTAGTTTTTTTAAAAATTGCATCCGATAATTACGGTGATTGAAAAAACAAAAATCTTAACGAAGAATTCTCAAAAAAAAAAAAAAAAAAAAAAAAAAAATCTTAACGAAGAAGGGATATAAAGTGGCCCCACCAGCAGCTGGATAGTGCTCCAGTTATGTCAAATAGACCGTTTGCACTTTCCAAAAAATCAAAATTCACATTATAAAATAAAACTTTCAAATTCCCATTTTTTGATTTGCAGTCTCAAAATTCCACATGCATAAAGAAAAAGAATCATATTTAAAAAAAGAAAAGGAAAATTAAAAATTAGCCTTCTTCCTCTGCATCTTGCATTTTTTTGAGAGCTTGCACAATTCCAAAGCTAAAAAAAGGAGAAAAAAAGGAGAAAAAAAGGCAACAAAAGCTGTGAAGAGAACAAGAGCCCATTCCTTCACTGCTTCTACTTGCATTTCGCTCAATTTGGTATTTGTTTGCTTCTTTTCATTATTCCCTTGTCTTTTTTAATCTCTGGAAAATCAAAATATTCATCGTGTTTGGCTAAGAAGGCATCGAAAACGCTGACCCATCTTTATATTTTATTGTTTTTTGTGGTAATTTAGCTTGTTTTTCCGTTGTGGGATGTGGGTTTTTGTTCTTGGTTGATTTGGAGTTTAGGGTTGTGTGATTATGAAGTGTTTTTACTTTTTAGTTTGATTTGGATGCTGTTTTTTTTGTAAAAGGGGAAGTTTAGGATTGGCTTGTTTTTTGCCCAGATTGAGAAGATTCAAGTGGGATTTTGAGTACAGCTCTGTTTAGCTAATGGGTTTTGCGGATTGGAATTTGTTCATGAAGATCCTAATTGGGCTGTTCTTGGTTTTCATCAACCCGTTTTGCTTTGGAGAAACTGACCTCCGCGATGGTAAGGCAGATACCCTAAAAGAGTTTTTTTTTTTTTTTTTCTTCCCATTTTTTGTTCACTTATTTTGGTTAGTTGTTGTGATTTGCCATTGCTCTGTTTGGTTATCTGAAAAGATTGAGAGAACCCAAATGGCAAAAAGGCTTGAAAATGGTTCCCATAGGGGTGACGCAGTGGTCGAAAACTTGGGTTTTGAAGGTATGCTCCTTTAAGGTCCCAGGTTCGAGACTCACTGACACTGATTTGTAGACCTATTCTCAATTCTTTCGATGTCTCTCGATGCCTGGCCTAGGGACAAGCGTAGTTACCCCGGATGTTGTGGAGCAAAACTCTGATTTCCCGTAAAAAAAAAAGGCTTCAAAATGGTTTTAGCCTTTAGCCTTTTGTTTATTGTTCTTGTTCTTGCTACTGTCATTCTAATACTTGTTGCTGATTTTTTTATGTTCTTGGTTTTAGTTGCTGCAATCAATGCATTGTTTATTTCTCTTGGCTACCCTCCTTTGAGAGGATGGATTCTTGTGGGAGGTGATCCATGTGGAGAGAAATGGCAAGGGGTCGAGTGTGTATTCACAAATATAACAGCTATGTATGTGAATTGAATTCATCCTTTTATTAGCTAACTTTAATTTCACTTTCTCTAAATAATGGAACAATTATTTGTTTTTGCTGTAGACAACTTAGTGGCTTGAATTTGGGAGGAGAGCTAGGCACTAGCTTGGACCAATTTGAGTCAATAATATCAATGTAAGTTCCATCTTCATTTTGATTGTGGATCTTAATGATGGGTCCCTATCCATTATACTATTTGTTGCTTAACTACAGTAGACTTATGACCATTTTTCTACTATTTTATGGAGTAGAGATCTTAGCAACAATCACATTGGAGGGAATATTCCATCTACATTGCCTGCTACACTAAGAAGTTTGTATGTTACCTCTCGTTCATCGTTAACTAATACTGTTCGTATTCTTCGTAATGGTCCTTTTCTGACATATTTAACATGGTCATTTTCATTGTTTAGTTCTTTATCAGCTAATCAATTAACTGGAAGCATTCCCTCTGCATTGGCCTCCCTAACACAATTGATGGTCCTGTAAGTTTGTTGTCGACCAAAATTATGAATTTGGTGCAGTGTTTGGATAATCTTCTAGCCAATTTCCTCATTATGATCCCTGCCTTTGTTGCCTCTTAGGTCATTAAACAATAACCTTCTTTCTGGGGTAATACCGGATGTCTTCCAGCTGCTTAATGGCTTGAATAACTTGTGAGTGTTTTCATTTAATTCTGATTGCCTCATTGAAGTTAGAGTCTGATAATCTGTTACTAATTAGGGACTTATCTGGGAACAACTTGAGCGGCCAGCTGCCTCCCTCGGTGGCCGATTTGCTCTCCCTTGCTACATTGTGAGTTAATCTCTGAAATAACTTTTATTTTTTCATATTTCACATATACATGTGGTTATATGCATATATCGATTTTGGTCTCCAGGCACTTGCAGAACAATCATCTTTCTGGGATGCTTGATGCACTACAGGATCTTCCATTGTCGGATTTGTACTATTCTTACTTCATTTATTTTCTGAAAAACTCCAATCTTGTTTTTTTATCATCACATTCAATTCTGAAGAGATGGGAGTTGTAATTTTTATCCTTCAAATTGAAAACTTGACCTTTTTGGCTATGCAGGAATATAGAGAACAACTTATTTTCTGGGCCTATACCTACTAAGTTGTTGGGCATTCCAAATTTCAGGTGAATTTAAGCACAATTCTTTATTAAAAAATATAATTATAATCCATACATTGATGAATTTTGTCTTTCCAAACTGACTTTATATCTCCCTTGTACATTTTCATGATTCCACATATCTTATTTTCCTAGTTAACTTGGTTTAACCGTTTCTAGAAAATATGATATCTTATCAATTGGGTTGGTGTTATATATGCAGAAAAGATGGGAATCCTTTTAATACTACGATTATTCCGTCTGCACCTGCTTTAGCTCCTTCGCCATTTGCTGTGGCGCCAGTTACTATTGGACAACCAACCAGACAGACAGGTGCAGGTCAGCCATTATCGTCGGGGACTCCTGAAATGGAGGGAGGAAAGAGTTTCTTTTCTGCTAAGCACATCATTTGGATTGTTGTTATTGGCGCAATAATATTAGTTGCATTAGGATTATGTATTCTTTTTTCGTTATGCTCGAAAAGAAGAAAGCATCATAAAGACACCAATATGGTTCGTAATAATGCTGATATGGCTTCTGAATCTAAGCCTAAGCCCACAAAACCCTCGGTTGAAGTTGATGACATGGAGAAAGGTACAAACCCCATCTCTCTCTCTGTCTTTTAACTTTTCACTATTTTGTCAAATTTATGCAATCTTTACTTTCTTCATGTGTAATTACATGGAAGTTTTTCCCAAAGGGTGACGCGGTGGTTGAAGGTTTGGACTTTGAAGGTGCGCTTTCCTCAAGGTCCCAGGTTCGAGACTCACATTAATTTGTAGACACCTCCCGTGTCTTCATTTCTTCAATGTCTCCCGATGCCTGGCCTAGGGAACGGGCGTGGTTACCCTGGGTATAGTGGGGCGAAGCTCTTATTTCCCGGTTTAAAAAAAAAATTACATGGAAACCGACTTCATAGAGTTTTTTTTACTTCTTTTCTTTGAAGGTCCAAGGGAGGTCACTCTTAAGCCACTTGATAGAGACAAAATGATGGATAGAAAAATGGATTTTCCCACTCCAAGGCTTGTCGTAGATAGACAGGACACAAATGGGAATAGAAAGGATGTCTATAATACGAGTTTTCGTAAAGACCATGCGGAGAGCTCAAGCATAAGTATGGATGGCAATGAATTCCTTGCACCGCCTCCTCCGCCTCCTTTTCTCCTCTCTTCAACTCAGGAGATTGCAAAACCAATTGTGGCAGCTGAAGGACCCAGTAGAGTTCCTAAAAAACTGAACACAAGTTCTTTAAAAGTTTTCACAATCGCCTCGCTTCAGCAGTATACTAATAGTTTCTCTCAAGATAATCTTCTTGGTAGAGGCATGCTTGGCAGTGTCTATAGAGCTGAGCATTTAAGTGGAAGGGTAAGATAATTTAATCACTCTGAAATAAATATCTAATTCTAATTTCCTCATGGATAGAGTAAAATTTTTCTCTATCTCATTGAGCTTTACAAGTTAAGAGTATTGCAGCAAAAATTTCCATAATCACATTTACACTTTTTTTTCGTTTTTTCTTCAGCTTTTGGCTGTTAAAAAGCTGGATAGAACCTCTTCAACTCGTTGGAGTGACGATGAATTTCACAACCTTGTGTCTAATTTATGCGAAATTCGACACGATAACATTGCGGAGCTTGTGGGCTATTGTGTTGAGCATGGACAATATCTACTCATTTATGAGTATTGCAAAAATGGCACTCTCTATGATGCACTCCATGTTGACTATGAGATGAATCGGAAGCTTTCATGGAATGTACGTGTGAGGATTGCACTTGGAGTTGCACGAGCCCTCGAGTAAGTGAACGAAGAATCGAGTTTGCAAGTCAGTTTCAATGAAAAGGTAGCATGTAAGATACTGAGTTCTCTACTTTTCTTGTGAGACAGGTATCTACATGAGGCCTGTCAACCACCTATTATGCACCAAAATTTTAAGTCTGCTAACATTCTCTTGGACAATGCGCTAAAAGCGCAGGTCTCCGACTCTGGCTTAGGTCCACTGCTTTCTTCAGCTAGTCAGGTACTAATTTGAACTTCTATGGACACAATTACCATGCAGTTGAAATGTCGGTAAGTATTAAGAATTACAAAATCTGTGGTTCGATTCCCTCGGTCCTTATTGTAGTAAAAAAAAAAGCCTGTAAGTGAACTTATCGAACAGTCGATGGAATACATTGTTGCTAACCCCAATTTTATTACTCTAGTCATCTGCGAATTTCCTCCCAGCTCCTGGTTATAGTGCTCCAGAACTCGAGTCGGGAACTTACACCTACCAAAGTGATATCTTTAGCTTTGGAGTTGTAATGCTAGAGCTTCTCACTGGTCGGAAAGCGTGTGATCGGTAAGCGAAATCTTACATCAATGATACTTCCATTCTGGGCCATTTTACAACCTGGCTATTTTTAGTTGTGCGTTTTCTACAACTTATATGCTATTCTTACTCTGATTGTGAAACTTTAGATCACTACCTAGAGGAGAGCAATTTCTTGTTCGTTGGGCAGTTCCAAGGCTCCATGATATCGATGCGTTATCAAGAATGGTCGATCCGTCTCTTAATGGGACGTATCCCATTAAGTCGTTATCGCGCTTTGCTGATATTATTTCCTCTTGTATAATGGTAAATTCTCGACAACTTCTGCTTGATATCAATTTACCATGGATATTTACTTCTCTTTACTTATATTTTCGGCCAATCGTTTGGCAGAGAGAGCCCGAATTTCGGCCCCCGATCTCTGAAATTGTACAGAAACTTTTACAAATGCTGTAGAAGAAAGGCAGAAATTGAATCGCTTTTAGCAGGGTAGAAGATCAGAGAAAATGTTGAGCTTCTAAAGTTGGTACCACAAAGTTCCAGGAGGCATGCTTTTAATTGGTTTTAATCATTGTTTCATGTGAATATTACTCGTTGTAAAATGATGTTGATGTGTTTAGCCATATTCTTTATATTTATACTTTCATTTATTTTACAATGTTTTCCCTACAAGTTTGAAAAGTCTGTCAACCCTTGATTTATGAAAACAGAAAATTAGTATAGAAATTTGGGTGTGATTTTTTTTTTTGAAAAAAAAATATATATATATTTGGGCGTGATACAGTGATAGTAGTAAAAGTGCAACCATCCTATAGATTTTTATTTATTTATTTAAATAATTAATTTTTCTGCTTGAAACCTACCATCCTGGAGTTGAATGGTGTTTTGAACAACTCATAATTTAAGGTGGTTGGTACATTCTGCCTTCTTTAAGAATGCAACTGTAAAAGTCTATAGTTTACAATAAAAAAAAAAAAAAAAAAATTGAGGACCACAAATTTACATAAATGGTATTATTACTCAAATAAGATGAGAGTCAAATATCGATTTTTAAGATTGAATTCATTAAAGTAAAGTTGGATTGGAATACAACTAATAAAAATAAATTAACCAAACACCAACTTTTAGGTAAATGTGTAATTTAGATAGTTTAGTTCAATTGGTTTAGACCCATTCAAAGTTTAAATCATTGCCCTCATGTATTCTGAAACTAAAATAAAAAAAAACAAGAAAAATAATAGAATATCGACCATGTTTGGTTGAAATATATATATTTTTTTTTCGTTCTTTGACTTAATGTGAAAACTGTATTACCAAGTAAAATGAATTATTGAGGGTTGGTATGGACAAAATTTGTAGCAAAATCAACCAATTCAAATATTTCGTGACTAAACCAAGATTAATCGGTACATACATTAATTACCCTATCTCTTAAGGGTTCAAAATCTTACTTCCTATTTATTTTCGAAGGAAAAAGATTTAGGTAGAGCCTAGGTTGTACCCACACACATGTTGTCGCTTCTTTTAATCTCTTTTTACTTATAAGAGATTTTTTGTGTGGCTCTTAAAGTAGTTGTATGTGTAGGAGTAAAGCTTAAACTGCACCCAAATCTAACTCTTTTCGAAATAAGAGAATTCAAACTTATTTGATCGAGAATGTATGCTAGTTATTAGCAAGGATACATGCCCTTTCCTATTTGTTGAACTAACATAAATTCATTTTATAAGAATAAGTCAAATTATTCGCATATGAATACTAATGTCAACGTATATGGGCACAAAGGGGTAGTTTGGGTTAATATTAATATTGTAATTCTTATTTTTAAACACAAAGTACAGAGTTTTAAAATTTATTTATTATAATTTAGCCATAATCTATACATATATAATACTTGTTTAAGTCTTGTAGAAATAAATAGATAAATAAAGAATAAAATCTTGCGGAACTTCTCATCTACGGAAGAGAAGAACGCATATATCTCTCTGTTACAGCTGGCGAAGGAACAAAGTAAAGAGGGAAAATTACTTTTTTTAATCCCAAAATTTAGCATTTAGTTTGAATTTGTTTTTTATATTTCAAAATTAAACATTTTTAATCTTGCCATTTTAACAATTTTTATTTTTAGTCATAATTTATTCTTTTTTCTTTGATAATAGTCCTTATTTATTCTTCAAGTTTACTTTATATTTGTTTTTTTAAATATTTAAATTCATGTAAAATTAAATAATTATTTCATGGATATATTAAAATTAGTCTAATCATGTTTTTTTCTAATACAAATTGAGGGAAAAAAATCAACTACAAACTTTACATAGATGATACATTACTCTAAAATAAATGAGAACTAAATATCGAGGATTACAACCCAACAATGAAACCTATTGGCCCACCCAGATTAATCTAATCACGATTTTGGTCAATATTATTTAATGTAACTAACGATTTTGTTATTTTAACATTAAAAATGAATATTATTGATTTTAAAAAGTAAATATTATTGAAATATCAAAGTAAGAATGTTTAATTTTAAAATATAAAATTAAATTGAAACTAAATCCTTCCTTAAAAACAAAAACATAATTTTCTCATTGAATAGACGCAATTAGTTATCTTAATTGGTATTAATTCATTTTAACTCTAAAATTGATATTTGGCTCTTAAATCATTTGAAAGCTATAGTTACCCCTCTCAATATATATACTAAAAAAAACTTAATTTTCTAGAAGTAAATATCAAACAGTAATAAAATTCAAAATTTATTAAAAATAACAAGAAATCAAATTTGAAATAACAAATGTCACATACCGAGACCGAGTGGCCTGTCCCGCCTGCCGAACTGTAATTTTATTTATTTTATATGATCAAGAAATACAATTTTCAACCTAAAAAAAAAAAAAAAATTATCAACCGACTTTTAAAAGAAATAAAAATATTTTGTATTTTATTTTTGGAGATAATTAAAGAATTTGAATTTAATTGTCTCATCCGAAAGGTATTAAGTACAACAACTTCTCTTTTTTCTTTCTACAGTTCCAATTTCTTCTTTTCAAAGTTCATTTTTCCGATTCAACCGTCAAATTTCTTCGAATTCAGCCTTTGAATTTGCTTCATCTCTAAAGCTTCTCTGCAAATCAGATCTGAAGTTTTGCGATTCCGCTTCGTAGCTTGCGTTTTCATACACTTCCGCTATGGCTGGTCGCTACGACAGAAACCCTTTCGATGAAGAACAGGAAGTCAACCCGTTCGCTGTGAGTTTTCTCTATCTTTGATTCTCAGACTTCGAATTTTGCTTTTAACTTCTTACAGAGTTTGATTGGTTTGGTGAAATGGAAGTAGTTTGGTTTGGTTTGGTTTAGTATTCGGTAGACTAGGTCGTTTGAGTGTGCGCTGGATGCGGATTTCAGTTTAGGCTAATGGATTTGGATTTGAACTTTTTTTTGTTCATCGTTGGATTAGATCCCGTTTCTATTGGTTTTTCTTCTCGCAAATCTCGGAAAGAGAATCAAATACGGGATTTGGTTTCTTACAGGGCTGTTTGTGGTTCAAAGATACAATGGTAGTTAGGTTCGATTTCGTTTTGATATATATCTAATTAATTGGAAATTTAAACTAGTTTTTTAGTTTTTGGTCTCGAATTTCTGCGTTTATTGGCATATATTGTCGGCGTTGAGCGAAGGCAACGAGGAGATTAAATTATGACAGAGGTGCTGTATTTCTTTTTTACATTTGGAAATAATGAATCTAACTTTGTCTGTTAAGCCGCTAGTTGCTCCCCACACGAAACCAAAAAAAAAGGGGAAGGGATTGAAGTATTCGAAATACAGCTTTGTTTAATAAGTAGTTTCCTTCATGATATTTCTTTTCAGTTCCCAATTTTCAATTTTTTAGGGAATACATGATTCTTCCTCTTTATTACTAAATTGTTGTCAATAACTGCACATTCCCTTAGTTCGTGGATGATTTGAAAATCATTTAACCTATGGTCTTAAGTTCAACATGGTTTTGATGGTTTCATTATGTTTAACTTTAACCTATGGTCTTAAGTTCAACTTGAAGGTGTGCTATCCTTGAAGTCCCAGGTTAGAGGTGGCTGCGAGATTAATTTCCTAGGCAACCTCCATTTTTGCTTTTAGTCCTGTCATGTTTCTCGGTGCCACAATTTAGGAACGGGTCAATGGTGCCCTGGGTTTAGAGGAGCAAAGCTCCAAGCTCCCGGGTCATAAAAAAAAATGATATGTTTAATCCATCTAGATGATTGCAAATCTTTATTGGTTAAAAATTTAAATATTGTCTGCTCAACTCTTTTGACCAACTGTATTATTGGTAATTTTCAGAATCATGGAAGTGTTGCTCCTGCCACCAATTCCAGGCTTTCACCTCTTCCTCCAGAACCCGCCGGTTTTAATTATGGCTATGGTGCAACAGTTGACGTACCACTTGATTCAAGTTCCGAAGGATCAAAATCTAAGGTTTTTGTAAAGATTTTTAGTGTGTACTTTATTCTTTATTCCACCATTAATCTTCTGGATTTTCTAATTGCACTAGTTTTTTAAAAAATAGGACTTGAAGAAGAGAGAGAAGGATCTCCAAGCTAAAGAGACTGAATTGAGAAGGCGGGAACAGGTACTTCTTGAAGAATGCCCAAAATCTTTGAATAGGTCTGCAATTTTCATTCTGGTGTTCAATTTCAAACTTGATGCCCATCAGGAAACAATCAATTTCAAACTTGATGCCATCAGGAAACAATCTCAATCAGGATCGTTTTCTCATTTGATAGTGAATTTGATTTATGTTACAATTGTATACTTGAGAGTAGAAATGTATTTTGCAAATATTTAGTATTTACTGTATTTTGCAAATATTTAGTATTTACTTTATAATTTTATCTCAACAGATTTGCCAAGCGCTGTTGGTTAGTTCAATGTATTCACGATATTGAATTTCTATATTTCAAGATTAAGATTTTTATCATCTTTTCCTCCACTTTTTGAAATGAAATCCTTGTATTAGTTTTTATTCATCAAAGTTAAAGTTTAATGTTTTAGGTAACTACTCCTAACGCTAGAGTAGATCAATGCTCATGCATCTTTATGGTTTTATTTAATTCTTTAGCATTTTTGGTTAAATGCAGGAAGTCAAACGGAGGGAAGATGCTGCAAATCGAGGTAATTTAAATTTTATTCTAAATGCTGAAGTTCATATTATAGCTTGGAAATCTGAATATGTTTTCATAAATTTAGCAACGACTTGTCATAATAAGATCATAACTTCAGTTTGCAGAACTTTTTTTTTTTTTTTTAATTGACGGTGAAATATTTATTATTATTTTTATATCGATTGGTATCCGGACCAACTTGAGATATTAAATCTTAGGTAGTTAGCCATTATGAATTCAACTCATTTCCTCTTAATTTTCCAAAACCTTTTTGACCACTAGACTAACCCCTTAATTTCCCATCCGGTTGGAATTTAGATGATCCATAGGCTCTCTTTTAGGGGTCTATATTCTATTTTGGTGAAGGGTAGATCGAGAGGTTGCATAATTGTTTCTAGAAGCCTCCGTCAATGGGATCATTTATTGCCTTACTTGTTATATTTTGTGGTGGACATTCTAAGTACGATACTACGATCATTTCGTGATGGGTTGAGAGTGGGGTGGTTGAGGGTGGCATGGTTGGTAAGAAGAATTTTTCTTTGTCTCATCTTCAGTTCACCCATGGCACCCATCACTTTTGTTATGGAGACAAGAGGTTATTCATTACTTTGAATAACTTCCTAGCTTTCTTTGGGTTGAACTGTGACTTGGATAAGACCATTAGTTGAGCAAATGGACCCTATCGTGGGGGTATGAAGTTAGTTTGCTCCCTTGGGCGTTAGATTGTATGTTTTGCTCCTGACCTCGATGACGAGGCCTTTTATAATTATACTCTAGGTCTTAATTAGCTGGATTGGAGGCCTTTTTTTTTGTAGGCTCCTCCTTTTGTGGGCCTCTCTCTTTTTTGTTAACCCTTGTATTCTTTCATTTTTCTCAATGAAAGCTCGATTGTTTATATAAAAACACCCTTTGTTGTTGTTTGGTTTTTTAAAAATTGAACGTAACACTCTTGTTCTTAACCACGAAGGTGAATTAGTGAAATGCAACTTATTGAATAACAAAAGCACATTCTAGGTCATGTATTCTTTCAATTAAGCATATGACCTGATCTTTTTTTTTTTTTTTTGCAGCTGGAATTGTTCTAGAGGAGAAAAACTGGCCACCTTTTTTCCCAATTATCCACCATGATATTGCAAATGATATTCCTATTCATTTGCAAAGGCTGCAGTACGTTGCATTTACTACTTTATTGGGTATGTGAACTTGTGGTCTATCTTGATTTGATCTCCTCCATAGGCTTTTATTATTTATATGATCGTATATTAAACCTAATTTTAAGCATGTTATATGTACATTGTTATTTAATCTTACACTTCGAAAAATTGATTGAAACTTTAAGTCAACCTGCAAAGTTGCGTTCACTTCTTTCTTAGATGGGTAAATACAACAAAATTTTCTATGCTAGCTAGCTATTGAGATAAAGGTTCCCCTGCAAAGTTGCCCTCATTTCTTTCTTAGATGGGTTATGACAATAAAATCTTTTATCAAAGCCATTGATAAAAGGACATTGTTCTGTTCTTGTGGTACAGGACTGACTCTTTGCCTCCTCTGGAACATAATAGCTGTTACAACGGCATGGATTAAGGGAGAAGGTAAGTTGCAATTCCATTTTAGCAAAAATGATTTATCTGTAGTGATTATTTTTTTGCTTGAGTGTGTATAAACTTTATTGCTTATCATCTTACCATTATATGGTTGTAGGGGTAAGAATCTGGTTCCTTGCTATCATCTATTTCATTGCTGGGGTCCCCGGAGGGTATTTCTTGTGGTACCGCCCACTTTACAATGCATCTAGGTACTTTTTTATAATCAAACTTGTATGTACTTTCAACCCTTTTCTATTTTATATTTTTTTGGGTTGGCATTGTTCAAATAGATTGTTGTTTGAGTCAGAGGTTAGGATTGATTTCTTGAAGAATTAATGTTCTCAAATACTAAACTTTGAAATTATTTTCTAATAGCAACAAACGTTTACTTTTAGACTTTAGAAAAAAATGGTTTTTTGTAGATTTTGAACTGAGTATTATAACCCTTTCATGTAGTTGTTAAGGCCCCAACACTTCTGAAGGTTTAACCTTGTACCCTATGGGCCTATAAGTATACACTAGTATTGATCAGAGGATGAAGATATTAATTAGCATTCTATTCTCTTTATTGTTGCAGGAGTGAAAGTGCTATGAAGTTTGGATGGTTTTTTATGTTTTATTTGGTAATATCTCTTTAGCTTTTTTCCCAAATCGTAAACAGTCATTGGATGATTGGACTTTTTCTCATGATCTATTATATATATTTTTTTCTCTACAGCTGCATATTGGTTTCTGCATCTTTGCTGCTGTAGCCCCTCCAATAGTCTTCAGGGGAAAATCTCTGACGTAAGTTCCTTTGAATTTACTATTCATCATGTTTGCTGTTATTTGGTTGATGAAGCTTTAAAATGTTCGAGTCAATGGCTTAATACATATATGAAGCAGGGTTAAATTTTATCTCCATTTCAATTCAACTATATAATTTTTCAATTGATCTTAATCCTTTTACTTATAATCTAGGGACATAGATTGCATGGTGTCAATAGTGTTCGTTCTTAGAATAGAAGTTCCAGAAAATTTTCCTTGAACTAACATCTTTTTTAAAATTTTTGTAACAGTGGCATTTTACCTGCAATTGATCTTATTGGCGGACAAGTCTTGGTCGGCGTAAGGATATTTTCTTTTAGTTTTGTTGAGCATGACTTTGGGGAGATTCTCTTTTGATCTATTAATAGATGATAGTGTAATTGGTTTTCAGCCAGTTGTTTTATATTTGATTTTTCTTTTAAATAACTAGACTAGGATTACTTTGTGATGTAGCCTAGGATCCAAGAGAGCCCAATAGAGACTTAAATGCTTCAAGAAGTCAATCTTTATCTAATATCAATCAAAAGGTGCCATTACATGAGAGGGACTCAGTAGTTATAAGGGATTATGAGAACTAACTCTTATGGAATTACCCAAATACCCTTGATTCCCTTTACATCACTTTGTCAAACCCAAAAAATTGGAGAACTATATTGGTAATAGGTAGATAACATGGCTTCTATCTATAATAGAAGCAGCAAGACCAATAGAGTTCATTAGAATAACTAATTGAGAATGAGAGGAATAACCCACTCTCTATCATTTATCCTAGGTGATTCACAATAATACATTTACACGAAGACGGAATTATTTCAGTGTGCGCTAAAATCGGGAGGGTTGATCCACTGTTTTCATGTTTGTTGCAGATATTCTATTTTGTTGGTTTTGGATTATTCTGTCTTGAAGCAGTTCTCAGCATCTGGGTTATTCAGGTCAATTATGCCCCTCCCTTTTTATTAGTACAACCACAGATAGAAAACAACAGAATTGCTTATTCATTTCATTACACTGGCCTCTCTCTCTTTTGTCATTCATACTTTTGCTAACTCATAATTTCCTTACATTGTTCATTCTCATTTGTCATTCAGCAAGTATACATGTACTTCAGAGGCAGCGGTAAAGCAGCTCAGATGAAGCGCGAGGCGGCCAGGGGCGCTGTGAGGGCAGCCCTGTGATAACGCGGTCATCTCGAACAACAAAGATAAGCTTCTTCTTTGAATATAAGAGATTGTATATGCACTTAGCCACTGGCTTTTGATGGGCTGTTCAGTTAAGTTGCTTCATTTTTCACCAGCCAACTTCTTCAGTGTATGTTTTCTTTTTCTACCCCTGAATGTAATTTGATGCTAGAGGTATTAGTCACTTTTATAGAGAGACCATATTGTTAGAATGTTGAGGTTTAATGAATACTGAGTTCATTTTTACACGTTGCTTTGTATGTGTTTTTTGAGAATTCTAGATTGAATTGAATTTTGATATGATGTTCTGTGACTGGTTTTCTCTGGTGTGTTTCTATGTTTAAATTAGGCTGAGAAATGTCATTATCTCTATTTGTTGTTTTCCCATTTACTCACTCATGCAAAGCTTATTCAGGCAGCATGCAGCCGCCTACGTGGCAAAATTTGGGCCTTTGATTTTATTTATTATTGTTTTTTTTTAACATTTTAAAAAAAAAATTAAAAAAGTGGCCCAGATTTTGCCACGTAGGCGGGTGCATGCTGCCAAGGCAGCATGCAATTATTCCTCTATCTTTAAAACCTTCCATCTATGTCACTCGTACGTGTACAGTTGAATAATGTAAGTTCTTGATGGTTGGGGGACAACTCAACCTACTTATGTATGAGAAAATGGAGATGTCTCCATTGGGTGGCGGGTTGGTCGAAGATTTGGATTTTGAAGGTGTGCTCTCCTTAAAGTCTCAATTCGAGACTCATTTGTGACATTAATTTATACACACTTCCTGTGTCTCCATTCTTTTGATGTCTCTCGGTGCCTGACTTAGAGACAAGTGTGGTTATTTTGAGTATAGTGTAGCAAAGCTCCAATTTCCGGGTTTCAAGAAAAAAAAACTTGTTTGAGAAAAAAAACTTATATTTTATTTTATTGAGTTGTATTAAAGGTTTTGAATCTCTAGCGGTATAACATATCTTTACTTTTTATGTTGTTATGAAATTGCTTTTATAGTTTATATAGAAATTTGAATTTATGAATTTTTTAATTATCTGTTTGTACTTTATGCATAAATTACACAAAAACTGGCCAACAAAAGCAATAATTTAGCGGTTTAAGTATTTATTCACTGACTTGGTTTGGATTTTCCATCCATCCTCATATAACTCAAAAAAAAAAAAAAAAAAAAAAAATCGGGCAAAATTATTATTATTATTATTTTTAATCTAATTATTATTATTTTTTTAAATATCACAAACTTGTCCTCCCAACCACATAAACTCTTAACTATAAAAAATTGTGAATTTGTTTTCACAGGTGAACTCATTCTCTATCACTTTATGATTTTTAAAGTTTTTATTTGATATTAAACCAACCAAGATCATTTATTTTTACAGTAATGTATATCGACATGATGAAGAAAGCAGCTCCAGCCAACAATTAAAACAATACCCTCAATGATAAATAGTTGTATCAAAATTCAAAACTAAGCAACATTCCAAAATTCAAAACCAAGCAACACTCCCAACCAATCAAACACACAGAATTATTTAAAATTCTCACGGCATATTCAGAATTAGATACCCCCAATTCCAAAAGAATTCTTTAAAAACCATAATTTGATAAGTAACAAGAAAACAAACACATACAACAACATTACACAATATCACTGATTCACTTATAATTATATTGATCATATATCAGTCCAGTAAACCTGCAGCATTACATAGCCTTTTTTCCCTACTACTGGCGACCTCTAACAGTAGCCGATACATTTCTTAGTACAATCGATGGAGCACCCGCCACCGCCACCGCCGCCGCCAAACCCCTTTCCCGATCGGCTAGAGGAAGAGAAGCACTTAGCTGGACAAGTCACTTTCTTGTTGTAACAAGGACCCTTCTCTTTACACACCAAACTGGTCCTTATAATCCCACCCTTCCCGTAGCCGCCTTTCGGGTCGCCATAGCCACCGCCATATCCCCCACCGAAGCCCTTGTCCCAGCCTTTTCCGATCGGTACGCCATCGAACCCGTTACCGGGTCCAAACATGCCAGCGAAAGAGAAGGAGGGCGAGAGAATGAGAATGGCTATGAGGAAAGTAGAAACAGCCATTTTTGTTTGTGGATTGGGAAAGTGAAAGTAGTGGTTATAAAGATGGTGGCGGTTGCAAAAGCATTTATGGAAGCAGTTGAGATCTCATTAATGGTCTTTTTCTTTTTATTTCTTTCAGATTTTCTTTGTAACTAAAATTCTGAACTGAAGAATATGGTTATGGAACTGGATACAAATGTTGAGATTTTATATCTAACCATGGTATGAGTGTCAATGTGTTGTTGTAGATTCATCATTCATCTTACAAATGGAGACAGATGCAAACTTTAATGCTTTAGTATTGTTTTATATATTTGATTTTTTTTTCTTTTTTTTTTCTTTTAAAAATAAGCTTTTAACAACCCATTATTTATAAGTTTTGGTGACAGTCAAGCTATTCAATATGATTAATTGAGATAAGAAACCTAAACACTTATAGATATAAAAATTAATCGATCAATATAATTCTTTTTTGTTTGATTGTCTATTTTTTATATTTCATATTTCAAAATTGTCAAGCGTATGCATGACCTTTTGGTAATGTACACACTTATATGATTTTGAAAGTATATAAACTAAAATATGTTTTAACCTTTAAACAAAAGTCTCATGAGCAAACACTAAGGGTTTAAGTCCACAAAACAAGTTTAAAAGAAACAATAATGGAGGATTTTAGACAAAGGACACCAGAGTTCTTACCCTCTTTCCATTGTGAATTAGTTTTGATATGAATCATATTGACTAATAAGATATCATAGTCAATAAAATTCAAACATATATATTACTGTTGAATAAAAAAAAAAAAAAATTCAATAGAGCTCCAAAATACATTATTTTTTAAAATTAAAAATACACCATCTTAAGAGAATATATTGACGAGAAATCAAAGTGAGCATAACTCATTTAATATATTGAGTGTACTAATTACCACAAAGTTTGTAGTTCAATTCCTTCCGTCCTCTTTTTATTGTACTTAAAAAAAATCATAAACTTTCAAATTATCAAGTGTGACAATCTTAAATAATAATAATAATATAGAAGAGGGTCATTATCTTGCCTTATCTATATCGATAAGGACTCAAATATTATTCTTATTTAATTGTAAGGTAGATAAAGAGCCAAATATTACTCTTCTTTTATTATAAGATATTTAGTGATTGTGACAATTTTGTCGGTTTAATTGAAACTAAGATACGTCGTACACAACTATATTTCAATATCACATTTTTCTTTCTTTCGAAGTCACTTAGAAGAAAACTTGCCTACTCGTGGACAATTACGTAGTCCATGGTTAGGAATTATGTGGAATTATGTAAGCCACATAATTTTACTTTTTCTATATAAATTAATTTTTGATTAAAAATTATATAGCTCACATCATGCCATATATGCATTAAGCATGGACTATCTACTTGTTTATGAGTAGTAAGTTTTCCTCATTTATTAATTATTACTTTTAGCTTCTTCGACTGCACTGTGTGTAATGTATTGACTAGTCGTAAATTCTTGACATTTTTTAAAAAATAATTTGTAACTAGATATATTTTTTTTTTTGAAGTACCATAGAAATTGAAAAATTCGAACCACAATTCTCGTGATTAGTAATACATTGAGATTGAGATGTCGTAGCTCTTGTTGACAATATTTTTACTTTTTACCCATAGCACCAAAAAGAAAGAACATATTCATAACAAATAAATAAAAGATTTACATTGTACTATGTTTCAAAAATTTTGTTGGTTTAGTGTTGAATACATATGAGTGAAAAATTATAATGCTCCAAAAAAAATAAATTAATTATGAAATTAAAGAACAATTATTTTGACCGTGTGCTTAATAATAATTTCGCATTCACTAGTGTGACCTACGGTGTTGTAGAAAATAGGGGTGTGTTTGGGCCCCCATTTTCAAAATGGGCGGTCTGGGTATAATAACAAAACCCATGTTTGGGGGCCCGGTTATTTCAAACGGGAGTTAACCCATAATTTGCGTCCCAACATTTGTGAAACGCCGCCTAGGATTAATTAAACCGCCTCTAAAAAAAAGTGAACCACCGCCAGATAAAAAGTCATTTTTTGGAATGGAAAGAGAGGGAGAAAATGGAGAAATATGGTGGGACCCACCTGTTGTAAATCATTTTATT
>JBBMKA010000026.1:2514315-2524604 GCA_037833695.1 Sechiopsis laciniata
CACAACAGGGATTTATCAAGAAATAGAATGAGAACCCAACTTTGAAACCAGTTCCAATTTTCTAACTGTGTACTGAATCAAACTCAGCTGCTATTAATAATTCAGCATGAAGTATTTTCATTCTTTGCTTCCTAATTGTCAGATTGTTTGGTTGTGTTTCTCAATCCCCTGGTTACACTTCTGAGCGCTCTTTATGTACAGATTTGCAAATGGATGAAGTCAGTGTGGATAAATGTACAACAAAAACTGACCCACCAATGCAGTGTATGTCAAGAATATATATATATATATGAAGAACCTGCATGTAAAGTAGAATGTTTTAACTCAACCTGTGGCTGACATAGAAGCCGAAGCACCGAAGGACAGCGTTCCAGTTCCAGGATGGTCCTTTTCGACTTCTAATTTGCTGCTACTCAGATCGATGACGTAGCTACCATTCTCACCTTTGTGTTCACGTTCCCCTCCAGGCTGCTCTAATGCGTCGGTTGATGAACTTGCATTACCCCCGGAAATCGACCTTTGCTGCTCAAGGAATCTATCCCCAGTATCTTGAAGCGTTTTCATCAGGCTTCCAGGGTCGGAACCTGGCGACTGTTCTTCCTCTCGCTCAGGCTGCATATTCAAGTCAATTTGGCCTTTAAAAGGTGAAGTGGATGGCTTGTTCTTATTAGGATCCTCATCCGAACCATCATTTATTTTCACTTCCTCAATCAGCTTACTTGTACTTGTAGTACTGCAAGTGAGAGATTCATCGTCCATTGATCTATCTACGAACATTTCATCCTGAAATTGATGCCTTTGGGGCTTGGTTTCTGCTTCCTTTTCAGATTGCTTCTTTTCGCGTCGAAGCATTAGTGTTCGAAAGCGACGCTTTACTGTCAGACACACATTACATGTGCATGTCTGTTTATGTTTTGGTCCCTTCCCACTTGGAGGCTGAATGCATACAATGCATGAGCATCCGGGTCTATGGCGAGGGTGCTTTGTAGTAGCCTGGCCAGGTGCCTGGCTTGCCTCACCCTCTCCTAAGATGGCTAAATTTGCAAGTGTGTCAAGTCCCTCCAGAGCTTCAACATTATCTGGTTCTAGTTTAGCAGCCTTCATTTTCTTCACAGCTGCAGCTATAAATATAGCGAACAGATTAGGAACATTGGATATGAAACAAAATATTTTAATACGAGAAAAAGCAAAGGAATCAGAGAACCATCCAATCGAATCACTTGGGATTCATTGATGCATGAAGATACACTAAATAATAGGTTTTTTTTTTACAATTCACACCTGAATTACTGGGGGATAGTAGTTCTTCCAGCTGTTCTGTTGACAACTCTTGAGCTGCGGAGCAAAAAGATCTAGTGCAGAGAGAATTACATTAGCAAAAAATCCACAGAAGTCAAATTCTAACTTTATCAGAGGCACTAAGATAATTCGCCAATACGAGCAGCTCTAGTAGCATAAAGTATGACTTAATAAACAAAGAGAATATCGGTTCAAAAACAAACACCAAGACAATTCCCCCAAAAAAACTCCCACAAATACTTCTTAATCCTTTCCCAAGTGCCTCAATGGAACTACGAACGCCAAGGGAACACGTCTAAAAGCGTTAGCTTGGCATAGCAAAGAACATTAAATAATTGACCTCTAGTACCAGCACCATGATGATTGATAATATTACAAGTCTAAACAAAAAAAAAATGAACATATTACTGGATGTACGAAAATCTCTTTACACTACATTTGCAGTGTGATGAGAAGAAAAATAGTACTTTGTGCTCACTATTTTAGATCTCTTTCTGATAAACGACTGAGAAATCAAAAGAGAATAGTGTGGCCTTTCTACCTCTCAGGGTCCCATGAGTTGTCAGAACAAGTCCATTTTGAGGGTAGAAGAGCACTGGCGGGCAATTTTCGCCACTTCAAACAGTCTTCACATTGCGTCCATTGAATCCTTTCACTGAGAATGAACCACAGTATTTGGAATGCACAAAAATAACATATTTAATCAATTCAGATAACATATTTGACTTACAGGCTTGTCAATGCTATGTATGGTAAAATGTCATAACCATAGGCAGAAGAAAAAAGCATAAGATACATGCATTCTTGAAATATTAACAACAAAACAAAACAAAACACACACACAATCAATTCAGATAACAGAGAGAAGTTTCAAATTTCAATAACAAAAGGATAAATCAGCCAGTCCTGCCCCAAGTAGGCAAAACACACAACCTCAACTACAAAGCAAATAAACAGACATCATATGCATTGTTTTTTTTTTTTGAAACAAAGGTAACCACGCCCGTCCTTAGGTCAGGTACCAAGAGACATCGAAGGAGTAATGTCACAGCTCGAACCTGAGACCTTGAAGGGAGCATACTTTCAAAACCCAAGTCTTCAACCACTGTGACACCCCTTGGGGGCAGACATCATACGCATTGTTAGAGGTGGAGAGAGAGAGAGAGAAAGAAGAGGGGAGAGAGAGGCATTAAACAGACATTCTATGCATTGTAACAGGAAAATTATTTGCACAGACATCCTTGCACGTAAAGAGAGTTCTGAAGGAAAATTGAACATCATGACAATGGCACAAAAAAATACACCAAAACCATCAACCCACCAAAAAAGCGAGGTCATTTACCCTGTATTATCAGGAGGTATAATTGTTGGTTTCCCAAGTACAGGTGCATCCTGTAATAGCATAAAGCAAAATACTGATGTTACCATCACCCTAAGATACATGCAGTTTAAAATAGACAGCCAACAGACACATTATTGACCACAGAAAATACATCATATAGACACATGTTATTTTAAGCTGAAGGTAGATATTTGAGCGAATGACTGACTGCCTAGGCTTCTACAAATATTGTTAGTAAAGTTACTATGGCATCAACCAACTCATTGACCTGAGGGTAGCTCCAATATTTTGCAAATAGGCAACTGATTTTAAACTACAAGGGTCTACAATCAATTGCCTGTCCAGCATTCATAGCATAGTACCGAGTTATTCCATTCAGTCATGACACCAAAAGTTTGGTCAGAGATGGACTCATTAAGTTTCAGTTCGCAAGGAAATTGAAATGAAAGGAATCATAAGTAGATGGCTCTGGAAAGTTATACCTCATATTCCTCAAATTCGAAACCTTCAATGACCACAATATTAGCAACTTGGTTTGGAGGAGGACGAAGCAATCCTTGAGCTTCTTCCCAAGTTATCTTCAACTCAATCATGTCTTCATTTTCAATTCTAAGGCGCTTGCTTCTTGAACCTAAGGTGCTGTTCTTCCTCTTTCTTGAAATTAAAGGTTTGACTCCCAGGACCTCTTTTGCTATGTATCCAGACTTGTCGACTTTTGTCCATGAATTAGGATCTGCCAGTTCAGCCTGGTTGGCTCATGAAAAGGAAGGTGATCACATAGTTATTGTTTAAAGCAATGAATAGGAAATGAAACTTTACTGACTTTAATTTTTATATTACTGACATCTCCATGAACAGGAGTTCCATTCTTGGTCTTGTTTGTTTCATTTTCCTGTCAAAGCAAATAGAGTTAAAAAAACAATCTTTTGAGAAAAAATATCAGTCTGTTCTAAAGGGAAAGAATGTCGAGAACTCATGTTTAAACTAAAACATGGCCTTGAAAATATGAACACTCAATAAGTTATGACTTTTATCCCAAAAACTCTCCACGAGTATATTAATTCACAAAGTGATACATGTGAATTTTTACAGACAGGTATTCAAATTCTTGTTTAGCAGATTACAGATCACAATAATTCGGTTAGAGAGCAATTCAATCATTTAAAATAATTAACGTTTACCTCTTCTATTAGTTATGTTTAATACATGTGAATTTTTAGATTATTGCTTTTATATATTATATTTACGCTGCTCTTTGGTTTTCAATAATCTGTGAATCATGCTTGATATACTACTTTCTGCAACAGATTGGCAGTCACCTTAACCACCTTTTTTTTTATGACCGGGAATCATAGCTTTCCTTCCATTTACTTGGGGACACCTCCACCTATCCCAAGGCCAGGACCCGAGAGACAACAATAGATTTTCACAATTAAGCTCAACTCGTGGATCACAAACCTAAGACTTCTAAGGAAACATACATTGGAAGTCCCTGGCCTCAACCAACGAGCCTGCCCCTTGGGATAATCACCTTAACCATCATTACAACACCCTATAATATTCAACAATCCAAAACTCAAAAGGTCAATTAGAATTCTCCAGTTTTTTTTTTAGATCAACAATAATTGGGAGTAGGGAGATTCGAACACATGACCTCTTGATCACACACACTTAAACCGATTGAGCATTTGCTCTTGTTGGCTAGAACACTCTGGTTTCAGTCAGGTGCAAATTATAGAAACTTAGATGCTTTTATTTTAGTATGGATTAATACCCCAAATGAAGTGAACAATGAAAGATCTCAAAGCAGAAAAAATCCATATAATATTCTAATTACAAAATAATGCATTTAACTTCCCTATTCTAATATCATTAAGATGATATCACTCAAGATTTTCAACATACACAAAAGCCATAAGCTATCTTGAAAACAAAAAACCTGATCAGCTGCTGTTGAGGCCTTTCTGTAACCCATAACCAACTTCCCTTCTGGCTCTAGCCGACTAAATGTCACTGGTGACATGAAAGGAAGTTTCAGTCCATAACATGAGTGAGGCCGTGTGCAATAGATCATATAAGTTGAAAAAAAAAATTGCTGTGTGCAATAGATCATATAAGATGAAAAAAAAAATTACGAATAACATAACTCACAACAATCAAGAAAATAATTAATCAATCAAGGGTTGTTTGATAAACATTTTGAAGCTATTTGCTAACTTATTAAGCATAATACTGTCTTAGAAACATTTTTTTTTTATTTGTGATAGGGAGGCTTCTGGAAGCACATGTGAAATCATTACAACCCTGCCTGAAAAGTAATTCAATTAATTGTTCAAAATAAAGAATATATTTGAGAAGAAAATGAAAAAAAAAAAAAAACAATTTTATCCGTTGTTTCACAACCATCGAACAACATTTTTGTTTTTAGTTTTACATGTCTAAAAAATATTTATGTATTAACAAAAACAACTTTAATATTTCATAACGGTCTTTTTTAATTATTTACAAAATCTTTGCCAAAATTTTAAATATAAAAGAGGTAGTTTAGAAATATATGTTTTCGTACTTCCTTGTTTATCCTGGATTACTCCATGAATTCTTTGTTTTTTTTCTAGTTTCTACAAGTACAGGTATCTTTTTCACAATATCAATGAAAATGTTCGATTCCTAAAAAAAATATAATGCGTTTGGTTGAAAGAGTTTAAACAAAAACAAACATAGAAATTATAAGGAAACAGCCATTCTTTAAAATGAGAAACAATTTATATGGAAACAGCCTTAGTTTTGCAACTACAAAACCTAAGACATTACTATAAGTGCATGTGTTAAAAAGAATTGCAAAGTACTTCCAATAAAAAAGAATCGCAAAGGAAATGTCACCTCAAACCATGGCATGTAATTCCTAATGAGATAAGAGTATTTTTTAAATTGTGGTATACATACCTATGTCACCTGCTTGCAATTGCATGGACTGTATGCAGGGAGTAACCCCCTCAAGAACATACATCCTGCTATTGTTATTAGGCCAGAAACGGAACTGAAATATCCATTCCTTTCCTTTTGCATCCTGTACTTTTAGAGGTAATCCCTCGGGCTGGGAAATTGATGGAAAATAGGCCTACACATATAGTATGCCTTTAAGAACACAACTCAATTATCAAAATAAGACAGAAGAACTGTTGTACTTAAAAGATTGAAAACACTAAAATTCTCAGTCCTACAAGTTGCCTGTAAAATACCATAGTATACATATTGAACTTGCAAACATAATTAGATTTTTTTTTTCTTTTTGTTCGTGACTTCCCAAGCCAGTTTATACGCACCTCGACTTGAATTGATCTCATAAATAGAAATTTACTGGGTGTGCCTAAAGGGACAACTCGCAAGTAGAAATAGACAGAAGAGAATAAATACTCACCTCTGCACATTTCTTGGGAAGCACCAAACGCCCAATCCGCCCAGCATCACTAGCACTCAACATTTTTTCAAACAATGGAGTAATCACAGAATTTGAGCTTCAATATTGTCAAGGCTACTAGCTGAATACTTCTAAAAAATTAGACAAAAACTATGGAGAGAAACTTGAATATACTTGAATATATAAGCTAGAATTTAACTGAAATTATTCAAAAGAGTAAGAAGCCATAACAGAGTGCAAGCCTTCAACCACTAGGAAAATTTTTATTTCATATTTAAAAATTATCCCAAGATTGTGTGGGCGGAAGGATACTCAACAGATATTTGTTGTAGCTCCTGGTCAGTAAACCTAGGCCAGTATCGTGGAAGCAAATAATTCCTTCCACGTGAATCTCCTTTAGGCCTTCCATTGCGCAGTTGTGTTTCATTGGACGGTTCAGCTCCATTTTGCGAATTAGTATGGATCTGCTTTGGCAGAGGAGATGGCGGAGTTGGTCTCAAATGAGTTCCAGAAATCCTACTACGTACACTTTGTTCATTTGGAGGCGCATAAGGTACATTCAAACCATACTGTGTAGTAGATGTATCTTCCTTCACAAAGCTAGACTGTTGTGGAATACTAGAACATGAGCTAGGTTTATCCTCACATTTAATGCCTCCTACATGATATCAATAGTCGCTTAGATCAACAGTTAGCAATCTCATAATGACTAAAACATTGTTCTCAGCAAGATGAATGGTGACTAATTATCAGCATTTTACTTATTATATTATTTTCCCTTCTTCAGAAAATGAGATTGAAAAAAAAAAAAGATCCACACCTGCAATCCCATTTTCACATATATCTTGTCCACATTGCTTCAGACTCCCATTCAAGAACCTTTCAGAGAAGTCTTCATTTTTTCTTTTTTCTAAAGATATGGACAACCTTTCACTAGTATTAAGTTTGTTAAAGGCAGCTGATATATCAACTTCATAAGGTGCTCTATGATGCAATTCACCAGAAGGAAGAGAAGAATTGAACATACTGGGAGCTTGGCGCCATGGTACAGGACCTGATCCAGCCAACTGACTCCAATTTTTCACAGATAGGTCTTTAAGTCTGTCGGGCAAAGCTGAATGAAAAAGCAAAGATGGTGGCCATACTGGATTTAGCGGCTGAACCAAAAAATGAGAAAGTTGAGTCAGAGTGTGAAATATGTTGGAATTCAACCAAACTATGTTAACTTATAATTCCATAAGTTGCACATGCATGAATCCTATGCTAACACTGGAGGATGAACCCAAATAGAAAACAAAACCTAATAACGCTAGAAAGTAAGCCACAAAAATATAATAGTAAGGACGATGAAAAGGCATCAGCATCAGCTAGAGGCTCGCTAACAAAAGAGTATTTTATCAACTTATACCACATAAATTTAAATAATACTTCAATTTAGTTCGAGGTGGAAATTATGCCAGACTTGAAGGGGAAAAACTTCCCACTTTCTCCAAGAGATTTCCTTGTGAGATCAATAGTTCCCATGAGAGATGCAATTGCTGTCAGAATCTTTCAAAAGAGATGTTCAAATATAAATTTATTTCTTTTTTTAAAAAAAAAGGTCATGAGGAGACAAAAATGTCAGAAAATGTATGAACAATAAAAAACTCTCGCTGCATATAGAATATTTACAAAAAAATTTAGCAATCAAGTATATATTTAGTTAAAATAGGTCGAATAAAATTTTAACAGTAACACAAGATTCCAAAAATTAAATTGCTCCAGCTTGCCATTGTACTAATCAGGATATATAGAGCATAGAAAAATGGGCAAAAACTAAGAACAAAATCTGAGATGACATCCTTACTAAGATGACATTCTTCCGTGCACATGTCATGCACTCAATACCCCCAGGATCCAATAAGGTGAATGCATGAGCTGAAACAATACACCCACAATGAACCCGCTGGAGAAAGAGATTTTTTATTAGTATAAATGTGTTAGACAAGCCAAAAGTAAAGTTTAGAAGATGAATGGTCACATCTTACAAGATATTATAAAATGGTAGAAATAAACCTTATTTAGCTAACCTTTCCACAGGATTCGCAGCACCTCCAACCAGAAGCATTCAAGTGAAATGTCTCACAGAATCTTCCTTCTTCGTAAGCAGAACTAAAATAAAATAGAATTTGAACAGTGTTCTTAATATTTTTGAAGTCCTTTGAGTATTTTATTTGATGTTACAAGATAACATAAACCATTCATGGGCATAGGAGAATTTCAATCAACATAATCTTTTGACTTAAATAGTCATCTCATTACAACCAACCATCGTATGATATCTGTTTACTTCCTATTTTTCATCACTCCTAATCAGAATTCAGAATGTCCAAAATCCATCAACATGCACGCATCATAACATATAATATGGATATCCAATGCACTAAATCTACAGTCGAACACCCTAATATTGTCATACATAGTATGGTATCCAAATAAACCTATCACATTTAAGATTTTAAGCAAGATTGATGAGTGTGGCCCACTCCCTTTCCTGGCAAGCTGTCATGTGGAAAGGGATATTTTTGTGACAGGTTGGCGAGTGTAACTATTAGATAATATGAGGTTCCACCTCAAAACTAATTGATAGTAAAGAGAGTAGCTCATATTTCTCATAAAGATGTTGAAGACTTCCCACCTTTTCAATGTGGGGCAAATGCCACAAGGTGCTCCGCTCCAACAGTAACATTCTGTGGGAGCTTTGAGGGAGAGAAATAATAGAACTTTTAGAGAAGCAGAAAGATCGGCGATATATGGGGCCTTTTAAAATTCTATGTTTCTCCTCTATTCTAAGCTTTTTTTGTAATTACTCTCAATTTACTATTTTACTTGATTGGAGACTATTATTTAAGAAGGTCTCGGCTTCTTTCTGTATGTCATCTCTTCTTGCATGCTCTTTCATTCTTTTTCTTGGTTCATCAAAAAAAAATGTATGGGCATGGCACACAATGGAAAAGATTGGCAAAAATGTTAATAAGTCAATGCCACTCCAAGTTCCTAGAAGAAAAAAAAAACTCAAGCAAACTATTAAATATGTCCGGAAGATTCAGAGCAAATCAAATAAACAGGAAAAATTCATTATTCACTTTGCGAAAATCATAACAACTGCCGGAACCAGTCCAACCTTCTAACAAGTCAGTAGAAAACAAATCTTGCAATAAAAATTACAGTCATTCATAAACCCCACGCGTCGAAAAACTCTCAAGAACAGAAAGAAAAGTTTCACCAAAATTTAAACTACACCCGTACTTCACGGAGAATCGTACCCCAATCCCCAGACTCTCAAAACTAAAAAACCACGACTACAAGCAATATCAAAACAACCTCGCAGAAAAACAGCGCCTGAACTATTAAAACCCCTTCCCCTCACCTGCATTAAAGTAAGCAATCAAAACTCCAATACCGCCAAAAACACGCCCTAACAGAACAACCGGAGCACAGAAAATGAAAGAAACAATCAATAAAACAAGAAACGATAACTTACGCGCATCGATCACAAAGCTCGGCGAAGTCGCCGGTGCGAAGACGCCATCCCTTTCTAGACCGGTCCGGTCTCAATTCCTTACAGTCGGAGTTATAGCAGAGCTTAGAAGAAAGAGGAGACGAAGAGGAAGAGGCGGGGATGACGGCGGACGACATCGGAGCTCGGCATAAACCCTAGAAAAGCTCTGCAAAGAGAGTGAAAAACGAAGAAGAAGAAGAAAGTGTTAATGGTGGTTGCGACCTGATCTGCAATAATTATCCTGAGAGGGTTTGGACTTTGCCCGGCGACGAATTTAAACTAACGAAAATTAAAAAACTGAAAAAATTACGAAAATAAAATGGTCTTTGGAATATCTTCTTTTTTTTTTTTTGTAACAATTAATCCACGAGGCTTCAAAATCACGTCCAGTCGTGTCATTATTTCGCCGTCCTCCTTTTTTCTTTTCCTCTCTTGTTTTCCGCTTTCTTTAATTATTAATTGCGCCTCGTTTTATATTTTCTACGTTAATATCTTTTCCCATTAATAGCTTTCCTTTTTTGACCTCAATTATTTTTATGGTTTTTTTTAAGATTAAGACAGCTTTATAAAATAATTACCTATCTAAACAAAACAAAAGGTTAACATAAGTTTTTTTTTCTTTTTTTGATTTAATAAATACGTTTTAATGTCAAAAGACATCAATACTCTCCACTATATTTAATACATAA
>JBBMKA010000026.1:2545235-2559980 GCA_037833695.1 Sechiopsis laciniata
GAATTAGGTTAAACCACCAATCAATCCAAAAGCCTAAGCTGATGGATTGGGGTAAATTTAATTATATCAACCAACAAAAAGAAGATGGGATGTTGATACGATCCCGAGACCTCTGATTGTGTATTCGAGGCAGAGCCGGAAGACTTTAATTAGTATTTTATTATTATTTAATTAGTCTTTATTTGTACTTGCCATAAATAGAATTGTCATTTATGGAATAAGAGTCTTTTACCTTAATTAGGATATTTCTAGGTTTGCTATAAATAGGAGTTATTAGGTCATTGTTAGGATATCAAAAATTAGTTGCATTTGTTATTGTGTAACCTTTTGGCTCTACGGGAGATTCTCTCTAGAGATATATTTATAAAGTTGTAGATTCTATCAGATGTCTTAGTGGAATAACTTAAGGTATAACCGTAGAAGAACCAAAAGAAAATGCGGTAGACAGATTTTAAGGATAAAAGCAATATTCCAGCCAACGGCAAAAAAAAACCTTTAATATATCAGTTGATAATTCACACCTCATGTTTCACAATGCTTCAATCTTGAAAATGGATTATATCACATTCTAAGAAATCAAAATTGGTTCCATCCAAATCAAAATCTTAACCAAGTACTTAAAGTTCTTTGTGATTCCAAGTTGTCATAATTTTTCGTCTTATGTTTGGTCAATTATGCAACAATGGAAGAGAGGGAATACCTAGATTCCATCTGCTGAAACTCCATACCAAGTGTCCTCCTTAAAAATTCACAATCTGAGAATCCTCCAAATAGAGTCAATTCTCTTAATCTTTCAACAACGTCCCTGCAGAAAATGGTAAGAGATCAAGTTGCTGATGAAAAAAACGTACATTGGTGGTGATCCCACCCACAAGAACCAATAAGGAGATACTAATTCTACAAATTTAATATTCAAAACCTAAAAACCAAAAGATTATTAAATGGAGCCTTCGTGATTAGCCATCAAATGCATAGACAAGTACATCGATACACACAAATTAACATATGTATTTTATATGTGAGGTGAGGCTAGAAGAATACGACTCACAAGTCAATCTCGATACTTTCGTCGTTTTCAGACACTTCAAGCAGCTTCTTAACAGGGTCTTGATTGTATAGAAACTTCAAGAAAATGACAACAAGCTCACTGCAATAGCCAAAAAGTGCAACTAGTTCCAGCAGAAGAGATTCACAACCAAACTTAGTGCATTAGATCAGAGAGAGAGAGAGCTACCTATTATAGGGTAGAAGCTGATCACTTGGTTCCGACATAAGTAGTTTTATACATCGTATAAGCCAGTTAAAGAAGTTAGAGAACTGCACAGAGAACAAAAGTTTTGATGTAATCAATTATAAAACAGAAAGAATTATGCATTATTCCACACATTAGTATGAAACCATTTCTATAGGTTTTTTTTTTTTTTTTGATATTCGTGACTGTCTGGGTCAGCTTGCACGCACCTCGACGTGTCACGGGACATACCGCCTGATCCTACATTGGATGTCAAGGAAACTCGTAGGAAATTAATTCCTAGGTAGGTGGCCACCATGGATTGAACTCATCACTTTATGCACCCCAAGGCCCTCTTTGACCACTTGAGCCACTCCATGATGGTTCCATTTCTATAGGTTCGTCTCACATACATTAGAAGTAAAATAATAGTGTAGTTGGTTCCGGCTTAAAAGGGATTAAGGGTTGGGCTTGTTTAGTTGTTTAGACTTGCTTTGCTTGATTCTGTTTTGAAAAGAAGGTTAGTTACATACAATTATATAGCATGGAGTTTCACCTTAAAACCAATTGGTAATGAGGGAAGTATCAGTAGCCCATATATCATATAAATGAGTTGAAAACTCCTCACCTTTCCAATGTGGGACAAGGTGAGTGTCTCCAACACATACCTAAACCACTGTAAGAAAGTTCACTTAAGTACCACAGTCGAATTTTACCAATAAACAGTATTGGAAAAAGAAAAGAGGAAGAAAACTATGGACAGAGCTAAGAAGATCATTCATGATTGAAGACCTCCAAAAGCTTTTGCCAAATTTGAAGAAAGGATTTGACTTTTGAGGAATAAATTTTCCATGGTCTCCCTTATATTGCATAAACACCAGAAAGGTGTAGATTTGACGACCTTGGAATCAAAGCTATCCACATATCGAATTGTTTAATTTTCCAAGTTTCACAATTATTTAGATATTTGTTCAAACAAACTTCTTTTCATGTCTATCATTATTTAGGTATCACTACTGCTCTTATTCAAGGTCCTTTACACCAAAGTACGCAGTTGTTTCACCTAAGCTCTTTTCGAAATTTATTTACAAAAAAACTTACAGAAAACTGTCAAAAACCAGGCACGGGTGAAAATCTGGATAAGAAACAAGTTATTTCTTCCACTTCCTGTGAGTCTAAACTACTATTACCTACCTCTAAAGATCCTAGCAGCTAATATGGTGAAGTTCTTCTCTATCTCACACCTTTGTTTAGTATAAATGTCAACCTGCCAACATCAACCACAAAAGGCCTCATCATAGACACTATAGTGGAGGAAAGGCAGATAGTGAAAAGAGAGTGCAGCATCTTCAAGGTTTTGCAAGTCCTTGATGTGCTTGTATCATCACTTTGAAAGCTTCATGGATTTAGTTTATTTCCATTCTCTTTGTTGGTGTAAATGCTCTCTAAAGATTGTAGCCTAACTACTCTAGTCACTAGTTCGACATCTTATTTGTAATTCATCAATGGTGGATGACACATTTTTCCTCCCCTTTTGAATATTTCATTCATTAATGCAATAGATGATATCAGTTTCCTCCATAAGAAAATATAAAAAATAAATAATCCAAATGAAACTGGATCGGACTCCAAGCAGCTTTTACATTCAAGTTTGCAATAACAAAGAAGCCAAAGGAAGCCAAAAAAGACGATAACATTTAGATAAAGCAAAGATAATAAAGAGTTGTTCTCTATTCTACATCTCAACTTTGTGTGTGCGTGTCAAGGAGGTTAGATTTGGTTGATAAAAATTTAAACAAAAATCCATCTTCAAGCTGGCATACCTGCTGCAACACAGTTGAGAGCACCATCATAAATCGTTCAGCTTGCACAAGTAACATACCGGCCCTTTCCGAAGCATTGTTCATAAGCTTCTCATCCAAACCAACACCCTGAAAACGTGCACGCCATCTTGAAAGGCCCAGTAGTTCACCCATCCGGAATCCAATCATTTCTGCAGCTGGCTACAAAGGAAATTTTTCTTTTATGTTTTTGTTATTCAACAACATTTGGGGTGGAGGATTTGAATCGTTACATCTTGGTTACTAGGTTATACATCATATCACTGGACTGGACCTATGCTTTTGTTTAAGTTCTAAATTTTCAACTTAACTAAATTCTTCAATTGAATAACTTATATATCACTGTATGATATCAATTTAAATTCATTAACTATATGATATAAATTTGGTATCATGTCAATTATTTTTCAAAATTATAAGAAAAACATTAGGGTGTTGAACTTTCACCTGAAGATGATCAAGGACAATAAGTTGTAGTTCACTCCCAGCCCCAGAGACAGCCTTAGACACACGCTTTGCACCCTATTAGACAAATAAGCAAGTGAACAAAAGTAAACCTATCATTCATTTCTGACATGATTAAAGAGAAGAGCGTGCTTACCACTTCACCAAGAGCGTTGACTAAAAATTGGTGAATTGGAGGACTAGTCCGTGCACCACCTAAAAGGCTTAGAAACTCCTCTTGGGGAGATGAGTCAGTTCCTAAGTAAGAGAGGAAAAACTGTGAGTAGGAGTAAAAAGAGTAGCACGTGAATACCTATAATATAAATTATTACCATGGTTAATAATCAGCGTGGATAAAGAATCAAACTTCTCTTGGAAACTGTGCATGGCATCAGACCACTGCTTACTCATAACTGATAATGATGCCCTGATTACCTCAGTCAACTCTCCAATGTTAGAAGCTTGTTGAGCTACCTGATGTAGTTCACTTTTCCTGAAACGAGAAGCAGAAAATCAGTTTTTTTTCATTTCTTTTACTAGGAGCACAAATAATATGATGGGATGACACTGGATAAAATAGTACTCATTAAGACTCAACCATCCTTTTGACAAGTTGCTTGAATTATCAGATAAGTTTTTTTTAGAGAAATATAAAAGCAGTTAAAAAGAAGGATAATTAGAATATATCAAGAAAAGAAAGAAAAAAAAAGTGGGGAAAATCTTGCAATTTCAAAGAAATTACAAGGGCATACTAAGCAATCTCAAAATCTGCTTATCTCTCCCTACCCCTAAATCCTACTTATGACCATTCAACTACAACAAACTTACCAGATAATAACTAATATGCCCCTCATAATATCCATAATCACCATCCTACTATATTCCTATCAGAATTCAAGAGATATAAGAGAACAACAGAAAATGTAAATCTCACCGCAAATAGTTCAGAACACATTATGTTCAAAGAATGAGCAATATGCCCAGTGTCTCAGTAACATTACCTCTTCTTAAATATTGAAGTGTCAAGCACTAAAGAATGCATGCCATGCACACCTTGAACGGTGATCTGTCTATTTCTTGGATCATGCCCATCTCCAACAAGTTCTCCTGAGCACATGACTATCAAACGACAAAGATCTTTCGATAAAGATACCTACATTAAATGTAAAACAAGTTTTTTGTTTAAAAAAATGTAAAAAAACCATCTACATCACTGAAGTTGCTCAAAAACCAATCGAGGTTTCTGAAACTTGAAATTTAAGTTGCATTTCAAATACTCCCCACTAAAAAAAAATTAGATTAAAAAAATCATCAAGAATTGACCTAATGGTCAAGAGAGTCTTGAAGAACTAAGATCTTATGAGTTCAATCCATGGTGGTCACCTATCTAGGAATTAATTTCTTACGAGTTTCCTTAATAATAAGATGTTGTAGGGTGAGACAGTTGTCCCGTGAGAATAGTCAAGATGCATGTAAGCCGGGGCAGACACTCACAGATATAAAAAAATAAAAATTAGAAAAGGTAAAATAATCTTAACCACAAGACCTCAATGACCGAATGGAAAATCCTCAACATTAAATTATTTAATTTAGCCAAAATCTTTTAATAGTTCAATGGAAATTTTTAAACTTGAAGATCAAGCTCCATGCTAACTCCCACAATCTTTTACGGGAGCCTTCAAATGAGAAATATCTTAGAAGCAAACCACCAGGGCTATCTTGTAAGAAACATACTGATATGGATGCGCCACGGAACATATTCATGCCAGGATATGGACCAATTAAAGTTCACTACTTCACTTGAAAAAATATAAGTGGTGAATGTTATAAATAAAACTCCATTTAATGATTTTATTTGTTGAGAACTTCACCGTACTCCTGTTGCTCAGAGTCACCATATTTTTTTTTAACATTGAAACCAAAAAATATGTATAGTTCTCCGAATGTGACATGAAACATCAGCATCTTAGAATTGAACAGGAATCCTCCCAAGTGTTTTCTCATACCTTGCAAATTTCAGCATTCAGAAGGTGACCAGAAGCACCAGCATCTTCGACTTGAACAGGAATGTGAAGCTTGTGTATGTTCTGTCACATTGAAATACTACAATACATCAATGGAGGAGGCACTTGATAAATCAATACAACATCAACAACAAAAAACTGCCTGCGCTTAAAGGAAAAAGACAAAAACCTAAATCTCCGGTTACAAGACATATTACACTAATGAATCAAGCAACTTTTGGGATTTGCATCACGTTCAGAAGTTTGAGAGGAATAAGTATGATGATACCTGGTCCTTTACTATATTTACTTTATAAAATAAATGATAAGGAAGCATAGAAGGCAGATGCTTTACACTCGTTAACAAGTGTTCAAAAGAAAAGTAGTTTTTAGAACACAAAATCTTTATTCAACAGACGATTTAGGACAGAATTTACAAATATATATCACAAGTAGGCAGAGAGAGACCAGCAGAAGACGGAAAAGCTAGAGGTCGAAGTTTTGGAAAAAAATATTCAATAAGACCACCACAATGTTATTGCCCCTTCTCTTAGTAACCATTCAATGTAAATTTGAAAAATATGCATAACCCTCTAATAACCACTAAATACAAATTGTACAAGATCTTAAACCTAGAAATATAATAGAACAGAAAAGAAAGGAGCAAAGTAACCAGTTAACTAATTCTTTCCAAAGAGAGAAAAGAAAGGTCCATGATTAATTATTATCAGTTAACTTACTATTTTTCCAATTGGAAAAATGCCAAATATGCTGAAACAGATGCTTCCATCCTTGTCACCACTGCACAAGATGTTAAACCTTTGTTGTGAAGTATTTGACAACTCTGTAAATGAGTCTTCACTGTCATCAATGAAACCTGTATCTCCTGAAACAAGTCCAGGCACTCGAGGAACTGTAGGAGCAGGAGGGAAAATACGGCTAGTGCGATCTTCATAAGTGGACAAGTTTTCATGTATGTCCTGTACCACAATTTTGAAAAGGATGAAGGAACGAAAGGGAAACAGAAACTCATAATTGAACAGCATAATTTAAGTTGCACATTCTTCGTATCGTTGGCAAAATGATTCCCAATAAAATTCATTGAAAACACCAAATAAATAAGTGGAGAGTTACATACCGTATTCAACTGGCTATCCTCCACCCAGTTTAGACTAACCACAGCAACTGCATGAGACTTCAGGCTTCTCAGTAACTTCCCATTCTGTTTGACATGCAATTAAAAGGTCTAAAACAGAAGGCAAAAAAATTAAAATAAAATAAAAACTTCATCTTTCACTTATATCTTAGCTCTAAATATTCCTATGAACTTTTTTTTTTGAAACAATATTCCTCCTGAACTTAGATTAAATGCATTTTGACCGTTGATGCATGTCATTCTGATTTAGTAAAACATCAAAACAGAAACTACATTTCAAAATGGCACCTTTTTTTAACAAGAAACAAACCATTTCATTGTTCAAAATAGCACTTTACTGTAGTTATGGACCAGATCAATAATCAACAGAAGGAAACCAGTAGTTGCGAGCAATTAGGAAATGCTAACTGAAGCTGTAACACTCTTTATTTATATCAAATAAGCCTTGAGGAAGATATTAATGATGAAATTAAAATAAAATCTCCATTCATTTTCAAAGGAAATGGAAAGCAAAATCTATGCACACATCGAAAGCTGAATCAAATCAAGGTCAGTACAATTGGGCAAACAGGTGCATGGATCACCAGAATCGAGTGCAAGAATTCCATGATCTGACTGATAAATAACTAGGAAAACTATGTTTTCAATCTAAGGGATACTTACTTCAACATCATGCAACGAAACTGTACCATCTTCAAGTCCAACTGCTATCACCTTACCATCAGGCCTCCAACATAACGATTTTATAGACCTTCCTACATAGAATTTATGCAATCACTCAAAGCTAAAGATGTCACTGAACAACAATATAGCACATAAAAACCCAATAACTAAGTGAAAACACAACGCCCAAAGAGGAAGAGTCAATATTGTTCTCCTGTTGTATGTATTAGGTAGTGAAACAAAAGACAGTTCATTGAAAAAAAATTGTAACAGCAATAGTTCAAGAATCACTGAGTTATCATTAAATAACTTAAAGATGGTCTTTTGAATGAGGAATATTGCCCTTAGTTCGGATTTAATTTTGACAAATTTATATTAATCTATTCAAAATTTCAAGCTTCAGCATATATTAGATACACTTCTTTTTTTTTTTCTGAAAAATATTAGATACACTTCTTTATACCAAACAACTACTATATTTTTTTTTTGGATAAGAAAGGAAAACATTTTTATTGATAAGATGAAAGTGCTACTTTTTTTTTATTTAAACCGGAAAATCGGAGCTTCGTTTCAATATACCCAAGGTAACCACATTTGTCCCTAGGCCAGACACCGAGAGACATCGAAGAAATGGAGATAAGGGAGGTGTCGACAAATTAATGTCACACTTAATTCTCGAACCATAAGATGAAAGTGTTACCGAGAAAGAGGGTCATCCATGAGACCATAAACAAAAGACAACAACACAATTCTTAGGATCTTTGGAAGTTGAACATCCAACTTAATAACCCAAAGAACATTAGAACTACACTAAACTTATGTAATGGTTCACACCAGCAGTCTCTCACAAGCAAAAACCACTATGTTTGATCACCCAGTCAACACCGACATCGGCGATGACCGGCAGTGTGAAACTGAAAACTGGAAGAAACCAGTTAAATTAACTTCTTCTTTGTTTAAGAAATTTAGAAATGCAAAATATTAAGCTCAGGAAATCAAGGAGACATATAACTCACCAGGCGATATAGTCCACAACCTCTGCCAGTTAAAACGATGGAGCAAAATCTTCGAGTCTTCCGTGACCATAGCCAGCAAATCCTTTTCCGGATTCCACTCCGCAATTTTAATCTTCCATTAGCAAATCATCAAACATTCAGAGCAGAAAGCAACCAACTCACCACACACAATACTACAAAAATGTATGTACAAGTACAAGTAAGTAGGAGACCGATGGTGAAGTAAGAAGAACAAACCTGAGAGGCGATAGGCCTGTCGAATTGGAGCTGAAATGGAAGAACACGCTCGGCCTCGTCGGTTTCCATAGCTAGAGCTGAAATCGAAAAACCTACAGAACCAAAATCCAGAAAAGAAAATAGAACAGATTCAGCAGCTGAAGTGCTATTAATCGATGAACATGATCAAGACTACTTATTTGCTCGTGTAATGCGCAACGATTACTCAAAGATTACAGCTGAAATATGAGAGAGAGGCCGAGATAAAGAAGCCTTACAGGCCGAAAGCGCCGCCGCTGAGATTTCTAATTTTCCGGTGAGCTTCGTTGCCGGCGTGAAGAGCTCAAGAATAAGAAGCGGAAGTTCAACCGAGTTCGATATACAGTTCACACTTCGCAGTCCGGCCAAGACAATTTGAATGATACATTCAGCTGAAAAAAAAAAAAAAAAAAAGTAAAATACTAAAATAGAAACGCCGTTGCCGGGGATCGAACCCGGGTCACCCGCGTGACAGGCGGGAATACTTACCACTATACTACAACGACTTATTGAATGATATTGTAAATATTTATTTAATTAAATGAAAATTCAAATATGGACACCGGGAGTTGGGTTGCTAAATCATTAGGAAACTGAGACTTATTTCGTCACTTCATAATGTTTATCGTTTTCTCGTACTGGTGGATGGAAATTTGTGACAAAAAGGAGAAAAATATAAACCGAAATATCGTCATGTTAATACTTAGAACCTTGGATCAACCAGATTTAACTTTGAATTTCGTTTTTTTTTTTTTTTTTTTGAGATTTAGATGTAACTTTGATTTTCATTTTCATAAAAGGCATAATTATCTTATTCGTTGATCTTTATAGATATTTAACCAAGCAGAGCTCTCATATTAAATGTACTATAGAAGTGGCAAGCATGACAAGAGAGCACAAACTTCAAGTATTGAGAAAAGTACATTTTCTAACGCCAAAATTTTGGGTGAAGTTTTTATTTAATGTCTATGTTTCAAAAATAAATATTTTTATTCATTTCAATATTGTTCAATTTTAATCTTTATATGCCATTTGAGTTTTTTTTTTCGTACTTAATTTTTTATAATCAATCTTATGATAAGACCAAAGTATATTTTTCATCCGTGTATTAGAATTTAAAAGTAGTATAATGATTTTGTTATTTTATAATTTCAAAAACTAAAATAGAGCATTATTAAAATGTCGATAGTGTAGTACTTACTTTTGGTCTTTAAAGAACGGTTTCATAGTATAGATTTGGGTCTTCAAAGTGTGCTTCTTTGGAGATCCCAAATTCAAAATCCACAAGTGAACTTAATTATAAAATCTTTGGTTGTTTTTTAGATATAAACTTTAAAACAAGCTAGGTGCTACTAAATATGTAGTGGGTGAAACTCTAGATCTCAATTTAATATATATGATTTTGAAGCATAAAGACTAGATATGAACGTCCACAAAACCTAAAGATTAAAAAATATTTTTCTATAAATCATTTCGATAATATTTCTGATCAAATTTAAACCATCATTGGAAACTTGGAAACAAGACAGGTAATAAAAGTCACCAAGTAAGAGAGAAAGTAACCACAAAGTACATTATTTTATTATAGCCAGATTTGTTAAGCCTACAATAAAACCAAATCCTAACAAGATTAAACCAAACTTCAACCATAACTTAACCAGAAATCATGTTTTCTATTGGGTCTTTTGACAATCCATGTTCATCATGGAATCAACATTATTTTTCCTATATGTTTGCTACTCTCCATTAGCTGGTGAGCTTCTGTTGCTCCTGCCAATGGAAGATACTTGAAGATTACAGGCTTCACCTTGCCTGCTGCAATGGCTGGCCAAACTATTTTCTCGACTTCACTAACAATGGCTGCTTTGTTTTCGGGAGATCGGTTTCGCAAGCCAGCAGCTGCATACAGAGAAGTTAATATAGCTCAGTGAAGGGAAATTGGGAAGAATTTAAGCGAAGATTTTCATTGAAACAACAAAATAAATCTTGATTCCACACAACAATTACTGGTGGGGAGTTGAGAGAGAAATATCTTTTGAATATCCTAAAATGTGTTTGGCTAAATATATAAGGAATTTCTATAAGTTTGAAGAAAAAAAAACTTTAAGAGAGATTTTTTTTATTAATATATCCGTGAGTGTCTAGGACAACTTGCACACCTCGACTATTGTCATGTAGCATATCGCATAACCTTACAACATCTAGATGTCAACTAAACACAAAGGAAATTAATTCTTAATTCTAAGTAGGTGGCTCTGATGGATTTAACCTACAACATCTGGTTTTCTAAGGCCACCTGACCACTAAGCCAATCCATGATGGTTAGAACTTAGACCATTTTTATTAATGTTTTTTCCGAAAACTAATAGTGAGAAAGATCTTTCACTCAATAGCACTTAATTTTTCAATTAGAAAATGTATACTTGCAGTACAAAATATCCATCCATGAGACTCTTTTATTTGAAGAATGTGATGCATGTTTGCATAGAATGGCATCTGCATCTTGTATACTTCCCTGCATATAGATAATTATTTTTGTAGTGCAAATAAGTGCATCAACTACAATTGGTATCTCCATCATCCAAAAGCACAAACATGGAACAAGGGATATCTTGATTGCTAGAACATATTTCTAATGTATATTTGATACTTGCATACTAACGCATTTCAACTCTATCTTCTGATCAGTAGAATTCGTTTCTGGTTTGGGTGGTCGAATGAATTTAAAGCTTCTGTGAAAAGACGATCAAACTGCAATTTATATCCACAAACCTCAATTAAAAATTCTTACGCTTACCCTGCACAGTGAGGCGCTTTGCAAACAAACTGCGAAAATCTAGCTGGGTTACTGCTCCGCCCAAGGTTCCGATAACAAAAAGCCTACCATCTAAGTTTAAGCTTTCAAGGTTTCGCTGAAAGTAAGGGGCTCCAATACTATCAAGAATAACATCCACACCTGTCGTGGTATAAAATATCACAAATTTTAATCCCTACAATCTTAGAAAGGAATAAACATTCAGGATATGAAACCTTGAAATTTTGAGTTATGAAAATGCTAAAGACCTTTTCCATTTGTTTCTTCTTTCACTCGTGCAACAAAATCTTCCGTTTTGTAATTGATGCACACATCTGCTCCAAGGTCTTTGCAGACAGCTAATTTCTCCTCGCTACCTGGCGATGAAAATTTAAAAACATCAGGAGTCAGGATAGTCTCAGGAATCGATAAAAGACCAAAGTAATCGCTATACCTGCAGTTACAAATACTCTTGCTCCTTGGTATTTAGCTATCTGAATAGCAAAAGTACCAATTCCGCTTGATCCTCCATGAACCTGAAATTTCAAAATCCTTTCATTCATGATGGCAATACACAAATGAATTCGATTGTTCGAAAATAAGCCAACTCCCAACTCCTCTTCCCTAGGTGTGGAATGCAGTGGAGCAAAGCTCCAATTCTAGTTATGAAAAAAACATAAATGAATTCATTTAAGACCATAACTAACTCCACGGTTATCAACAAATCCCCCTACAGAAAATTCTTCTCTCTCTCGTTTTCCTTTACAATCGTTTTCTATCTAACCCAAGTAAACTAAAACAAAGACGAAGTTTTCAAAACCCCATACCAAGAATGTCTCTCCACTCGATAACCGACTAGTCATAAACACAGTCGACCATACAGTGCATGCCACCTCCGGAAAACTGGCAGCATCCTTTAATGAAACACCAGGTGGAATGGGAAGTATTTGCCCACCAGGGACAGCTACTTTCTCAGCATAACCGCCTCCAGAAAGAAGAGCACATACCTGTGATGCAGGAGTATGTTAAATGACCACATGGTAGCAATTTCAATTCTTCAAAGCATTAAGCATACAAGGAATTATCCCCTACTAATAAAAATCACTAGAGAACATAGTGAAGAATAAAATTGTCTCTGATGCTAAAAGGGTCATTACGTAACTTGTCTAAACCGAAATTTAGGTTGGAAATTGTGACTACACATAATTTCATGAAAAGGGAGCAAATCTCTACCATTTATTTCATGATTGGTTATTTGAAGAGGTGAAACTTACACAATATTGAGTGTTTACAGAAGAAACAGGGTTCACCAAATTACACGGCCATTCAAAAGAATTTCCCCACTAACTAATGAAATACATACCAAATTACACGATATTGAGGATTAATTAACGATTTAACATGATTCACAAAATAAAAGGTCTAGAGTTCGAGCTCCTAGAAAGTCATTTCCTCCTCGATTAATATTAACTTCCACTTGTTGAGTATTGCTCAAATTTCTTTTGGAAGTGGTGGGGTGAAAGAAATAATCGTATCTTCAATGACACATCTAAGTCTTTCAACTCTCTCTTAGAGGACACTACACATACCGGCATTTTTTGGAGTCATAGGCTTCCTCCCTTTTGTAACTATGACCTTACTTTCTTATTCGCACATTGGCAACAACTTTTGTAATGCCCCTTTTTTTTTTCTTTTTTTCATTGATCTTTGAAATGTTTTGTTTCTCATAAAAAAATCTTATCAATGAAAGTTTTCTGTTTCCTATAAAAAAAAAAGTGAGAGAAAATATAGTTAATATAATTAAATTTATCACAACCAATCAACTTAAGCTTTTGGATTAATTGGTAATTTAACATAATTCAACAGTCTAATTCATCAGCTTAAATTTTGTAAGCTAGTAGTAATTCAAATGGCATTAGAGGAGATCACCTGTCCTTCAACCTCATTTCCTTCCCATACAACATCAATAATCATTTTTAGGGCAGTATCGGAAACGATAATAAAAAATTAAATCAATCATAAGCAATCAAATTCCAGTGATCCAACCAACAAAAACATAACAGCAGAACAATCGAAGAAACACTACAACAAGATGAACGAGCAAAATAAAGATCGATTAATTTCATAAACGACCTGATCGCCGATTTTCCAGCGGGAAACGTTCTTGCCAACGGCTTGGACGATCCCGGAGCATTCGAGACCGAGGTAAGGGCTGGCGCCCTTGGGCGGGGGATAGAAGCCTTTCCTCTGCAACGTGTCGGCCCGGTTCAGAGCTGTGGCTTCCACCTTGATCAGAACTTCATCGTCGTTGATTACTGGATCTTCAACCTCTTGCAGCTCAAGAACTTCCGCTTCGCCTGGCGAGCTAATCACGATCGCTTTCATTGTTTATCTGCTGTTGGACTCTCCCAAGCGCACGGCTGAGTTAATCTAAGAAAACTTCTTATTTTACTCATATTAAAAGTTTGACACACACACATATAAGGAGACATTTGAAAAAAAAAAAAAAAAAAGTTTGGTTTGAGTTGAATTGTCAATTACAATCCAAAAAAAAAAAAAAACATTATAATTGCGTAACAATTATACTTCTAAACTTTTAATTTGATTAATTTCCTGATTGAGTTTAATAAGTATTGCAATTAAGATGTGAAAATATAAAAATGTTATTTATAAAAAAAAATTGTTCCTACTTCCCCAACCCTTGAATTTTCATTTATATTCCTTAATTTCATCGTCTTCTAATTGATTTTGATAAATGTTAATTGAAATGTGAAGTATGTTCGCTAGATTAGCATTTATCAAAATAATTTTGAAGATGATAGAATCAAGAAATGGAGATTGAAAAAGAAGTCAAAGTAGAGAGATAAGAATAAATTCCATCTAAAATGACAAGTTTATTCTTTTACATCTTACTTAAAATAGATATGTAAAAGTTAATTAATTGTAACATTTATTAAGTTTGAAAGAAATAATTGATCAAATTAAAAGTTTAGGTTTGTAATAATTGTAAAACACTATAGTTTATAAGTAATTTGTGTAATTTTCTCCCAAACAAATTTAACTCAATTCTTAAAATTTAGGTTGATTAGTCTAAATTTATTTTTATTTTTTTATTTTTTTTTACATTCCTAAATCCAAACAATTCTTGTATTTTCTCCTCAACCCTCCAACCAAACACCACATAAAATATAAACACATAGGAGGTGTTTGTTTATCATATTTAGTGAGCATTTAACTTAAGGAATTATATTGAAGATTTATTTTGAGTAGTTAAAAACTCGTTTGGATATAGTTTTTATGTAGAAAAGCTATATTCAAAACCTTATTTTGATATAGATTAAA
>JBBMKA010000026.1:2595560-2606327 GCA_037833695.1 Sechiopsis laciniata
AAAAAAAATAATAAAAACCCCTATAATTTAATCTGGGCTGGGCCTAATAAATTTCAATTTGATTTGAGGTATAAAGCCCACCCAAAATATCCGTCCCACTTGAGCTTTATTTGTCTGCCGTCAAGCTTCGAGGGCGTTGCAGAGCGGTGCGATGGTGAAGAAGGAAGCAGAGGAAGGGGGTGAGCTCACACAGCCTCGCGCTCGACACATCAAGAAGAGAGCTCTCAAGAACAAAGCTCTTTCCGTCTCTTTCAATGAGAAAGACTTGAGGTTTTTCTTTAAACTGACTCGAACTTTGTTAATCGGTTAATTGGGAGTTTTCGATTTTGTTTGATATCAATTTCTATCGTTTTTCCTGTTGGTGTGGTTTTTTGTTTTTTGAGTTTTGTTATGGCCTTGGATTTTGGTTAGGGACTATGTAACTGGATTTCACAAGAGGAAGAAGAAAAGGAGAAAGGAAGCGGAGAAGCAACAAGAGGAAGCTCTTCGCCGGAAGCGCATCGAAATACGAAAAAAGGTTTCACAAACTTTTCTATTTCTTAAAATAACTTTGTTGATGAGAGTTCTGGAATTGAAAAGTTTCTGTTAATAATACGACTTTTCTAGCTTTCAATGAATTTAGGTTATACCTGAATAAATCTTTCTTAAGAAACGAATCTGTAATTAGGATTATGTTTTTCGTAATTGAGCTTTTATGCATTTGGGCCTATATAAACTCTACTAAAACCCTAGCTGCTTCCGTCGATCTTTGAATTTCCGTGAACGAAGCTGACACATCGTTAATGAAGCATGTAAATCTCTATATTTTTGTCTTAGGTTGTCTTTATACTTTTCTTTGATGGATGTTTCTGATTTCATAACAATAACTTTGTTGATGAGAGTTCTGGAATTGAAATTTTTTTGTTAGGAATAAGACTTTTCTAGCCTTCAATGAATTTAGGATATGCATGAAAAAATCTTTTTTGGTAGAGTATTGATTTTTCATCAGTACTGCAGAACCATTCTAGAAATAGAATCAAACACCATTTGTTTTAAGGAAGCTTAAAAATTTCCTTTAGACTCTTGAGATGAGCCTGGTTGGGTGCTGAAGATACCGATGTTGTTTTTTCACCTTGCAAGGTTATAAGAATTTTTTACAAGCGTTAGTTTCAAAGATCACATTGGGTATTTAGGAAACTTGCGTATGTATCTCTTTAACTGTGCATGTATGAACTTAGTTGTGCATTTATCAGGATAACAAAATTAAGGGATGTTCATGCAATTTAAATAAAATTAAATAAATTGAGCATTCTTTGAGAAAATGAAAGAATGTATAAGGGCATATGATCCTACCAAAAAGGATTGCAATCCAAAAAATAAAACATGGCTAATAATTGAAAAAAAAGGACCCTTAGCCATGAGGTCCATAGCAAGGCATTGAACCTGTTAAGAATAACTTCTCATAAGTCTCCCTCAAATCTCTCTGAACATCTCTGAAAGAGTACCATTCCTCTAAAGCCATATCTCTTAAAGAATAGTGAAGAAACAAGTCTACGGTCTACCAAAGAATTTGATGAGATCCAAGATCTAGATTGATATCAAGAGATAAAGAATTCCAAGATAAACCAAGTTTTCATAGGTACTTGGACCCTCTCTCTTGAGAACACTCTCTCAAGCCCTAAAGACTATACTCAATATCTGGATGCCCTTTGACTACCCATACCCCTCCTATTTATAACCATAATTCTCTAACTAACTCCCTATCCAATTGCCCATATGCCCCTATATTATTCCTTAATACCCTAAAGTCCCAAACCTATCAGAATTTTGCTCTTCTCAAGGGAGAAACAACAAAACCTACTACATTAAAGCCCTACAATCCTTGCTTGTTTCTTTTACTAAGCTTGAGAACAAGGATGTATAATTTATCTATCTTAAGAACTAGAACTATCGGATCATTTCCTCTGAGAAATCTCCACCATAGAATCTGGGATAAATTTTCTGAAAGTCCTAAATTATTATGCAGAGAAAATTAGAAAAAGATCTGGTGCTACATGGTGGCGTTCTACCAGATGACCGCCCAGTTGATGAGCAAAATGACGATCATGAGGGCGAGGATGAGGACGAGGAACCATTGGCACCAATTTCTGGTATTCTTCTAAAAATTGCAAATTACAATATTAAATGAATGTTACCATTTGTACCAATTTTCTTAGAACACTGGTCTTTTCAATTAACTAAAGTATCCTTAAAAAGCAGATCAGATATTATTTCTTTTCAAAGGGAAGCTAATTATGATACACGTTTATTTAAAAACACAGTCAACTTTAAATAGTATCCGTTAACAAAACACTGGAACTGTCATCGCTACATGTAGCATAATTTTGATCCAAACTTGCTTTCGGATTTTGGTTTTCTCTATAGAGACAACAACGTATGACAGTGGAAATATCAAAGTGACTGTGACAACAAGCGAGGTATGTCGTGAAGAAGAAATCGATTTGATTGACAAGCCGGCAACAACCCAACTGTTTGCAAAGGATAAGAAGCACAATCTGCCAGTTACCAAAAAGAAGCTGTTGAAGAAAGTTGCAAGGCAGAAGTCAAAGCCAAAGCCCCGAAGTAAAAGAGACAAAAGGAAAGGAGGAAAAAAGAAAAATAGGTAATTATCCCAAGTCTTTTACTCACTCTACTAAATGTTTGATGTGATATTATTTATATGTTATCTCACAAGGATATGGGGTGATCTTGAGCATGGGCTGTAGGGAATTTGACTGTTTTGTATTACTTTGTAAAAGTTTGGTCACTTTTTAAACTTGAAGTGCAATCTTTATGAGAAGCTGAAAAACATTAGATGTCAACTCATTTATTATTTAAGTATCTAAAAATTCTTGTATTACTTCATTGAAAGTGTGTGTACATGTCTGATGATCTTCACAATGCCAAATTAGGCCTTAGCTGTTGTGGCAATGGGCAAAAATAGTCTATCTAATCTCAGCATTCACTTGAAGGATTAAAATTGTTAGAAATTAGAACCTGCTACATTTGAGGTTAAATTGATTAAAAAACGTTTAGGGTGTGTTTCTTTTTGGTGGAAAAGAGTGAAGTGGAGTGGAATGGAAAAAAATGAAGTGGTTAAGTTTGGAGTGGTTAACTACTCGTTTGGAGATTGAGGTTAATAGTAGTGGAATAATCAACTACTTATTTGGAAATTGTAGTTAATAGTGGTTGAGTGATAAATTTGATGTTTAATTTAATAAAATTTAATATAAGATTTGATAGAAGGGTTGAAGAATAGTTAACAGTGGTTGTTTACTACAAAAGATAAACGAGAGATTTTTGAGGAGCGGTTATTCTACTTCTCATGTCTAAAAAACAAACATACCCTCCCAGTTAAATCTATAGTGTCTAATTGAGTTGTACTAGAATTATGTTTTAAAAAAAATACTTTTCCAATATTATTTTATTGAATACTTTTCATTAATTAAAAAAAAAAAAAAAAAATCACTTTTCCAATATTATTCTGACTTTTCATTAATAAAAAAGATCAATCGCTTCTAAACAACTTTCCCACCTCTACGGTGTTGATTTTTTCAAAATTATAAGTGATGGAAACGACTATTTTATGTAAATTGTTTCTTTGATGCAAGGAAAAAAAAAAGATTAGCATACAAGTGTGTTAATGTAATGGACAATGTTGACAAAAGAAAATATTACAAATTATTATAATATGAATTGTGATAACCTGCATGGATGTTATTATAACAAGATTATGATAGATGTTAATATAACAAGATTCTGATAGATCTTATTATAACAAGATTATGATAGATCTTATTATAACAAGATTATAATAGAGTTGAAAAGTTATTATAGCTAAGATGAGAGTGATCTATCATAACAAGATTATAATAGAGGTGAAAAGGTATTATAGCTAAGATGAGAGGATATGAACTGATTCATGAATTATTATAACCGTTGGCCTAAATACGGATTGAGTCATTATCATCCAACATTAACCAATTTTTAAGCGATGGCACAAATGCCTCCCGACCCCCAAATGATTCTTTTTGCAGCGGTTATCGAACCAAAAAGTACTTGCAACATTCAGGCTACATAAGACATAAAATATGCAAATAAACATACAATGATAAACACCACCACTAACAGCTGGAGGAATAACAACTTTTTCATTCTCCATCTGCAACGGCACAACATAACCCTAGAGAACATGAGGAAGCATTATTCCATGGTTGTGAGCAAAGAGCATTAATGATATTTGAAACAGATTAAGACATTGCATCATATAACTAACATGGTCTTTCACAGAAGTTGGGCAAGAAAACCTTAGAGTTGATCAACTTTCTAAGGAAATTCTCGTCAAGATACTAATTTTCCAATGTTCATCTTTGCAATTGAACTACTCGGGAATCTATCCTAGGTCACGCGCGTGACAAGTGGGAATACTCACCACTATACTACAACAACTCATTTGTCATAGATTTAATAAGTGCGTATATTTAAAACATAGTGTGTATATTTAAAACATAGGCATAAAATTATAACCAAATAAAATATATGAAAAATGAAATAATCTTTCTGCAAGAAAACATTGAGTTGTAAAGAGTAAAAATACGCCATTGCCGGGGATCGAACCCGGGTCACCCGCGTGACAGGCGGGAATACTTACCACTATACTACAACGACTCAATTGATAATAGGTCAACAAATTTGTATATTTAAAAAAATAGCCATAAAATTATAACCAAATATCTGTTTCTTATCAAATTTAAACATTAGAAACAAGACAGTAAAAAAAGCCACAAGAGAAATATTACCCCCACTCTGACCAAGACCAAAAAGCAATGGATGTTTTATTACTGTCAAGTTTGTTGAGCTTATAAAAAAGCTAGATCCTAACAAGAACAAACTGAACTTCAACCACAACTTAATAAGAAATCATATTTTCAACTGGGTTTTTTGACAATCCATGTTCATCATGGAATCAGCAGTATTTTTCCAATATGTTTGCTACTCTCCATTAGTTGGTGAGCTTCTGCTGCATTTGCCAATGGAAGATACTTGAAGATCACAGGCTTCACCTTGCCTGCTGCTATGGCTGGCCAAACTATCTTCTCAACTTCACTAACAATGGCTGCTTTGTTTTCAGGAGCCCGGTTTCGCAAGCCAGCCGCTGCATACACGATACAATAATGATATTTCGTCATTGAAAGATTATGTACTGTAAAATTAGAGGATATGAGAAAAGACCAATGCTTCCAAAATGGGAAAATCCTTTCCTTGTAAAGACCATGTGTGAATGTGGTACAAGTACTTGTTTACATATAATGTTTTAACTCATTTCAACTCCTGAAATTTCAGATCAAATGAGATTCTGATTAAGGTGTGATGAATTTGGTGCTTCTTTAAATAGACTTTAAGACTGCAATTGTTATGAAAGAACCGTAAACAACAATAAAAAATTCGACAATGCTAGACAAAAAAACACAAACTTACGTAGTTCACTCATATTGTGTTAGCTACTTCCACAGACAGGAGAGAGAAATCGTTTTATTTAACACATAAGAATACAAATGTTAGGTAAAATTGGCAAATGTGTTATGAGAGTTTATATAGTGCACCTCTCATCAAATATTCAGTAAGATCCCGTTACTGAGTATACATAATTGAAGACATTTCAACAATTTAAATCAATAAAGTTCATTTGAAGTTGTCTTACACTGCACAGTGAGGCGCTTAGCAAACAAACTGCGAAAATCTAGCTGTGTAACTTCTCCCCCCAAGCTTCCAATATTAAAAAGCCTGCCATCTAAGTTTAAGCTTTCAAGATTGCGCTGAAAGTAAGAAGCTCCAATATTATCAAGAATAACATCCACACCTATCATAGTACAAAATATCACAAAAGGAACAATCACTCAGAAAATTAAGCCTTGAAACATTAAGTTATTAGATCAGATTCTAAAAACAAACCTTTTCCATGTGTTTCGTCTTTAACTCGCGCAACAAAATCTTCAGTTTTGTAATTGATGCACACATCTGCTCCAAGATCCTTGCAGACTGCTAGTTTCTCCTCACTACCTGCAGTAACAAAGACTCTTGCTCCTTGGTGTTTAGCTATCTGAATGGCAAAAGTACCAATTCCACTTGAGCCTCCATGAACCTGAAATTTCAAAATCAGTTTCATTTACAATCATTTTAACCAAAACCATATGAAGTTTTTTAAAATCATACCAACAATGTCTCTCCACGAGATAATCGACTTGTCATAAACACGGTCGACCAAACGGTGCATGCGACCTCTGGAAGGCTAGCAGCATCCTTCAAGGAAACACCACTTGGAATTGGAAGTACTTGCCCTGCTGGGACAGCTACTTTCTCAGCATATCCCCCTCCAGTAAGAAGAGCACATACCTGTAATGAAGTATTATATTAATTGATTAGATGCTACCATTTTCAATTCTTTAAAGCATGTGAGGAACTGTTCCCTACCAATATAAAGATGGCTAAAAAAAGTTGTGAATCCTCAGGGAAGAAGAGAAGAATTAAGAGGGTTGTGAATGTTTGTATCCCAACAATTCTCCTCTCGAACAAAGTACGCATTACGCTAATTAGCTTATCAAGTTTCATTAGAACCATGCCCCTAACTTAGCCATGTCAATAGATTTCTCTAATGTAAAACAAAAAAATATGGAGCCTTAAGACATATGTAGAAATATGAGGTAAATAACTATATCAAACTTGTCTTAGGAAAAGAGAAGTTGATGTTGATATGAGTTAGATGAATATATGACTATGTGAGGGAAAGACTTAATGACATTGTTCAAGAGGAGGATTGAATCCTCGAGTGTCAAATATAGAAGAAGAGCCCAAAGAAAGACTTTGCAATATTATTTGAGGGGAGGATTGAATCCTCAAATGCTAAACTCAAAAGGCTACTCCAAGGATAGACTTTGTAGTATTCTTTGAGGATCGTATTGAATCCTCGGGTGCCGAACATAGAAGAAAAGTCCAAATAAAGGCTCGGTGGTACTTTTTTTGATAGAAGAATTGTTAAGATACAAACAAAGTAGTCTCATATTAGCTAGATAAGAAGAAGATCATAATATAAATATGGCTAACCATCTCCATTGGTTTGAGGTATTTTGGATGATAACAAAAAAACAAAGTCACTAGATCTCATATATCCAAAGTGGACGATATCATACAAATGTGAAGAGCAGTCTAAGTTTATCATCCTTATCATTTAAGTCACAAGTCTACAAATTTAGTATGGAAAATTGAGACTACCACATATTTTCATGGAAACAGAGCAAATCCTTATCATTTCTCTTTCTTAATTCATTAATTAAAGCAAGTATTTACAGAAGAAAGCAACATACTTAACAAAATTACACACAGGATAATGCAAATACACAAGCCCACAAGTGAGTAAAGTGTTAAAAAGATAAAAAAAAAAAAAACAAAATAACTCAAAACCTGATCGCCAATTTTCCAGCGGTAGACATTTATGCCAACAGCTTGAACGATCCCAGAGCATTCAAGGCCCATGTAGGGAGAGGCACCCATTGGCAGAGAATACAACCCTTTTCTCTGTAAGGTGTCTGTGAAATTGAGCGCAGTGGCCTCAACTTTAATCAAAACTTCATCTTCTTTCATTATTGGATCATCAACTTCTTCCAACTCAATAACTTCTGCCTTCCTAATCACTATTGCTTTCATTGTTTATCTGCTCTATGGATTTCCTTACACAGATCACTCATTCAAATTCAAGTTTGAGTTTGACCGTCAATTGTGGCTGCCTGATTTGTCCAGAATCTTTTTTTGATGTAACAACTCTTTTAACTTTTTTAGCAAGTGTTCAATAATTGAAAAATAGTTCAAAAGCACTCTCTAAAACCAATTTCAGTCCATTCAAGTACAGCTATACTGAAACTGAAGAAATATCAGTTTGAAGGACAATACTTGGACCCTTGAAGTGTAGTATTGGATGATAAGAAACTTTTTTTTTTTCTTTTAATTTAACAACAACATTTAAGAGTGGATGATTGAAACCAAAACTAATTTTATTTTTATTGGATCGATACTTGTTTGGATATTATGGGCTTTAATACTATATTAGAGAATATAAAATTCTATCTAAAAATTATTTGAGAATGAGAGAAGTAACTCATATTTCTTTTGAATGTTTGTTGGACTCTCTACGTTTTCAACGTGGGACAATTTTGATATCCCAAAAAACCTAAAGAATAGTAAGAGACTCATGAACAAATCAAAATTCAAACTTACGCGATAGTTACTTGATCACTATCTCATTCAAGTCTATTATTAGCTTTTAATAGCTTTGTTCAATCTCTTCCCAACTAGAGATATCCACGGGGCGGGGACGGAGAAGACTTTACCGTCTCCATCCCCGCAACCATTTCTATTCCCTATCCCCACGAAATTCGCCATAATATTTGCGGGGATTCCCCGCAGAAAATTTGTGGGGATCGGGTTCTCCGCAGAGAATTTTTCACCATTTTTTAAAAATATAGTTTAATTTTGATATTTTAAAATATTAATTTTAAATAAGTAAAGCCTACAAGATAAGTAAAAATATGTATACAAAAACTACTGTACTGTTACATAAAAGAAAGCTACAGTTTTTTTTAGAACAAGCTACTGATTGTATTTTTATTTTTTTTGAGAAATAAGCTACTGTATTGTTATTAGAAAATCATTGTATTTTTTTTTCTTATATCAATATATCTTATAAATTTGTCAAAATATACCCACTCAATATTTTTAAAAAAAATATATGTATAATTGAAGAAACATTGGCCCAATTTTAATGAAAATATGAAAATTATTCTTAAAAAAATATACATTGGAGCAGGCTCGGGGAAACAAGGATGGGATCATATTCTCCATCCACATCCCCATTTAGTCATTAGGGAAAAATTTCTTCCCGCTCACTCCCCCATTTCTCATGAAATTGGGAATTCACCACCCCATTCGGGGCGGGTTCTCACGGAAATCCCAACCCCACGATTTAAATGGACATCTCTATTCTAAACGCTAATTAAATTGATGGTTGAGAACTTTGAATTCGTCCACTTAAGCACAATTCTTCTTTAACTTGGATCATAAAATCAATCCTGTCTCAATTGTAATAAATTAGACCGATCCCAACCACCTTAGCTTTGACCTATCCATACACGGGTCAGTTTCATGGGCCAAGTTTGACCCATATGTGGGTTAGCCAAATGGGCTGTGGGTCGACCAAACAAGGCCTTGACTAGCTATCTCGTATGTGAGTCGACCACGTATGATACTAATTAGTGTTAGATTTTGTTTTCTTTTGACTTCAATAGAAATTGGAGTGTGAGCTTGGAATTCACTATCTCTTCATCTCATATTTATGTCAATTATATTATTATTTTTGTTGGCTATTTAATATTAGTTAATAATATGTGTTTTAACTGCGGGTTGACGAATCTTCTTCCTCTCCCATGCTTCTTTGTCAACATGGTTGCACATTCATTTTAGTAAACATAGATCAATAAAAGCACATTGGCATTCATGCCTTGGCTTGGATTTGAAAATGTTCTTCTTTTAAAGTTTTCGATAGATGCCTACTCTCCCAACATGGGATAGGCCAGTCTTTGCTCGAGCAAGCAAAGTCGAAGCTTTGCCAGAAGCAAGACATCGAAAGAATTGAAAGGAGCCTTATTCCTTGAGATTGTAATTTAATCGGTCAGAGCACTGTCAAGGGGGAAGTTGTGGTTTCGAACCCGCTTTTAGTCCCAACGAATTTTGAAGGGTTGGTCTAACCCCACGTTCAGATGAAGCAATCTCAAACAACCCCCCAAAAAGACTCCATAAAAATACACATAAACTCATTAGATACAATATCACTCCTATTTCAATGACTCCATGACTCATTAATTCAAATGAATATTTTAAGTAACAATAATTTATAACTCATCTATTCAAACGAAACAAAATTTATGACACAACTACTCGTAATCCTTAAACCCTAATAATACTTTATCTTCTCCAAATTAATCATAACCAGTTAAAATGCCTTCATAAACATTCTCCCCATTTTCATAATTTTCTATCCAAAACACATTATCGAGAACTTTTAAAAATTTAGTTGAAAAACAAAAAATAGTAATGTGAAAAGAAACGAGAGAAAGAGAAAAATGAAGGCAACCTCGAAAGCCCATTAATGAGGAGCCAACTGCCCCTCCATTACCATCTTTCCATTAATGCTTTTCCTGTCCCTCCACTTTCTTCAACACCCACTTTCGCTTCTCTTATTTCTACTTTCCCCCCTCTTTTCTCTCCTAATCACACAAAAACGCGTCCAAAATGAATCGCTCAACGCTACTTTCCACTTTTCTCATCGCCGTTCTCCTCCTCTCGCCGGCCCTTTCTCTCGCCGCCGGCCCGGGTTACGATGGGATGTTCGGACCCGGTTCAGGATTCGGCGACATACCCGGCTTCGGAAAGGGCTGGGACAAGGGCATAATCGGCGGCGGATACGGCGGAGGCTACGGCGGCCCCAACGGCGGCTACGGGAAGGGCGGAATCATAAGAAACACTGTGGTGTGTAAAGAGAAAGGTCCTTGCTACAATAAGAAGGTGACGTGTCCGGCTAAGTGCTTCTCCTCCTACAGCCGATCGGGCAAGGGCTACGGCGGCGGTGGCGGCGGCGGTGGCTGCACCATCGACTGCACTAAGAAATGTATCGGTTATTGTTAGAGAGGGGGCGGCGGCGGT
>JBBMKA010000026.1:2615353-2626639 GCA_037833695.1 Sechiopsis laciniata
AAAAAAATACAATTCCTCCATATATAAATCGTTTCTTGATTTCTAATATCAGATCAATTCAAATATAAAACTTTAATTTTTGGTCAAAATGAGCAGACCAATGACATATTATATAATTTGATAAAAAATAAATATATAATATATGATTGTGAAAAGTTACTAATTCGACTCCATCCATCTTTAATGTATGTTAATTTTTTTTTTTTTAAATAATAATTTTCTCTCATTCCACGTGTAAATGGTTTCCATATTTTGTAAATTTAGGTGTGTGAAGGATCTAACTTTCAACATTTGAGAAATGTAGTAAATGATTTAGAGTAAACCTTTTAATATTGAAATTTTGAAATAAATAATAAGTATTAAAATAAATGGGATTACATCGCAATAAATGAACAATTCATCAACTTTATAAATGCTATTTAGATTTAGCATAAAAAAACACTATTTAAATTTACTTTCTTTTTTAGGTGGAATGCTCAACAATACAATACATTAGATTAGATATTATATATGCTTTGAAATCCATAACACGATTTAGATAACATTTTATTGTTCTTTAACTAAAAAATAGAACAATAAAATAAGTAAAAATAAAATGTGATTTAAATTAGTTCAGTGTGTAAACTTCAAAATATAAGTCATATTATTGCTATCTAACAAAAATATACGTTAAAAGATTTATTTTAAAAAGAAATGTCACCTTAACTTATTTTAGGTACATGTACATAAAGAGGAGAGGGGAGAGCTCAAAATTTAATGTTTAGTTAAATTTTTTTTTATTTTTAAATGTTTAGTTAAATTACAAATTTAGCCAATTTATTGATCAAGACTAAACCGCATTACTATGAGACCAAACTTGACAGCATATAGACAAGTGATCAACTACTATTAACTTTTATTTTTTGTGAGTGTTTAATCTTGGTTTCTTTTGTTTTTGAAATCCTGTGAGGGGGTGTTTGTTTAACATAATTAGTGAAGATTTAGCTTAAGAAGTTAGGTTGATAAGTTCTTTTGAGTAGTTAAAAATTAAGAGTTATAATAAAAAACTTATTTGAATGTGATTTTGTGTAGAATAGTTAAAATCAAAACCTTGTTTGGATGTACATTTAGAATAAATGGTTATTTTAAATAGTTAAAAAAGTTATCATTAAAAATGAGTTATTTTGATTGATTTGAAATGAATGATTAAAAATTAGTGGTTAGAAATGATTGAGTAGTTATAAATGAATTATTAAAAATAAATGGAATATTTTTTTGAAATAATGAGAGTGTTTAATATAATTTAGCTTTAATGTTTCGATTTTAATTTGTGGATTAAAAAATTTAGGAAAAACAAATATATATAATAATTAGATTATTAAGTTGTGTGCGAAAGTGTGAATATTTTTTTACTGAGAATATACCATTCTATTGAGTCCAACGAGTTTTTTTTTTTTTTTGAAACAAGGTAATCACGCCCGTCTCTAAGCCAAATAGTCCAACGAATTATTTACTCAATGGTGAATACTTAACCGTGAAATCACGATCAATCATCAACCCTTGCCCTCCTGCCTGCCCACCTACTTTATTATAATATATGGACTACTTTTTTTAAAACATACCTAGAATATATAGATTATAGTTAAAAGCTATCCTTTACTCCCCTTTTTTTTTTTAATCATATGATCCCTAGTTGCCTTGCACCTTCCCTTAAACGACGTCGAGGCACAAAGCCTCACACATGTTCCATCATGTGTAGCTTAAAGTTGGCTCAATGAACATAAGATATACGTAGTTCTAAGTTGTGCTTGAATAGAAGAATTTTTAGACCAATTAAAATTTTTGGATTGATCAATTAATCCATCTAACATTATATTATATATTTTTAAGTTGGATTATCTAATTATATTTATCTTCTTTCTCATACCATAAATTTGTAAATAATAATAATAATAACTATGATATTAAATTCAAATATAAATGGTCCATCTTATAATCTCTACGAAGATGCTAAAATATATTTTATTAATTAATTTTACATTATATATAGACAACCTCATCTTAGGATAATTATAACATTATAAATTAATTTTTACTATTTGAATTGTATAATTTCAAGTTATTGAGTTTTGTGCATATTTAAAATGACATAGGATAAAATTTAGGAAAACTTACAACATTAGTCAATTTTAGAAATAATTATAAACATGGTTATTTAAAAAAAAACTAGCTATCATAATCTTTGTATTAATGAGTATTTTAGTAAAATATATTAATTTAAATGATACAATTATTTTAAAATTTACCAATTTTCCAAAAAATTGTTCCATAAGAACCTGGCACCCGCCAAGTTGGACCGACCATATTACCACGTCATCACTATGAAGCATTGAGATTAAATCCTCCCATTATCAGGCGACACGTGTCCCACTAGTACAACGGCTAGTTTTTTCCTTCGTTTCATATTTTAACCGCCAAAGGAGATAAATGATAACAACGATAAAAACGCAGACTTTCCCTTCGAAATTTCAACTGGGTTCTACCAAAGCGTGTGAGTATTTATAAATAAAAACCGAATGGTAAGCGTGTCACTATTAATTTTTAAATAGCACAAAGATTGGGCCGTAAACGAACTTAAAAAAATATATAAAATCAAAAAAATCAAAAAATTAAAAGTCTAAATTAAATCTGACTTATTATCAACACTATTATTTCAAACAAAAAAAAAGTACATCAACACTTTACTTTTTCTTTTTCATTTTTTACATCTTTTTTTTTTTTTGACATCTACATCAACACTAAACTATTATTTTTTTTGGATAAACTTTATACACTATTGATATATTTTAAAATATGACATACTATTTGATGTAGATGGAAATAAAGAATTAAAAAGAAGATTATGCATTAAATCTTCCCCATTAATCGTTGTTATATTTATGTAATGTACTGTAACAATTAGTAATTCATATTACATGCATCAAAATATTTATCATGACTTATATCAATAATTGCTACTATCTTTTTTGTAGAGTTTTACCACAAATTAAGGTAGAGATTTAAATGCCAACAAGAGTAGCAGCGACATCAATGTATATCCAGTGACCTTACAGGTTTAAATCTCTACATTCTCAATAGTTATAACTAAAAAAAAAAGATAGAGATTTAAATTTATGATCTTTTAGTCATTTGATATATACTAAAATTTATGACTTCTTAGATATTTAGTGTATGTTGTTAAGTCACTCGCCTCATTAATTTGTACTATTAATATAAATGGTAACATGACATTAATGTATACATTATATATACATATTGATACGTAGTATAAAAATTTTGTGTAAAAATCTAGTACAACAATATATTAATTTATTTATTTTTTGGTTTAAAAAATAATATATCTTACTGCCAATCTAACAAATACACCGGCAAGAGAACGAAAATCAGATTTTAAAATAACTAACTATATTTGCACATTTTTGTTTAGATTTGTAAATCTCATAACCTTTTTCCCCTCTTTTTCTTATTTCAACGATATTTGAGAACGAGAGTATTTAAATTGTATATAAATTCAAATGATTTTCTTACTGTTTTTTTTTTTTTTTCTATATTTGTTTTTGATATATACCGTTTTAAAATTTTGAAAAGCGAGAAAACTCCATCTTTTGCAGGAGTATATAAGACGGAATATCGACCATTTTAAAGCAACTCCTAAGTTTGCTCAGTTTCCATTTTTAGAGCAAAAGCTTTCTTCGAAATCGAAACAGAAACAGAGAGAGATTTCAGGTTCGTTTCGCTCCGAAATCAACTATAAGATTTCTTCCTTATTTGACATTTGTACTCTGCTTTTGGAAACTGTTCTTGCAAAAATCCGTTTCGCTTTTGATTAGATTTCTTTTAGGGTTCTTGAATCTCTTAGTTTATAGATTCGGTTCCATTTGGTTACGATTCTATCAGTTCTCACTGATTCATGCTTGTTTGTTTGATTAGGCTCGATTTAATTCGATTATTGAGATTTGACAATGGCGTTGGGAAAGAAGAACAGTCGTTTGAATTCGAAAATCGCCGTTTCTGCTACCGACAGAGGATTCGATTTCGAAATTGTGAGATTTTCACCAAGGAAACGGATTATGATACGACGGCGGACGGAGGCGCCGTCGATCGCCGCCGTGATTATGAAGGCGGACGCCGGCGATAAGTCCCTGCTCGAAACCCTACCTCAAGAGATTCTGGTTAGTACAAACTTCCACCGATTAAATCTTCACATTCGCATTTCAATTCGGTTTCTATTTTCTAAATTGATTTTCCCTCTTTTTCATCTCCATCAGATTAGGTTACTCTTTGGTGTAGATCATGATGATTTGAAACAGCTAATCCTTGTTTCGAAAACAATTAGCGAAGCGGTAAATATCACTTGGATCATTTTCATTTCATTTGTTCTATATTAGACTGTGTGAATTACTTAGATAGTTACATGAACTATTTTCTCCCAAATTACACACTGTAAAAGTTTCAATGATTCTCATTGATTTAGGGCTTCAATTTCGTTTACAGGCTTTGATTGCGAAAAAATGGCATTTCGCTTACAGCACTCCCTCGAAGGTTCGAGCATTTCGCACCGCCATTGAAGTCGAGAATTGCAGCGATCTCGACGAGGTTGAAGCTCCGAATGCTCCTCTCACAAGAAGGTTTAGGTCATTGAACAGGAAGAAGCTGGCAGCCATTTCTGTGGCCTTGTTTGCAGAAGAAGAACAGTGGCCAAAGAAAAAGGTATCCATTGAGACAGAGATATGAATTATATAACTCTGAGAGCTCTGTAAATTAATCTGTATTATGGTGTAGAAATACGCAAATTGACCAATTCTTCAAATCTTTCATTGAAGATGAAGATGGGTAGATTAGAAAAATAATGCAATTTCTGTACAGGTAGATTACAGAGACAGATTGATGAGATAGGTAAAAAAGATTTAGGAAATTTGTTTATAAAGGGTTAGCATTTAGGTTTAGTCTCTTCTAAATTCTGATCAATTTCAACTGTACATTGTACTAAATTGGCTCTCATTTATTTTTTTGTCTTATAAAAACAAAACATATTTTTTTCCTCCCAATTTTTTGTCACTATTTTACAATGTGCTCTGCTTTTTGCCTATGCTTTTTATGACTTCCACATGTATTGCTTGGTAGTACAGAATAGCGATAATTAGCATGTATTCTCGAATCAGATCGAATAACTCTTTTCACTATAATGGCTATGCTTCTTTAGATTCCAATTTGATTTCTTTTCCATAGTTGATGGTCTGTAACGTATGAGAAATTAAGCTAAGGCAGAAAGGAAAGAAAAAGCAGAATTTGGAAACAGAACTTAGAAATTATCCGACTTTGATTACAGCTGTGGAAATGTTTCTCTACAATCTGGATTGATGAACTGGCCACCCTAAAATTTCGTATCATTGGAGCTTTCGGTTTCTTTTTCTTCAATAAGGAAAAGCTAAAAATGAGGACGAAATTTTTATCTAGCTGGTTAAAGCTATATACAAAATGATAGATTTTCATCATAGATATGCCATTAATGAGCTGTGAATTCATTCAAAAGTATACATTTTTATGCTATATTTCACACTGAAAATGGGAAGCTTCTTGTACCCATTTATCAGGACAGTATTACAAATTACTCAAGCTTGTTTTAACTTTTAAAAACAGTGCTTCTCATTTGCATTAATTCATGCAACTTTATCAAAATGAAAGCTAATTAAATTGGTGGAACATTAAGTCAAATAATATGCTGTAATTGGTTGGTTTTCCAGTTGTATAAGCATTGATTTCGAGATGGACAAACACAAGAGTCGAACAGAAAAAGATTCAAGATCTTTAATCTAATTCGTGTATTAGATACTGTACATAATGTAGGTCTTGATATAATAATGATAATGATGATGAAGATATGATCATTGCCTTGGATGTTCTTTACTGGTGGCATTATTTATTTTTTAATGTCCGAATTGGATTATTTAATACTATGTTTGAAGTGTTGCTAATGTATTTGGACATTTGGTTTTTTAGTGTCAATGGTTACTGCTCAAATGATTAGTTGCTTTTAAAGCTAAACTTCTGCCGCTTTGCTATGATTCTCCATTTCAAAATGATTAACTTGAGTGGGAGTTGTCACCCTTTTCTTAGATACCATCTTTTGTTTTTATTTTTTTAATATCTCAAATTCTCATTCTTATCTACTTTGGGTTTGTATAAATTAATTATATATTCATAGATCCATAATCATATGTTTTCACATTAATATATGATACTTTTATGCTTCCAATTCACCTCAGATCTTAGCCATAAATAACATTTATAAAAGGATGTAAACTAATCTTTAAATAATCACTTTTCAACTTGTATATTATAGTAGACGTGGATTTGAAAGAGTAGAAATTTCGACTTTAATAAAAAACTATACCGGAGAGATTCAAATTTATCATTTTATGATTATTAGATCGTACAAAATGTTATTAAAGTTATAATTCTTTTGGCATAGATTGTTTTTCCTCCATCTTTTATGTTAATGTGATACTATTTTTCAGAAAGGAAAAAAATAATAAAAACAAAAAACTGTGCTACTATTTTTATTCTTAACCAAAATATTTCAATGGTGCAAATTCAGTCGTGGGTGAGAGTTTCAAGAACAACCCGCTTTCTTTTGAAGCAAATTCCCGACAAAATTCTAACTTATGAAAGAAGCAATTTCAATAAAACTCTGAAAGCTATTGAACATGCATTTTGGAGAATAGTTAATTTGTGAAATTAAAATATATGGTATCCAATCTACATTTCTAAACCAAGATTCTTCTTTTATAAATTCCACTTTAATTTTTAGCTAGTGAAAGCTAGGACTTTGATTCCACTAGAATATTTACTATTTAGTAATACAAATGTATAAATGTTTTACATCTCTCATCACAACCAAATTCTAGTTGAGAAATCTCAAATTTAAAATAGAGACACTCTCTCTATTCTTTGCTAATAAAAATCATTAGAATCTAAATAAATGACTCGTAAGTTAAATTTCTACGATTAATCTATCTATAACATAACAAATATGATAAAAGTGGAAGTTTACGACCTCATAAGAGAAAGATTTGGGATCTGTTTAACTATGTACAAAGTCTTCAAAATTGAAAAGATTTTTTTTTTTGAATCAACAACATTTAAGATTAAGAAATACAAACCTAAAATCTCTTGACTACTAGATTATACGAGATGTTATTAAAATTAAAATTAAAATTATGTTCTCATTTAACTAAAAAGAAAATATACGTCACACAAACAAATTCATATCCAAATTACTTATAAGTTACATAATTCATCGAGTTGGACAACGCGTAACATAACACAAATTATGATACCGACCAAAAATCATGGAAACCATATAAACTTGACAAAAATGTACAAACATATGTCATTCCAAATTACCAAAAAGACAATCAGAGAAAAGTAGTAAAATAAAAAAGGGTCCCAAAACCATGTGAAGAACATCCTAAAAAAAGCAGCCTATATTTCTAATCCTTCACTGTCGTCAACTCGGCTATATATCTTGTCTGCCATAAAAACATTTAACTCCATTTCTCTCCATGCATTTCTTCATTTTCAACACACCCAAAAACAAATAATAATTTATCTTTTCTCAAATAAGGTCAAAATATGAGCTGATTATTATTTAATCATATTACAGCCTTTAAAAAAAGGAAATCTCCATAATTACCATTTGAATTATAGCCCCTTGCTATTGAAAGCTCATAATCAATCATATATAATCATTTATTCCATCGTTTTCTTAAAAGTAAAGTTTTGGTACTTTTGTGAAGCATCGTTTTTGTTACCACCAAACATGGACATGGGATAACGAAAGCTCAAAAGATCTTTTTTTTTTTTCTTAAAAGAATTTTCTTTTGTATATGTTTTTTATTTAACCCATAACTCTTTTTTTTTTGTACCTATAAAAATAATTTGTCCTAAAGTTGATGGTTAGATCTCTGCTTAAATTAATGAATTTTGGTGGAAAATATTATTCTTGAGTATCTTTTGAAATAACTTTTTTCGTCTCTGAAAATCCTTTTTACATACAAAGATCCAAAATAGGGATAAAAGTGTGTTTAGGATCAGATCATAGACAATTTTAAAGTCAGAGAGAAAAAGGGGAGTGGTAGCTGCAGATGAAAGGAAAGAAAAGTAGAGCCCTTTTTTGCAACAAACATGAAAGATGGAAATAAAGAAAAATAAAGGGGAGAAATAATTGATGTGAAAGATGGTACATTGATAATGTTCATGAAAAATAAAGGTAAGATAAAGGGCACTTTTCTTGCTCATGTGTTTTGTCCATTTTGTGGTCAATTTTTCACCTAAATTATTTCCACTTTATTTAAGCTATTTTTATTGATCATAATTAAGTTTTCTCAAGTACAAAACTATATCATGTTTTAAATTCATATTGTCATCAATTGCCTTATTATTGACTTTTCTAGCTTTGTAGGAATGGTCCAATTGAATGTGTAGTTGAACTCTATTTTTATTTATTTTTTTCTTTTTTGAGAATAGTTGAACTCAATTTTTTTTCATTGAAAGTTTGGCAATCAAATTGAATGTTTGTGAGTTAATGTAATGTTTTTTTAATCAATTCAATTGTTGTTAATGAGTGAGAATTTGTGCCTCTAATTGCTTTAATTAGATTTTTTAGTACAACAATGTTTGAGTTAGAGAAATTTCAATCTACTACTATATTAAATTATATTTTTAGGTATAATACATGCAAATTACTGATAATTGACACTGCGTAATTATACTTATTATATTGTATAACTTGGTTCTTGAAAATATGTTTGATTTTACTTAAGTTAAAATAGTATCATTTTGGTTGTGTAAACCTTAAGTTTTGAACTTAAATGGGTCCTTATGATCAAATTTTTCATCATTTTTGTTTTTAACCTTTAATCTCTTAGTTATCAAGTCATACATGATATTATTGGAATTTTTTTTAGCACATCATATACAACCAAGTAAGATGTTATAAATTTGAAACTTATTTTTAAATAATTTAAAATTAAGAATAATTAATAATTAAATAAAACCATCATAGAGTGGCTCAAAATGTTCAAAGAGAACTTGAGGTGCATAAAGTGATGAGTTCAATCTATGGTGGTCATCTACTTAAAGATTAATTTCCTACGAGTTGGTATACCCCGTGACATTAGTCGAGGTGTGCACAAGCTGTCCCGAACAACAGTCACATAATATATATATATAAGTCTGTGTTGTGATGAAATTATTTTTTTTTTTCGAATAATAAGTGAGGTGGAGAAATCTTTAACTTTAAAATCATTAGTAAAAGATATCAATGGAGTTACGTTGATTTTTGCCTCAATCATCAAATTATATTTCATTATCGAAGTTTTTTATTTTTAGTTCAGTAGTCAAACAAATTAATTATTGGACTACTTTTCAATTAGATTGCACCAACCTCTTTATCATTTCGATTGAATACATTTAATAATATAATAATTAACTTCATTTCGTAAATTTCCTTATTATATAATTTCAATTACGAATGGAGAACAAAATAGTCACACTCTTAAATTAATATTATTTTTTAACTTAAAAATATGATTTAAACTTATAATCTTTTATTTTAGAATTAACCAACTTAAAGCATAAGAGCTATGTTGGGTTACAATATTTGTTGGATTGAGTTGAATTATAGTTTTATAAGAGTTGTGTTGGATTATAATAATTGTTAGATTGAGTTGAATTATAGTTTTATAATTTTCTTTTGTTGAATTTGTTATCGAGTTGACCAATTTTCTACTTTGTTCAACTCAATACAACATGTATTAAAAATATTAATATATATATAAGATGAATTAATAACATAAATTCTTAAGATATGCATATGATTTATATTAATAAGATAAATAACAAAAAAATTTAACACTGTGTATAGTTACGAACTTGGTTTTGATTAGATGTTTACGGTTGCATAATCCTTAATCTGACGTATCTAAATTTTGCTTATTAAGCCAACATCATAAAAATGAGAATCAAATATTGATTGTTAAAATAAATCTTTAACTATTGAATTGAATTATTACAAAACAATCAAACTAAACCAGGTTCATATAATTATTCTAGCTCTTAAAAAAATCTATAAACCTATGTATAAAAGTAGTAAGAACATAAATTCGTTTCTTTAATATTCAAAGCCTCCTAGAAGATTCATTTTCTCTTTTGGGATCCCGAATTCATGAAATTACTTCATAATCTAATCGGCTTAAATTCAATGTATTTCTCAAAATCAGTCCTGGACATGCAAAAATAATGAAAGGAACGTGAGGGGTACATCCGTAATTACGCACAATCAAAGCCTATAACAAATCGCGGACCACAATCCCATTACTCACAAATTCTCTGCCATGGCAACAATTCCGTGCTTAAACCTTCATCATCACTTCATCTTCTTCGTCTCTGCAATTTCTTCATTTCTTCATCAATTAATCAAAATTGAAGCTTAATTGAATCGCAATTCTCAACAATGTCTGATCATGATCATAAACCTATTTTCTCCGATCCTCTGTTTTGTACTGTTTTCAGTTTCTTCACCATTATTTTTCTCTACTTTCCTCAACTTCTATGGCGAATCCTCTTATCTCCGGTCATCATCCTCGCCGGAATCCTCCTCCTCTCTCTTCTCCGACTCGGTGCAACTCAGAGATCGGTTCATATCAAAACAGAGAATCAATCTCAAACACTCTCTGAAATCGACTGCAAAGAATCAATCTCTGTTTCGGTTCATACCGAAACAGAGAATCAATCTCAAACAGTCTCTGAAATCGACTGCAAAGAATCGGCCAAAAACGACGCCGTTGCACAATCGGAGGCCGTAATCGAAGGATCGAGCGCTTGCTTCGAAGAATCGTTCGTACAGTGGAACGTGAGAGCGCCGTTGGAGGTAATTTACGAAGATCTGTACGAAGGCGAAGATCTCGATAAGGAAACGTCGAACGAGAGCGATCCGGAGCCTCGAATGGATCGGGTCGGGTTGGATCGGTATCCGTCTCTGTCTCTGTACTATCCGGAAACGGATTCCGATACCTCGTCGGAAGGCGGGTGGCCGGAATCTATGGATGAGAATGTGTGTTTCATGTGGGATGAGGATGAAGACAGGGATGAACTGATAGAGATTTCGTTGGAGAAGACGAACAAGAAGCCGTTGGAGTTTCGATTGGAGTTGGAGGATAATTTGATTGAGATCGATTTAACGCC
>JBBMKA010000026.1:2626739-2663893 GCA_037833695.1 Sechiopsis laciniata
GAAAAAAGAAAATGAAAATTTAAAACTAGAAAAAGGAAAAAGAGAGGAGAAAAGGGAAAAAAAAAAAAAAAAAAAAAAAACAAAAGCATATGTGCACTTATTAAAAAAGAAAATCTCAAAAAAAAGAAAAAAAAAGCCACGTAGGCAGCCCTGCAGGGTCTCCTTGAGACTTTCCTGCACGGAAGTAAAGCCCTAAATATTATCCTCGCACTATATTAGTAAGAATTGTATGAGATACAAATTAAGAATTTGATAATTTTGCTCATACAAATACACAGAGTCTTTTTATATTAATTTAAGCTAGTGTTTGGGCGAGTGTATTTGGACATCTACAATTTATTTTTCTTAACGATTATAGTAAATTATTTTTAGTTGGGTAGATAGTTCTAAGTTAATCTTTGTTAAATACTAGACCAACATTCGTTTTCGAAATTTAAAAGACATGATGATGAGTTTAAATCATGGCGAGTTCAAATCATGATGATTACTTATTTAAGGATTAATTTTTTTAGATTCAAATAGTATATCATGTGACAATAGTTAAAATGTGGTCAGAATAATATGGCAAAAAAGAAAAAACTACATCAAATCATATTAATCAAGTTGTTGCGGGTCTTACATTATTTTTTCATAAGTAACGTATTAATAAATTACATGTTTATTTACGAAAGAGTCAAGTTCCACCACCTTTGCAACACGTTAATAAGAGAAAATAAATTAGTTAATTAGCATAAAATATTAAAAAAAAAATTTACTAGTATGAATATTAAGTGTTATAAAATAATGGAAAGATAACCATCATAGGGTGACTCAATTGGTAAAAGAGGATGTTGGAATATTTAAAATAATGCGTTTAATCCATGATTTAATTTCTTATGAATTTCCTTGGCATCCAAATGTTGTAGATATAAAAAAAATAATAATAAAGTAACGGACAGATATCAGCTTGCTTGAGACATTCAACCATAAATAGAAGCATAAAAAAACATCAGTTTGACAACCACCAAAAAAAAGTACTCCCTAATTATTAGAAAACAAGAAATATTATTTCACATATTTGAGAAAATATGGAGCATTTTTTTATGTAGTTTTTTCGAGGAGACCCAATTAAACGGGTTACGTAACCAACCATCAAGCGGACTACAGCAGTTTTGGGCTGCTATGAATTGGGCCCATCAATATGGGCTGTAACATTTTTTATTCATGGGCTCGTGTGTGAAACGATTGAAAGAGTGAGCTTTTTATAGGGAAGTGAAAATCATCAATAATTATAAGACACTTGAAAATAAAAATAGGAGCAGTGGTATGTATGACTCTCATAACCATAAGGTTATGACTTTCAATTCTCGCCTTAATTATTGTTGAATTAAAAAATATATATATATTGAATATCTTTGGGCTTTATTATTATTATTATTATTTTTTAAATGTTGTGTTAAATTTTATTGTGGGGATATTTGATCTTTTCGGGGAAATTTCAGTTCTCCGTAACTTTGAAGGATTATTCCCAAAGAATTTCAAAACATAATATTTATTGTGTTGAAAATTGGGATAAAAGGATCCTTTTACAAGATACATTATATCCGTTGACTTTCAAGGATATATTTGGTCATGATTTAAGCTATGGATTGGAATCCAAAATGTTTGTTAAGAAGTTTATTTTCTTTCTGTTTGGCCTCCCTTTTGGGGAGAGGAGTAATGTAAGGTTTCAATTTGTGTTTAGTGAATTTTGTCCTAATGGTTTAGAAAGTTTAAATTTAATGTATAGTAAACATCTATCTTAAGATTAATTTCATATAAATTTTTTTGATATCAAAATATTGTAAAGTCATGCAGTATATTCTATAACAATAGTTTAAGTGCGCACAAACTCAAACTCATCCGAACCGTCACAAAATAAAAACTGTACTTTTATTTTTGCATGGAATACTATGTTGATAAACAGAAGAAAACACAACACATTGACGGTAACAGTAACAGTAAGAACAACAGTTTGATAATTAAAATGCTCCAGTGACTGTAACAAGCAATACAAAATGGGGTGCCACGTGTAAGAGCCCCAGTGGCAGGCCCCCATCAGGACAAGAGATATTTAATTTGAGTGTGTAAAGTAAAGAGGATTAGATAATGATGTGGACAATGAAGAGAGTGATTGGTACAAATATATATAACACAACACATGGGGTATTCTCTACGTCTTTATCACACCAATCCTTTCTATAATGCCTATCTTTTTTATACAACTTCAACTTTACTTTCTTCATTAACTTAATACCAATTACAACCCCCTTTTTTTTTCTTTTTTTTTTTTTTAACTTTATTCTTGTTGGGTATGTTTAATTTTTTAAGCTAAATAACATGAGGTTTTATTGTTGACTTTTTCATTCATGATATATTAATCAGTTAAATTATGCTTTTTTTTTTTTTAATTGTATGGCCAATTTATTTGTAATGACATAAAAAAAACAAAATCATATGGTTGTTTCTTTTTTCTTTAGAAATGAGTACACTGACATCAATAAGCTTTGTATGAAATTGTTTTGTTTTAATGACAACAATTAAGATCGGAGAATCGAACTCGTGACTTTTTTATTCATACATCATACTGATGTCGATGAGCTATTACTTTTATTAACAACTAAACTAATCATATTCTTTCATATAGCCAACCAATGCCACTGAGAAATTGTTTATTGAACATGTAGCCAACCAAACTAATCATATTCTTACATATATAAGATTTACACGTAGTCTTAGTCACCATATCTTTTTTATGGGTTGTTATGTTTGAATATGTCAATTTAAGATTACCAACATGAACAATAATCAAAAACTAAAATATTAGTATTTTTTTCATGTGTTTTAAAAAATTTCCAACCCATGTATAATGCTATATATATATATATATATATATATATATATATATTCTATTCTAAATAACCAAACATTGCAAATTTGAAACTTTTGTCAAATAGATATCATATGATCTTAATCATATACTTTGATTTCAATATTAAACAAAACTAAATCTTGAAAAAAGATTTGGATGGTGGGAAGGAGGAGGAGGAAGTGAAAGTAAAAAAGGGTAAAAATAAAGTTGGGTAAAAAAGAAATGGAGGGTCATTTTTGGAAAAGAAACATGGTGGTGAGTGGAAAGGGATTTTCAATTCTAAAGGTTGGAGGCATGTGCTTTTCTTCAAACCCCCCAATCAGTTAAGTTATTACATTACTCTGCCAACTAAACCCACCAGGCCCCACCATCTTCCTCCCTTCATAATCATAAGTGGCTCCACATTATATGAAATTCCCCCAATATTTATTCATTTTTACAGTGGGCTACCCTTTTACAAAAGGATCATTCTTTTCTTTTTTAAAATTGTCTTTTACTTTTCCACATTTTCAGTTGAATATTACGTCAATTTTTCTGTTTTTTTTTAATGGCAAGTATAATGACTGCAATACATGCAATTTAATAATTGTTGAGAATAATTATTTAATTTGACCATTTTCAGCTTTAAAATGGTAAAGTTGTAAATTTTCGAACGCAATTTGTTCAAATAAGTAAAACTCAAATTCCCTTGTTTGATTAATTCGGCTGCTTGTCTCCTCCTCCATTATTAAATTTACATGCCATCCTTTTTTAAAATGCGATGCCCAAGCGAAAGTGAAATCATCAAATTTACGTCTCTGGGAAATTAATAGTATTCTTATTTTATATTTAAATTGAACAAACTTTATAAGCTATAATTTTTTATTTCTTTTATTCAACAATATTTAGGATTACTATGTTATAGAACGTAACACTAAAAATATATTTATGTGAGTTTATACATTTAAATTTCAGTGTTTGATATTCTCAAAATATAGTTATATCTTCTTTTTTAAATATATGTGAGATAAGGAAAATTAAACCTCTAATTTCGAAATCGTTAGTATACGATGTTGTTTAACAATAAATTTTAGTTTTCAAATTATTTACACTTTTGGAGAATTAAACTGTCATAAGTGGAGAATAACAGTTCTTCTTCATTGATCACAATTTTTCATACCAAAAGAGAAGAAAACAAGTCTTTAAAGCAAAGCGAAAAAAAAAAAGAAAATAAATAAAGTAAATAGAGAAAAATAAAGCAAACGGAAGCTTAAAAAAATTCCAAGGAAAGAGAAAAGAATAAAAAGGGGGAAAATATAGATTAGAGAGAGATTAATTAAGAGTTAAGATGCGAAAATGGTAGTTTTGAGTTGAAGCCAGATACTTATGAGCTGTTATGTGATTGGTCATAAATTAATGTGTTTAATTAGTGCATGATTATCTTTAATCATAGAGATTCGGGAACATTAGCTGTATGGATTAGCTCGTGGAATTGAAGAGGACTCTGTCACGTGACGTTTATCATTTTAAATCAACCCAATATTCACACTCATTACTCAACTAAACATATATGTTTTTTTTTTTTTTTTTTTTTTGGTAATTTTATAATTAGTTGCTTAAGTTTAATTTCATATTTTAGATTCTTTCCCTCTGCAAAAATTTTCATCTCGCACGTGACTGCCATACACACACATCCCAACCATGTTTATCACGCAGACACGGTTTATTTGTTATGTGGGAATCAAAATGATAAACGTTAATTTCTAAAAAGAAAAATAAAAACAAAGAAAAATCTAGCATGTAGGGTAATATTTGCTAAATTTACCATAACTTATTATATTTGATTTTTAGCTTCTAGTTGAAGAAAGAAAAATGGATTCTATAAATCTTGCCAATAACTTGGAGGTGTTTGGAGCGCGAGTTGAAAACTATTCTTAATAAATTATTATTTATGAGATTATATACGTTTTCATCTCAAAATTGATTGAAATGAAAGAAATAATTTATTATATTCTATAAAATAGTAAAAGGGTCTTTTCACCGTGATTGGTAAATCTATATTCTTACTGTAAATAATAATTAAATTTAAATGAGTTTTCATTATTTGTATTTGAAGTAGAGAAATGTTTGCATGCTGTCTAGGCAGCATACAGCCACTCATGTGACATAATTTCATCTATTGATTTTTTCTTTTTTTTTTTTAAAGAAATCTTCAAATTAAAAACAAAATCAATGGGTCAGATTTTGTCATATAGTACCTGCATGATGCAAACATTTTTCTTTGAAGTATGTGTAATTATAAGTAAAAAAATGTTTCTACTAAGTATGAATTATAATAGATTGACGATTATGGTTATTAGACCATAAAATAATTTTAAAAGATGGATTGAAATTAATAGACTTGTGTTTTCATTATTTATTATTCAATTATTTATTATAGCTTCAAATATTGAGTGAAGTATAATAGTCTAAATATGATTTATTATTGAAACTTCAAAATTCTTTTACACCAACCTGTTAGGGACAACGCTTCATATTGATATTGATATAATATTGTCTTAATTTTTGTTCATCATTCAAAAAGCTCATATTAAATGAGGTGTTGTTCTACTTCTCATACACCCAAATTTTTTCTCTCAATTTATAAGTGTGAGATTTTGTTCGCATGCATTAGCAATAATCCTCTCCTCAAATAAAATATACTTCGGCCTTCAAACCTTTACCAACTTTGTTCAAACTGTGAATCTTTACCCACGTTGCAAAGTTAAGAGTCCGACATTGTCTACTTTGAATATAAACACTCGTAATTTTATTTGTCATCATCCAAAAAGTTTCAAATTATTGAAAGTGTGTTGTTCCCTCCTTATATACTCAAAATTTTTCCCTCAAATTAACAATATAAAATTTTATTGGCATACATTAACATCAACCAAACCTTTCCTGTTTCCACTTTTATATGTGTGTATATTACTGCAACGATATTAAAATTAATTTATAAAAAATATGGATTGAAATGAGACTTGCCTTATCCTAAATTAATGCAATGTAATTGGTTCAATTGGTGTCATATCTCAAGAAAACAATCTAATTTTTCAAAAAAAGAGGGGAGAAAAAAAAAAATGGGGGGAAGAAAAGCAATTTAATAGGAGGCTTAGGTTAATAAAGACCCTACCCTTATTATCATTATTATTTTGACAAAGGCCCTCCACTTTATTCGAGCTTATAAAAAATGATTTTGTGTACATAATTATTTTAATTATATTTAAAAAAAAAACCATTAAATTGATGACACCTTTAATTAAAAAGAACCATTGGCAATTTCATACGGAAGATGTTGATTACAACTTCCACAAAATCATTTCAAACTTCGATGCTTCATTTGGTTGGTGAAGTAGCTAATTGTTATATCATGGTATTTATAACGTTTTTCTTCAATTATATACATTTTTCGTTATCCAAAACCTAGACTTTCTAGTCTTGAAAGATAGTGAATATTGAACTAATATGAATGAAATTCAATATTTTCAACTCTTTTTTTTAAAACAATATTTTCAACTGTAACATTAGGTCAAATCAACTTTGTCTAAGTTTTCTAAAGTGGGAAATTAGTTTAAGTAAAACTGAAACTCTTTTGTCAATAGGTTAGGTTTAGATTGGATGTTAATGTGGAACAACATTATTTTGTACACTCTAAGAATGGCCAAAGTTTATTTTGATTTTTTTTTTGACACATAGAACCTCTAAGTTTGAGTTCCTTGGACTTTTTTTTTTAACAATTACATTATATCATTTTATAAATATCTAAATTAAATGGCATTTTTTTTATACGAGACTTATTTTAGTTCTCAAACTCATGAACTCTTACTTCATATTTATATATATATATATATTTTGATACATTAAATTATTGTTTTTCTTATCTTTTGAAACGAGACTAAGTAGTGTTAAATTTTTTATAACATAAATGATAAAAATGCAAAATTATGCATCTACTCCTCACATTTATGTCAATAATTCATTATACATGATGAAACAAAATCGACCACAATAAATTATGAAAATGGAATTTTCTAAAATTAACATGGCATTGCCAAATGCATAAAAACAAAGACTTCAATCAATTTTTTAGAAAAAGAAAAAACTCCATTCAATTAAATTTGGAAAAGAAAGGGTTAAATACAAAATTAGAATTTAAAAAAAAAAAAAAAAAAAACCTGAAAAATGAAGATATAAGATGAGCCCCTACAAAAAAAGAAAAAAGAAAAACAAAAAAAGGGGCAAAAACGACCAATCAAGTAAATATGTCATTAATGTAAAAGGACATTGTTGAAAAGTGAAATGAAATGCCGCTATCTGATGTGCATTTAACGGCGAAAATGTGAGAGTATCATATTTCTATCCATCACCTAATTATAACATTTTATGTGGCAATTAAATTATCTCACTTTTTATTTTTTATATTTATTTTTCTCTTACATTATTGAAGATTTTATATTTTAGTAATCAATTATATTAAATTTCATATTTATTTTAGTTAATCATATACTTATCTATCAAACATGTGTCACAAACCTAAAAGGATGTGTGTTTAATTGATCAACGAGTAATATTTACTTAAGAGTGGGTAAGTATTTTAGATCCACATATTTTTACTTTTTTTAAAAAAAAAAAATGATTTTGATTGATGAGGAGAGAAATGTTATAGTAGAGAGACAAATGCAAAAAAAGTAAAAACATGTGATTTTAAAAGTGGATAAATATTTTTCAAAATATTTACCCACCCTTAATTAAGTATTGCTCTTTAAATAAAAGATAGAAAAGACTGGTGGCGTATTAGTTTTATTGTTTTGATAGTAATCTAGTTTAACACTACCGTGACAAGTTTATTTGAGAGCAGAAATATCTTCTATAAATGCTTAACTCAATGCGTTAGTCTTAATTGAATTCAAAACAAAAAAGTTAATGTCGTGTTTAATAACTATTTTCTTTTTAATTTTTAGTTTTTTAAATTTAAGCCTACAACAACTATTTTACCATATATTTTTTATTACTTATATATTTACCTCTTACATATATTTTTAAAAATTAAACCAAAACTCAGAAAAACAAAAGAGTAACTTCCAAAAATTTATTTTTATTTTTATTTTTAAGATTTGATTAGTATTGAGATACTTTCTTAATCAAAGATGAAACACATTCTGAAAAAATTGAATAAAATTAAAGTTAAATTTAAAATTTTAAAAAAAAATGATGATCAAATATGGTCTAGATTGATAAAAAAAAAACAGTATATTATGTATGAAAAAAACAAATAGTATATAACAAAGAAGTTATTAGCCAATAAAAGAATAGTACTTAAGTGATAACATGTATAACCTTAATCTCAAATGTGTTTGAATTTTTTAAAAAAAAAGAAACAGAAGTTAATAAGTTATTAGCCAAATTCAAGTATGTTTCAGCTGAAAAGTTGAAAAAAAGAAGGAAAAATTGCACAAATCACTCATGAATAGGGTATTTGAAACAATAACTTCCCTTAAAGTTTAATAAATGTCATAATTAATCTCCTCTTTATCATTTAAATTTAAAAAAATGGTCTTCTTCAACCTTTTACGTCCTAAATTCACAAACACCACTTCCTCTCCATAACATCATCCAAAGGTTCGATGTTTATTGAAAATTGACCGATATACTTTCGTTGGCGAATTGCAAGTCATTTTATCTAGATATACAAAACTTTTTTTTATTCATTTATTCTTTGTTCTAAATCTTTGCATCTCCAACCAAATTTGCTTTATTTGGTTTTTGGGTTTGTTTGTAACTTTGTATGATTATAATTACTAGTGAGTTCTTGCTAGATGAAGATCATCCCCTTTCTTTTGCCTTTTGAAGAGCTTCGTCCAGATGAGAAATAAAATTCACTTGAGAATTTTATTATGGGAAGGGTTTGGGTGCAGCCATGTCTGCACCCCTTGATAACCACACACAAAGAGAAAAAAAAAAAAAAAAATTGTGACTCTGAGAGTGCCACATCAGCGGGTGCAGCCATGGGGTGCAGTTAACCTGTCGCTTTTATTATTAACCCGTCGAAAGAGAGAGTGAAAATGAGCACACAAGCTACAAAAAATAAAAAAAATAAAAAAAAAAAAGCGAAAGGGGTCAGAATCATAGACTAAAAAATCAAAAGAAACGTCAAACCCCTAAGAAGAAATATATTGATTTCTCCGACCAGATTTCCCTTTCTCCGGACTCTGTTATCAACACTTGGGAACTCATGGATGGCCTTGACTCCGATTCCGATCAAAATCCGCCGGGAAACAGTTTAATTCCGGCCAAATCCTGTTCAATTCCGACCTGACCCAGAAGTCTGATTCGATCACTAGCTTAAATATTTAGATAAATATTTAAATAAACATGGAACCTTGGATGATGCTATGGAGAAGAAGTGGTGCTTGTAAATTTAGGAGGTTAAAGGTTGAAGAAGACCAGTTTTTTTATTTAAATGACAATTTTGCCCATTTAAATTAAGCTTAAAGGGTTAATTGCAACACTTTGATGCAATTGATCAAATTGAAAGATTAAAGATCATCGTGATTTGTACATTTTTCCCAAAAAAGAATTACGAACTTTTGACTATCAAAAGCCGAAATGTTTAAAAACGTTTTTTTTTTTTTTTCTTGAAATTTAGAGCTGACAATGAACAACAATTTATCAATTTGGCTAAGGCTATTATTTAAACTTTGATGATTGTGTCGTTAATAAATTTATTAAATTATTTAATAAACCATCTTCTATCTAAACTCGTAATTGTATTTAACAAATATCTAAAAAAATAAGTCATTATATATTTTTTTTTTGAGAAAATAAATCATTATAATTTTAACTATAACAATAGATCTAAATTTCTTGACATAAAATTAAAAGTTAAAAACATAGTTAAATATTTTTCACAACTAAAATACTTAATTGGAAACAAAATTAAAATTATAAAACATTAAAGTATTTCAGAGATATATTTGATATAGGCATGAAAATTTATCCACTGAACTCACGATTTGGTTAGTATTTATAAACCATCCCTATGGTTAGAAGTCCGGTCAATATGAGTATGTGACACATAGTTCTTCATGTATTATTAAAGTCTTTTTTTAGTACAAATTTAGAGAGGGGGATCTACAAACCCTACAAATAGAGTACTACTCCTTTCTGTTGAACGCAACTCTTATGTGAGAAACACCAACACCTTTTATTAAGACCACTAAAGAAGAGATTACAAAACAAGTGTTTAGAACTAACACTACAAAATCACTCTAGGACTCTTTGAGGACACTTTGTAGGACACTACAACTTTCTTACTTTTTCTTGGATACAAAATATGGTGGGGTGGAGGAGTATTTATAGTGTGGAGTAGGCAATGTAGACCACACATTTGTCTAGAGTAATCCTAAAAATATCTTGATACTTTCCACTATCTAGAACATTCTCTACATGTCTACATAAATATAAAATTCTAAATACTTCTACACTTTGCTAAGAATCTTCTAGATAATTGACTTTACTTTAAATGAGCCAATTAGTATTCTTGATAATTTGGACTTCCATAATTATTGGGCTAAACTCCATTGAACTAGTGATGATTTTTAGCACTTTCAAATAAATGAGAGTTAAATATCGATTCTTGGAATCAAACTCATAACCATAGTATTGGATTGGATTATTCATGTATCATTAAAGTAGTCTTTAAAATTGACGTACTCATTTTTTGTAGTTAACTCACTTAACCCATATAAACTAAACACAAAATATCACATATAAGGGTCATTTGTGTCTCCAACATCATGCCCAGAAAAAAATGATAATCAATAGGCTACCAACAATCATCTGGTTAATGGGTATAATCACTATTAATCTTAATCTTCTTCAAGTATTATTGTATTATTCAAAACCATTACCATTCAATAATCATTATTGTATTGTTCAATAGTCTATCATCTTTCAAATATTTTTCACTAATTATTACCACTAACAATCACCACTAAGTGATAATGGTTACATTGTTTGGCTGTAAACCAGTTCAACACCAGCATCATAAATTCGACCTCGAAAATCGGTATTTGTCCTCCATCCTCCAATATGTACTAAAAAATAATAAATCACCACTAAGTACAAATTGTTATCTTTACCCTAAGCACCCCTTAACCTTTGAGGGGTGAGGAATTTGGAAGAGGGTAGAAAGGTAAAATTGAGGATAGTGTTGCGTAGCCAAAAGGTAGTGAAATATGTGATGATGAGGTGAAGTGAGCCGCTTCCACATATAATTGCCCATTGAAAAATTTAGGTGAATAATGTTCGTTTATAATTTCTTTGACCTAAAAAGCAAAATTTTCTCCTCTTCTTTATATTTTCTTTTGTTTGGCTGTTTTTTCACTTTAAATAACAAAAACATTTTGAATTTATATTGGATTAAATGTCATTTTTTTTTCCTAAATACTTTATTTTATTTTTATTTTAAATTCAAATGGTACTTTTAATAATACTTAAAATTTGTCATCAAGATAAGTCAATGTTAATTTTAACATAAAATTAAATAATAACAATTCTAATATAAAAAATGAAATAACAATTTTAATAACGCTCAAAATTTGGATAGGGAAATATTATGTGTTATTGAAAAAATATATTAAAAAATTGGACATTTTAGAGTATACAACAAACTTAAATAAAATTTAAAGTAGAGGATAAACATATATTTTAACTAATATATTAATCTTCTAAAATTAATCAAGCTTAACCAACATAAATGCCAAAATTGGACCTTATGAATTTGGTTGAATTAAAAAAAATTAACCGATTTAAATGTTTGATCATATTCTTAAACTACAAAAATAAAATTAAAAAATATATAAAAACTCCCCAAATTAGATTCAACAACCGACGGCACTACCCGACCAATCAGCTGCCCAGAACCTGCCCAGATATACAGTCATCCCAAAATTAAAAAGAAATAGCTGACGTGTCATCCGTCCATTGGACGTGTGTAAAACGCGCCAAAAATCAAGTGGCGATAGAAAAAAATTATGTGAGATTTAAAAAAAAAAAAATTAATAATAATAATGTGAGATTGAGAGCTTAAAACGAAGGCGGAGAAAGAAATGCAGTTTAGAGTATTGTTTTTTGCTCTGCTTTTTCTATAATAACCAATTTCTTGCCTCTTCCCACTTCCCAATCGCTACAAAAAAAAAAACATCCCATTTTTGTCCATTTTTTTTTCTTCACAGAGATTCATAAACAGCTTTGAGTCAACTCGGTCCTCTGTTTCAAGCTCCGATTTTGCTCTCTCTCTTTTAAAAGCTCTAAACTTTCAGCTTTTCATGTTCTTGTAGCTCTTCCAAACCACTTCAAATTGGGTTTCTAAAGAGCTACATTCTCGAATTTGAAGCATTTCGGGGTTTGAGAAAAAAAAATGGGTTCGAAGAGAAAGAAAGAGATGGGTGACTCGACCGAGTCGAATCGGGCCGGTTCGGTTTTCCCAGATGAGGTATTGGAAAGGGTTTTGAGTTTGGTTAAGTCCCACAAAGACAGAAGCTCTGTTTCTCTGGTTTGCAAAGACTGGTTCAACGCCGAGCGGTGGTCGCGAGTCCACGTGTTCATCGGAAATTGCTACTCTGTTTCGCCGGAAATTGTGATCCGGCGGTTCCCCAACATTCGAAGCGTGACCCTAAAAGGGAAACCCAGATTCTCGGATTTCAATTTGGTGCCTCCAAATTGGGGAGCTGATATTCATTCATGGCTCGTTGCTTTCGCTTCGAAATACCCAATTCTTGAAGAATTGAGGCTTAAGAGGATGAGTGTAAGTGATGAAAGCTTGGAGTTTTTGGCTCGTTCTTTCCCTAATTTCAAAGCCCTTTCAATGATGAGCTGTGATGGGTTTAGTACTGATGGGCTTGCAGCCATTGCCACTCACTGCAAGTATGTAATTTCTTCTTTTATTTTGTTTTGAAAGGTTTGATTCATTAGGATTAGATCTGGGTTTGTAACAATATTGATTTCTTTCTGTGTTAGATGCCATCTTAGGAGAAAAAAGGTTATGAAAATTAAAAAGCAATGTTCGTTTTGGTCACGGATTGGTTTGATGGTCGAAGACTTGAGTTAGAAGATTCCAAATTCGAGATTCATGAGAGGATTCAGATTGAGGATTTACTAACTCAACCTTCAATTTTTTTTCGTAGATCATTTTTACTATTTGAAATATCTATTCATTTTTAATCATTCATTTTTCATTCTTTAAAATAATTCATTTTTATTCACTCGTCTATAATGATTCTTTTTTTAATTATTTAGAATAATTAATCATTTTAAATTCACATCCAAATTAGTTATTGTTTCTAACTCTTCTATATAAAAATTACATCCAAATGAGTGTTTAGCTACAAGTTTCGATCGATTTTTAACTATTCAATATAACTCTTCGATCAAAATCTCATCCAAACAATTCTTCAATGTCTCCGGTGACTGACCTTGAAATGTACTTGGTTATGGAGTGTAAGAAGCTCCAATTTCCAGATTTAAAAAAAAATAGAAGCTTTTTATGGCGTTGCTGATGGACACCACCCAAATAGTATCATGTCGGAATCATATTGGAAAGTTGTGAACTTTATTCATTAATACAAAAATGGAGCTCATAATAAATACAATTGTACTGCGTATAATCTGTTATTGGTATCTATTATTAGCATCACTCGTTTTTCTGATTGAACACTGATGAGAAATTTTCTTAACTTTTCCTTTTTCTTGGATGCGACAATTAACCCTTTTTTTTTTTCTTGTCCATACGGTTGTTGGCATATCACATCCTTGCAACTTTGTCTCCATTATTATCAAGTTGATATCATTAATTTAATTTCTGATGAAATGGGATATCAGTCATTGAAGAAATTTGGCCTTCTCTAATTTTATTAGATTCTTCAATTAACTGCCATGGCTCCACTGATTTTACCAGCTTTAGTCTTTAATGAAGCTTCAATTGAGGCCACTGTTTATAAATGCTAATGAATGGGATAGATTATCAAAAGTAGAAACCACTTGAATATGTTTTCCTAGATGTGTTCTTGAAAATGGTATTTAGTAAAGACATCCAAGCTAAGTAAAACATTCTTTCTTGGGTGCGGTCGGTCTTTGATTTTTTCGATCTCGTGCCTTTTGTGTTTTCGTTACATTCGGTCAAGGAAAGCGAAACTCTGACTTCTAGTTTGGTGACAGGAACTTGACAGAGCTTGATATACTTGAAAATGATATTTATGACAAGAGTGGAAGTTGGCTGAGTTGCTTCCCTGATACCTTGAAATCTCTAGAAGTACTCAATTTTGCAAGTTTGAATAGTGATGTTACTTTTGAGGTCTTAGAGAAGCTTGTAAAAAGGTGCAAATCATTGAAGGTCTTGAAGGTTAATAAGAATATAAACTTGGAACAGTTGCAGAAGTTGCTTGTTCACACTCCTCAGTTAAGAGAGTTAGGCACAGGCTCTTTTTCGCAAGAGATCACTCTTCGGCAGTACTACGATCTCGAAGACGCTTTTAAAAACTGCAAGAATCTGCATACTCTCTCTGGTTTGTTGGAGTCTACAGTGTTGTATCTCCAAGTTCTTTTTCCTGCCTGTATGAATTTAACTTTCTTGAACTTGAGCTACGCTATTCTTCACGGTGGTGAACTCGCTGGACTGCTTTCCCACTGCCCCGTTCTTCGTCGCCTTTGGGTATGGCTCATTTTCACCTTCGTTAGGAGATGAGACATCTCTTTCTATGACTGTTTACAATGATTTTTATACTTTAGCCTCTAATATTATGTTAATGGTGCAGGTTTTAGACACAGTTGAAGATAAGGGCTTGAAGGCTGTTGGGCTAAGTTGCTCCTTGCTAGAGGAACTTCGAGTATTTCCAGCAGATCCGTATGCTGATCATTTAGGCCACGGTGTAACCGAGTCTGGGTTTCTTGCCGTCTCTTATGGCTGCCCTAAACTGCATTATGTTCTCTACTTTTGTCGCCAGATGACGAATGCAGCTGTAGCTACCATTGTGCAGAACTGCCCAGATTTCACCCATTTTCGACTCTGCGTTATGAACCCCTGCCAACCAGACTATATTACAAAGCAATCAATGGACGAGGCCTTTGGTGAAGTGGTGAAAACTTGCTCTAAGCTACGTAGACTTGCCATTTCGGGTTTGCTAACAGACTTAACATTTGAATACATCGGAAAATATGCGAAAAACCTGGAAACTCTTTCGGTGGCTTTTGCTGGAACCAGTGACTGGGGGATGCAATGTGTTATGAGTGGTTGTCCTAAGCTGAGAAAGCTGGAGATCAGAGACAGTCCATTTGGAAATGCAGCTTTGCTTTCTGGATTAGAGAGGTACGAATCCATGAGATCGCTATGGATGTCGGCCTGCAAGGTGACGATGAACGGGTGCCGAGTTTTGGCAAAACATGTTCCAAGGTTGAACGTTGAGGTGATCAAGGCTGGTGGAAGTGATGAATGCGAGGCTGAAAGTGTTTATGTATACCGCTCTGTTGCAGGTCCGAGAAGAGACGCCCCATCTTTCGTTCTCACCCTCTAATACATGTAAGTATTATGGATCATTTGGATTTAATAAACAAACGTTCAACCTCCAGATCAGAATAACAACTTGATTACTACATTTTTTATCAAATGCCTTCTCTAACAAGTGTCAATCTTTCCATTGAATTCACTCAACTTCAGAAAAAGGGAATGCGTTCGACTTTCGGGACATCCCAAAAGCTGATTCTGCGATGGAAATATGTGCTTTTAGTATTTGAATTTGATCATTCACTGTGTTTTTCTGATATGAAGTGCTATATTGTTTACTGCAGTGGTGAATGCAGTGACAACTGTGGCACCAAATCCATATGATGGAAAGAAAGGATAATGATGGAGAATCTCAGAAGTTTGTTTAGAGAAGAAAAGTCACTTCACTTGAGCCGAAAAGGTTCAAAGCGGGTTCGAAATGAGACTTTAAAGAGCGATATCAAGTGCCGACGTCGGTGAGGCCATATTGCAGTTGAGTTGAATCAGCACAGCCAAAATGAGTGTTTGAAATCAGAAAATGGGAGGATGAAAAAATCTGAAATGGATTGAAACAGTGCAAATCTGATGGAGAATTTTGAGAAGGCAAGGAAGATGTTGGAGGTTGTTATGTTCCCATGGAAGAAGCAAAATCCTAACTGGTTTCTAAGTAATGGCAATTTTTATTATGGAGGTTTTAGGAGCTGGAATAATTGAATTTCTCCTTTTTCACTTCTTTTTGGGGGGGAAAAGTTTCAAGTAAGGGAAGCCTTTTTCTTTATGCCATTCCTACACATCCAAAGGTTACTTTTGGTAGATGATTAAATTGCAGAAACTTAAAATGGTTAATGTTTATGTTGTTTTCATGTTCACTTCTCGTGAAAAATTCTGAGTACCAACTATTTATACTACTCTCATCTATGATTGCCATGTCTTATTCTCTTGAAAATTAAAATAGAAAACTGTATCAAAATCAAATTGAATCAACGGTTTTATTCTTTATTGGACATGAGTTCAGACTCAATTGTTGGAAAACTGAAGATATTAGTTCCATTGTCGATTTGACACAAAACTGACTAAAATTGAACCAAAATCCTACCTATTGCTGGTTAATGTTTACTAGGTTTGAGCTATGAGTATATAAATTCAATTTGAGAGTATTTGAAATTTTGATCAAAACCTAAACTTATGTATTTTTGTTTTTTACCTTGATTATTATAACATGTGTTATAATAAACAAGTTTGGGAAATAGGTTATTGTAACAAAGGTTATGTATTTTTGTTTTTTATCTTTGTTAAAAATAGCTTAAATTTTATCGAATAGGTCAGTGGTGCGATTAGTTATCTGGTTTAATGTTAATCAATTTTTACTCCACGTATGAGTTCGATCCCTAGAATCGGTATTTGTAATTCCCTTCCCCCAACTTGTACCGAAAAAAAAAACTTGAATTTATTTAAAAAATATAAATAATTTGAATTTATTAAAAAAAAAAAATTTAACAAAATATTTTTGTCAAACTTAAAATAATATTTAACGCGAGGAGAATAAATTAACATTTTTATTAACAAGTGGATTTTTTTTCTTATTTTTTTATATCCGGTATATTAGTATAGTTCTAATTTGAAAATCTTGAATAAATATGTTTTAATTTTATTCAAATAATTCATTTTATTTTGAAAAAGGAACTTATCAAATTAGTATAAAAGATGTTACATAATTTTCATTATGGGATTAGAAACCAAGAACATACATCGACATTAATTAACTTTTATTTATTAATATATCAATTCAGGGTTATATAAAAAAATTTACATAAATAAAAATGAGTGTTCTAATATAATATTTGTCATTATTCTTTCAAATGGTTGCAAGATATTATTATTTATTTTAAACATTATACATATATTATTTAATGAAAATGATGAAATATATTAATAAAATAGTTATTGATAATAAATTCCAAAGAAATCATAGTTAATATTCATACAAATATTTAACCAAAAAAAGTTTAAATAAACGGACACACACATTTAAGTAATTACTAATTATAATAAATAGTGGGTTAAACATGAATTGAGTTATTATAACCAACTCGACATTTACCTAAAGAGTTGCTAAGAGAGTCCCCAAAACTGCTGCTTCACATGAAGAATGTATTTTATTGATTTACTTGAAAACACGAACCAAGTAATTTGACCGAAAAGGACGATCCAAATTATCTTATATTATATCTAACATAAATTAAAATTTAAAAATGCAGTATTGAATAGGAGTATGAATAAGAAGATGACAAAAAGAGGTCAAATTTTAGAATTTAGATTTATATCCGTTTATTTGAGCTTCCGTTGGAATGTTATGAGTATTATGGGATGAAAATAAGGCATGTTTAACCTAATTATTAGAGTGAGCTTTGTGCTTTATTATTTAACTACAAAATAAGGCATTTCAAAAAAAAAAAAAAAAAACAAATTAAGAAGAAAATAACATAATTCAAATACAAAATATCTAGATATATAGAAAGTTTAATGGTGGTTTTCAATATCAATGTGAGATTCTTGGTAAAACCATTAGATATAAAAAGAATAAGTTAAAAACATAACAAACAAACTCATTCTTCGTAATATAACATTTAGACATTATCTAGAGAAAAAAATAACAATTAAATTGTATTATCTACCTTAGTCTAAAATAAATTCTTAAACTACAACGTATTAGAAAACAAAAGGAAAGTAGATATATAAACTAATTAGGTTGCTGTAGTTGTGGCACAACAATTCTATTCAAAGCTTGAATATAATATTGTTCCCAAATAGTAGTCTTTCCCAATTTTTTGACATGATTTTATTTGGTAGTCAATCAAATATTAGAGTCACTACCATCATAAAAACAACGATACTACCATTATAAGTAATATACAATAATCGCCATCTTCAAAATTTTGTCAAATTATCCTAATTAAAAAGCAAAAATTAAAAAGAAAATATAGACTTATTAGGCATTTAGAGTTTATATATTAATGAAATAATTTTATCATGTAATATCATGTTTAACTTAAACTTATTATCAATCGTGTTTTTTTTCAAGATCAATCGTATTCTTTTCTAGATGAACATCAATTGCGTTCTTTTCTAGACCAACATCAAACACGTTCTTTTCTACATAATATCATAGTATTCTTTTCCAGATTAACTGCATAAGTCTACATAATATCATAGTATTCTTTTCCAGATTAACTGCATAAGTCTTAGACAGTGACAATTTATTTATTTTTATTAATATCAAAATGTATGAAAAAAAAGATATATCATAAATAAAAAAAAAAAAGAGCCAAACCAAGCCCAAATGAGGATGCGCTCGTCACGAGCCCGTGTCCGAAACCTATGCGAAAAAGGCCTAAGATAACCTATAAATAGTGGGTCGATAGTGCAAAAAAGACAAGTTTGAGCAGCCCTAGAAACTACACTCACTTATAAATAGTAAGTTTGAGTCCGTCTCCCAAACCTATGCAAAAAAATTTTAAATAATAAATATAAAATAATAAATCAAAACTTTCAGCCTTAGGCAGAATAAATATAGTTGTATAACAGTTTTACAAAAATAGAAAACAACACCAATTTTAGAATTTTACTCCAACAAGTTTTAACGATCACTTCAATACTCTAAATGGCTAACGATCACGATGACACGACGATACTCGGAATACTTTAAATGGTGATCGGGGGCCAAGCAGCTTGAGCAGGCTCCTCCAAATAATCTTCCAATCGCTTAGAGCCCCATTCTATACATTATCGTCAAGATCCACCGAAGTTGGATTATCTGCATATCAAGTATTGTCTAATTGATGGAGAAAATCTAGACATAAATACATTTTGGGTGGGAATCGATTAGGAATAGGGCGCAAAATTTACATATATTTTTTAGTCTATGTTTTTTAGTAAATAGGAAGCTAGATATCTAAGTCTTTTTTTTTTTTTTTAAAGTTAAGTACTTTATATAATTGATTCAAACAAAATTTTAAGATAAACAATTATCATTAAGATATAAAAAAATGATAGCATTTGTTCCAATTACCATATGTATTTTATCTTCAAAACTAAACTACTTTACTATGCTCTATTCACTTATATATTTATATAAATAATCGAAATAAATAAAATAATATTAAGCAGAGATAAGTACTCAAAAAAAAAAAAAAAAAACTAAATTAGAGATATATTTTTTTTTGTGGTAAACATTCTTTTGGAGCTTTAACTTCATCAGTACACTACATCCAACTATATATATCCAAGGTTTTTGAATTCCCTTATGGACAAAAGAGCTAATTTTAAGATCAAATTCCTTTCTCTTTGGTAGCATTTAAAGTTTAAAATAAAATTTTATCATGTTTGATATATTAAACTTACTTGTTATTTTTAAGATTAAATGTATTTTTTTCATCGTAATTTGGATTCTATTCTAGAAGAAAATCAGTTGCATTTTTTTTTCTAGATCAACATCAGCTGCGTTCTTTTTTTTTTAGATAAACAACAATCATGTTCTTAGATACCATCAACCGTGTTCTAAAATTGACTGCATTAGTCTCAGAAGGTGACAATCATTTTATTAGTACCTAAAAGTATGAACACAAAAAGTAGATATCATCATAAAAAAATCCAAAATATACCAAAACAAAGTCTAGGCCAGCCAAGCCCAAATGAGGATGGCCCATCACACAGATGTTCAAACTCATGTCTCAAATCTACACGAACAAAAAAAAGTTTGAGCAACCTTAAAAACTACACACTAGAGGTTGGCTGTTGTAGTGAAAAGAGAAGAAAATATATTTAAAGAATTTTGATCCTAAATTCTAATATGTTTTGTAGGTGAACTATCATCTAATCTATTTATAGAGAATGAAGTGGTATTCTATTGGAAATTCAAATCATATTTACTTGTGAGAGAGAAATTCTTAATTTAAATTTTTAAAAAACCATCCGAGTAACATAACTTAGATTTGATTTTCATAATTTTCATTGTATAAAAGTACAAGACTCTCGTCCCAAGCCCAAATAAAATGATATATATATAGATTTGTCGATTTTAACCAAAAATTCAAATAATAGTCGATTATATTGAGAGAGGAGATAATAATTAATTATAATAATAAATCTCTAGTGAAAGAGAGAGGAGATAAAGATCTTTAAATGGAATTAGCTAAAAAGGGAAGAAAACATTTAGCGGCTTGAAAGCATTGAGGGAGCTTAAAGAAGGAACCTCAAGATTCAAGAGTTTAGAGAAAAAATCATCAAGGAAGCTTTTTGGATGGAATGACACCTGAAATGCAATGTATTGTCAAAGTCAAACTAAATTCGAAATCTAAACAAGCAAAAAATTATTGGATGCGATTGAGTGCAAACCAAAAAGGAATGCATTCAACTTTCGAAACATCCCAAATGCCGATTTTGCGATAGAAATATGTGCTTTTAATATTAGATTTTTATGTTGAAATATTGTAACAAATCCCATAGTAGAATAGAATCTATTCAAATCTAATATTTAGTATTTGAATTTTATCATTCACTATGTTTTTGTAATATGAAGTGCTATATTGTTTACTATAATGGTTAATGCAGTGACAACTGTGGCAGCAACGCCATGTGATGGAAAGAACAGATAAAGATGCAGAATTTCGAAAGTTTGTTTACATAAGAAAATCTACTTGCAGAAAATGTTCTTTAAAAATTAAGTGGACACATTCAAAAATGGCAAATGAATGCCTCTGGAACATTTTTTTTACTATGACAATTTTTTAGAGTCAACGAATTCGAACCTACAACCTCTAAATCAATGATACATGTTAATTATGGTTAAATTTAGTCTAAAATAGACCTAGAATAAAAAAAATTCTCCAAAACCTTTTATTATTACCTTTTATATCATTTCTCATGTTACAATAATCTCATCTTTATTTTTATTTGTTTCGAGCTCTAATTTAAGTTCACCCAAATGATAGCCTTACACTTCTAGATAAGATTCATGCATGAGGGAGTTTTGTGAGAATCCCAACTTAATAATATCCTCTCAGATCTTCTCCCTTATATTGGTTGAGTCCTTAGTAATCTCAACAATTCATCTAAACTTTTTTCTAATACCTATATTGAATCTAAGATTATCAAGGTTCAAACACTAAACCTCAGTCTCAAACACTAAACCAATGCAATATCCATCTCTAGAAAATAAAAGTTACAAAAACTTGTTCCTCATTAAACTAGATACATAAGATCCCACCTTTATAATCTTTCTTCCATAGTCCTTAAATCCACATTGCCTTTACAACGAAAACACACGAAAATGTTGTCCATCCTTAAAAATTATTTGGCATTATATGTGCCACACAATTATTTAAATTTATTTTTTATATCATTTTATTTATGAAAAAAATAAATGTGGCCCTTATTGATTTGAAGTAGAGAGTTTCTCTTCATTCACGAAGAGACAAGTTTTCTCCTTTACAAATATTTCACCTCAACAACACAAGCCACTAATAAATAGAGCTTTTTTTTTATTAAGGACAAAGAAATAAGCAGGTAACAACTTCTAAGTTTTTTATTAAAAATACAACAACAACATCTAAGAATTTGTAGGATTGAGACCTACGACCTCTATGTTGAAGATACATATAAATTACTGTACGAATCAGTGACATTGCTTCTAAGTTTGTACAAATCAATTAATATCTTCTAATCTCATAAATGACATCCAAGGATGGTGTCACAGTTGAAACTAGTTGCTGCCCTCCTTCCCTCATCACTAACCCTCCAATTTGGTAATCATCATCATCAGTCACAAATCTTGACCAATACCAATGGCTCTTCCACAGTTTGGCCATTTCTTCAATTGGGATACCTTTAGTTTCAGGCAAGAAAAAGTAGATGAAAACTGTCATCACAAACACCCAAAAGGCAAAGAAAATGAAGAGACCAAACTTCATGTGGCAAAGCAGTGTCAAGAACATATGTGCCACTGCAAATGTGAAGAACATGTTGAAAGATACATTCACACTTTGAGCAGCTGATCTTATTTCCAATGGGAAAATTTCACTTGGAACAAGCCAACTAAGAGGCCCCCAAGACCAAGCAAAACCTGCTACATAATTGCAAATGAAAAGCACCACCACAATCGAATACCATTTTGGCAAGTTTTCTACCATTCCACTCACTCCAAATTTTGCCCCAATTGCCCCTGCTACAATAGCCTGTGGAATGTAATACAACAACCAACCATTTAGACGAATCTCTTGTCTAATAGGTCTTGAAATGTCTTGAACTATGTTGCTAATGAATACTTAATCGGGGATTTTATTGTCCTAGTCGAATTATGTAATTAGATTCATACTTTTGTATTTTTGGGTCATATGTTGTATTAACTATCTTAAAATTCTAGTCTGACTATTCTTATTTGTTAGACAGTTTCTTTCTTCTATCTATGGACGTAACTAACATAACGTTAGTGAATCACATATTTGTCTTGTGTTTTCTTTAATTCTTCATTACCTGACATATTAACATTTGAAAGCCTCCTTCGAGAAAAAGGTACCGCCTTCCCCACTTATCGATGCCGTAAATCGAAACAATGGTGGCAAGCACATTCCAGCAGCCAGTGATGACAGCAAACATCAAAGAGGCATTGGATTTGAAGCCGATCGAGTTGAACAAGACGGGTGCATAAAACATGATGACATTGATGCCAGTGAGTTGCTGGAAGAAAGGAATGAGTATGGCCATGGAGAGGTGGGGTCTGTATTTCCTCTGCAGCAAGTTTCTCCATGGATGTTTGACTTGTTTTGAGGCCTCACTAGCTGCAACTAAATCTTGAAATTCTTCATCAACATTTTCAACACCGCGAACTCTTTGAAGTTCGATTTTGGCGGTTTCGTATTGCCCTCTTTCGATCATGGAATTCGGGGTGTCTGGGACGAGAAGTGAGCCGATGGTGATAATAAGAGCCGGAACCACGGCTCCGCCTAAGCTCAATCGCCATCCCCAACGATTGATCTTGGCACAGAAGAAGTTAACCACATTGGCTATAAGGATTCCTATTGTGATGGATAATTGGAACAAAAAGTTCAAAGCGCCTCTGTATTTGTAGGGAGCCATTTCAGAGAGGTAGAGTGGTACAGACTGTGTAATGATACAACCAAAAAAACTCTAGGATAAGTTTTAATTTACATTTGTATGAGCTTTTTTTTTTCCTTACTTCTATTCTAGACATTTTGTAAAATAAAGAAATAAGGATAAGTGAGTAAAGAAACTAAAAAAAACTCAATTAATTTTTAGTCTGAGATCAATACACATGTTTACTTTTTTAATTCAACAATATTTTAGGTCATCAATTTGAATTTTTAATCTTTTTGTTACTAAATCATATTCATGTTGCTTGAGCTGTGTCAATATAAATTTTTAGTAAAAATTGCACAAATCACCTTTCAATTATAATGTTGGTAATAATTGGTTTAAACAAAAAAGTTTAAGGTAGTTTTTGTAATTTTTTCAAATCTGAGAATGTAATTTTTTTTCCTCTTTAATATAAATTATTAACTATTAGAAGTTAGAGGATTTTTTTTACGAATAATAAAAAAAGGAAATAAATTATATGGATATCAAAATTAACTTTTGACATTCTAGCCCCATAAGTGAAACCAATTGGAAAAATAAAAGTTTTTTTTAGACAAATTGGAAAAATAAAAGTTAAAATATATTATTATATATGAAATATTTTTGTAAAATTATCAAAATTAAAATAGGGATCTAGAATTTACTAACTAGACAACAAATTTTTATTCTTCATCAATTCTAAATATGGTTAAATTATTGAGGCTATAAAATCTAAACAAAACCATTCAACAGATATGATATATGACTTATAATTAGTAAGTCTTATATTCTTCATCAATTCTAAACATTATTGAATTAAAAAATGAAACCTGATTTGTAAATCCGATACCAAACCCGAGTAAGAGGCGACCAAGAATGAGCATCCAAACAGAAATGGCAAAGGCATTAACGATGGCACCGCCGAAGAACAAAAGGCCACCAAAGAGCATGGACAGCCTTCGGCCGAACTTACGCGTCACCGTCGACGCCACCAGTGATGCAAGCAGCGCCGCTAAGTAGAGCGACGACGTGAACATTGTCAAAAGCTGGTTGTCGTAATGGCAGTACTGGTTGCTCCTCCTCATCAAACTCTTTTTTATGTACACATCCGTAAAAAACTTCTCCAAAAATGAGTCCATGGATGTCACCCCACCTAAACACACCCAATATTAAGATATAAATAAAATTGTAGCACATTAATTAGTATACAAGTGATGACAATCATCTATATACTTAAAGTGGACAATATCGTTATTATCTTTATCCATGCACAAAAATTCACTTTTTTTTTCAGTAAATAAAAGTTTAAAGTAGAAAGAAATAAAAAGTACCTGAAATCCCAATGTCATAACCGAAAATGAAGCCACCCGTGGCGGCGCCGATACATGCAACGGTAACAAAGAGAGTAAGTTTTCCGGGATACTCCTTTATGGCCTCACCGGAAACTACTCCTTCAAAAGAAGACATTTTTTTTTCTTCCACACAACAAAATTAAGCAAAGTTAATTACAAAATAATAGAGAAAAAGGAAAATAATAGTAAAAAATGGTGTCTAATTAGTCACTCTCCAGCTGCCCCAAGACCTACGAGTCAATATAATAATCTTCTAAATTCATGACCAATTACTCTTTGCCATTCTCTCCATTGCTATTGGATCGTTGACTTGCGGTCAACGTAATAAATCAACTTGTAATAAGCATAAAATTGAATTATTCAAAGGTTAAAATATAAGAAATAGGATAGCTCAATTTATAATAAAAAACACATGGTATATGTTGGGAATATAAACAAAGTAGCATTGTAATCCCACATTCGTTAAATAAGGAGTAGATGATGAGTTTATAAGAGAAGACAAACATCTCCATTGATATGACGTCTATTAAAAAATGGTCAAGAACAAAAGCAAGAGAGTCTAAGTCCAAAGTAAACAATATTATACTAATGTGACCTTAATAGTATATAAGTTTCAATATATCAATAAATAAAAAGTATCTTGTTAAAAAAATGCGTAATATCAAATTCGAAAGAAAAGCAGCGTAAGAAACATAGCTGAAATGGAGAGTTTCTACAGATTAACTTCTCAAGTGTGACAGAATAATTAAGATGAAATTCTATATTCGAAAGATGAGGAAATCTTTTGACAATATTTATAAGACATATTAATTATATTACCGAGATGAATTAGTAATGCAATATGATATGTGAAATTGAGAAAATAGGTTGAAGAAAGGTGGGATTCGATTTTTTTTTAATTAACCGTTGTGACTTATATTAGATAAAGATTCTAAATTAGCATTGGATTCTCACAATTGATTTCAAGCATTTAAGCCCTAGATGTTTCTCAACCAATAAAGTTATGAGAAAAAAAAAGTGTGTGTTTTTTTTTAGTTTGACAACAGTTAAGAATGATAGATTTCAAACAGTACTCTCTTTGTTATTGAAATCATACACGATACCACAAAAGAGAGTATTAATATTGCAATAGAATTGAGATTACATTACTCATAACTCCCATGGAATTAATTGAAAGTCAAACAAAATCACATAGAAAAATGCAAAAAAAAAAAAAAAAAACACACACACACATACACACAATAAAGTGAAATTATGAGAGTAAAATAGAGACAAATAGAGGAAATTATGAGAGTAATTTGTTGATTGACGTTAAATGACAAAGCCATTGATGCAAATCCATTGACCAATGAAGAGAGCAGAGCAGTTGACATTTGGATTGATGAGATTGAAACGTGAAGTGGTCAACTGGAATGCATTTGCAAGATCGAAGCAAGTGTCGCCTTTCTTTACTCCATGAACTTTGTTGCATTCCAAACTTAATTCTACCCCCACAAATCCACCTGCTTTTTAATAACCATTCATTACACAATATTAAAGTTGAAGAACAAACAATGTAATCCTCTTGGATAAGCACTAATTTTATTCTATTTATTTTGTTAGTCTTCATGTTCGTTTGATAATATGTTTATTTTTTAATGAGTTCAAGAAAGGAGATGCCACAATATGGTTTCATTTTAATAGTTATTGGATGTTGATCTAAAATGTGTATATTATTCCCTAATAGTAAATACTTTTTTATAATTTCTATCTATATTTGTTGATCCAAAATTGTCAACTACATTGTTATATACTCACCTAAGGAGATCCAACTCTTTTGACCATTTTTCAAAAAAAAAAAAAAAAAAAACTCTTCTGACCAAATTACTTGTTGAGATATGCCTCGAACTGTTTAATGTTTTAGGATTATTTAGTTGGGGGTCTCGCTGTCTGGTCACCGAGTGGGGCTCTCAGAGGCAAGACCCATGGTGGGGTTAGGGGGCAACACTCCCGAAACCTAAACGAAATATATAATGATGTTTAGGTTTTCATATATGGGTTTTTTAGGTAATTGAGCTTTATCTGTAATATGGTTTAATGAGAGTGCATTATATAAACTCGAATTAAACTTTAACCCCGATTGATTGATATTTTGTATTTTTCATTATCTCCTTAATAAAACGTTATCTCCTTTGCCCGTGAATTAGCTAACACACCGTTAGTGAAACACGTTAATTATGTGTGCTGTTTCTTTACATTTTTCTTGTATTTCGATTGGTTGTTAATTGCCATTTTCATAACATTACTCTTCTAGAACCAAACTTCAATAAATGTGACTTGTGAGGTTAGCTTTAGGATGAGTTTGCATAACTCTTTGATCAATTTTTTTTTTGTTACATTTTCTTAAAGTGGTTTTAATCACAAGTGAGTTGGTTGCAATATACATTTAAACTTGTATTTTAGAGTTATCCCCATTCTACTACTTTGAAATCACTTTTCACAAATCAACTTTAAAGTGATTATAATTCAATTGAATTTAAACTTAGAGCTCAAGATTATATGTTTGACTCTCTCATCCCATAAAATGTCAAAAACTTTAAAGTGAACCTTTAAAAGAAATATATAATTTGTTACCAAACATTCTAAGTTTTAAGAAGGAAAAAAAACCATTTTGGACAATTAAATCATTTAAAAAGTGATACCAAAACACACCCACAGACCCTTGCGTAAACAAGATATCACTCTGTGAAGTTTGTGTTAGAAATATCTAATAAATGTTGATGAAGTGAGCAATTGTCACCAAAATTGTAAGATAGTGGGAAATGGAATTGAGAAAATAGTTAAATCATAGAGTTGATAATATAAATCAAACAAATTATAGCTGTTTAAAATTAAAAAAATAATAATAATAATATAAAAAAAGCATACCAGAGTGAGATCGACTCTCCCCAAAAATTGAAAAGATGAGAAGGGACAGAGCCAATAAGAAGGCAAAATTCATGGCAATTGAACCAATAGCCTTAGCCATAATTTACTTTTAACTTTGCTTAGTCTATTTTGGTTAAGTACAAAGCTTTATTTGTGGGTATTGGATTTCATGTGAAATCTCCAATTTATAGCTGCAAATACACACCAAAAAAAACGTCGCCATCCAAGTGGAGGCCGGCCATTGTTTTAGATGGCGGATGGCACTAGAAACCTCAAAACAATGCTCTATGTTTTTCTATCAGGTTTTTTACTGCTTTTCTAATGAGAAGAATATACTTTAAGAGTTTATACGTTGTATCAGGTACGATCATTATCATACATAACATAGAAACAACATTTAAAGAAGTGGTTTTTTTTTTTTTTTTTAATAATATGTGGAGTAGAGGGAATCGAATCTCTAACCTCGAGGTCGTTAGTACTACCAATTAAGACAATGTTCTATGGAGGTCTTTTTGTTAATTGGTTATATGAAAGAAAATGGGGGTGAAAAGAGAGGGTTGAAATGTTAGCTATGTCTCGAGACATCCTATCAAACTAAATTAACTAATAGACTTGAACCTTCTTCCAATTCACTTTTTTTTTTCATTGTTAAACTCTTTGACAAACTAATAGAAAGCGATTGTTAAACTCAATTGGCATAAGAAGTTAAATGAATATTAGTTTCATAGAATTATTTCGTGTTTCTGTTTACTTTCTTGCATTTCAGATTTTTACATTTGCATTCAAATTCAGAATCCATTTTTCAAATTATTGAAAAATGTTTTTTTGCTTGTGTGAATTAAACATAATAATAATACATCTAAATTGAAGATTGGTTTACCACAATGTAAGGCAAAAAGAAAGAATGTGCTTGAGATACTGATGCTGTTTAGAGGGAAAAATAGAGTCTATGTTTGAGGTTGAGACATAGATATTAGTTAGGAGTAAGAAAGATAATCATTGTCTAGGTTTGGAGAAGAAAAAATAATTAGTAAAAAGAAGTTTAATGAGAATGAATTATTGGACAGTATTATAATGGTTACTAAATAATACAATTAATAATAGTTGGTTGTCCAAAGAATGAGATGCTAATCATTATCCTTTTCCCCACTTGATGTTGGAGCCCCAATTGGCTCCTATGCAAATTTATAATCAAGCAGTCCTCTACCATAGAGCCAAAGATAAGAGTCAATCAAAATGAAACTTCGATACAATCCAATACATTCCTCTAAGGCCATTTTATTAGCAAAAGAGAAATCAACTATATTATCTTTATCTACATATAAAAGAGATATCCCCATTCAGTGTCTCAAATTACACAAGACTTTACCGAATGGTGTTTTCTTTCAATGGAAATAAAAATAAGTTCATCTAATATTTTCGACAATATACCAACTGAAAAGATTACACAACCTTTCTAAAAGGGTAGAATTGAAACTCGACAGTTCATCTGTAAATCCCTTTCAAATTACAGAACTGTTGCTGGAAAACTGATACCAAACCTATACAGATTCTACTCCTTCAACTTGCTGCTTTGCTAAATATCTTTCCCTTCGTTCTTTCTGCACATACACAAAATGGAAGCCCATGAATGAGGATTCAAAGTTTTAGAAGATTTATAAAGTAAATCAGAGGCTAAACTACTAACCCATTCGTCTATCACGAGCCCTTCTCCGATGATTTTAGGGCCGGCTTCTTCTGGTGGTTTCTTGCGTGCCTCTAGTGCGACATCGGCCTCGGCTAATTGTCGCTTCAATTTTTCCAAGGCCTTCAGAGAATTAGAAATTTAAGGGTTAAGCGTTAGATTTATTTAACCTTCTCAAACAAACAAAAATAATAACGATTTCTTTTCAAAATCTTTCTCATTCTAAGCGAGACAATTGTTGAATGATTTTAAATATTTTAACATTGCATTAGAAATTTAGGACTAGTGATTTCTGATTATTGTTAAATCAACTTACTGCATTAGGACGTTCTGGATCCAGGAAAACAACCCGCAATATCTGCTCTATAGACACTTGGTCCTTCTGCTCATCAAACTATATCAAGAGAGAAAAAGAATAAGCTTTGATCAATACCATTTTTACCCACTTTAATGCTAGTCAACCCTGCAAACGCCTAGATTCTGAATATTTGGCAAGTTAAAAAGTCATCTTAAAATAAGTAAGGAGTGAACAAAGGGACATTCATGAGTTTGAAGTTGTGCACTTAAAAGAATTAGGAGCTATTCTTTTGATAAGACCAGGTAAATAAAATTGGGGTTACAAAAAAGGCCCCCAAGTTTGTTATAAGGTCATTTAAATTTTAAACTAATCTGTAAAAGTAGGGGAAGAAGCACTAACAGTTTAACTTTACACCATCCAAAAGGAGGCAAAACATAGAGAAGACCATTTTTAATGAGAAGACCAAAATTTTTAAACTAATTATCCCAAACAGAAAAAGATAATGAACTTTTTTCTACATGCCCTGCCCCAACCAGGAAAAAGAGAGAAAAATAAAGTAAGACTAAAGCGTACAATAGAAAATGCCACGGTATGTGATGCATATATCACAAAGGAGACCATCGACAAAAAGTCTCCATATCTTCAAAATATCAGCCTAAAATTTTGAAAACTTATGTGCAGAATCAATACTTGTTTCAATGTGGCCATTCAGATATTGACAACTCTTATAGGACCATCAACAAGCTTAAGTGAAACAACACAAAGATTGTATGTTTGGAGCACTGAAACATTGATCAACTGATTCGTATTCAACAAAACATCAATTGGAACGTAAATAACTGAAAATACCAAGCAAAGAGAAAGGGGGTGAGACGCACCAGCTCGGGAACGTAATCCATTCGTCCTTTAACCTTCAAGCTCATAATTTTAAATTTAACCCGGTTGTTCTTTTGATCCACTGGTTTCTCATTGTTCTCAGGAACCTCAACAAATTTGAAAACTAGCAGATCCATCCAACATTGACATCAATTAAAAAAAGGAAATTAATAAGAAACATGAAAATTCACCAATTCCAAGTAGAATAATAGAAGGAACCTAAATTAGTGACCGCAGCTGTTATATATGAACCTAAGAAAAGAAGAAAAAAAATGGATATGAAATACAGGAACATAGTTTACCAGTGGCTATGATACTCTCTCCAGGGGCAAGAATAGCACCAGGAGGACGCATGAAGCAGCTTTTTGGTGCAGTAGTTTGGAACTATATGAAACACAATTCAACAATCACAATTAAGCCATATTTTACAGACAATATTAGGAAGAAATTTACTTTTAGAAATTAACTATTAACAATCCAAGCATTAGTGACCTAGTGGTCAAGAAGATCTTAGAAATTAACCTAACAAGGAATTAATTTCCTACGGGTTTCATTGACATCCAATTGACAAGGTGTATGTCCCCTGACAATAGTCGAAGTGTACGGTTAAGCTGGCCCGGATAGTCTCAGTTATTAAAAAAAACAAAAACCTAGCACACGATCTTAGTCCAACACAACCAGTATGCTTGAAATATGATGCAAAAACGCAAAATTATATGCCTCAAATAGAAATACAGAACGTTAATTCGTACCTTGAATGCAGCAAAAGATTTGCTAGTGTTTTTAATTCCAATGGCACTCCTGACCTGCTTGCCAGGTTCATCTTCAAATTATACAAAATTGAATCAATTAAAACTAAAATCAACCAGAAAATAAAGTCAATTAGAGAATTCAAACGTTTTAAAACGGAAAAATGCAGCGGATAGTTAAAACTCAACAACAGATCGAGTTCAAACGCCCTAGACCTAGAATAAGCAGAACAAATCCAACAACCCTAAAACGAATGAAAGAACTCACAAGGAAAGAAAAGCTTATTCGATGGATCGAGCTTGAGACGGCGGCGCGTGGGGAGCAGCGACCTAGCAACGGAGGAAACAGAGGCAGAGGAGTGAGGATCCGTCGCCTCCGCCGGTGGATGAGACTGATGAGAAGTACGAGACGAATTAGTAGAGCCACTGCCGGAATTCCTAAACGTTTGCTTCAAAAATCCCCAAACCTTTCCGTCGGACGTTGACTTTTGATCCTCAATAGCCATCATCGGAACCTTGGAGAGCTGAAATCAGAGCATCGGAGAGTGAAAATACTTGACGGCGGAGTTGGAAAATTCACGGCGAAGATAGCGGCGGCGGTAGTTTCAGGTGGCCGTTAAGAGGCGGAGGAGTCCATATTTAGCTTGTGATGAGAGAGAAAGAGCGGAACTGAAGAGAGAAATAAATTGAAGTGAAGAAAGAGAGTTGAGGTCCGTAAGAGGCGTTTTAAGCTTTTTTATTGAATGTTGTGTGTCTTTGGTGTGTACATGATTGGCGGGGAAACTGATCGATTTACGCGTCTAAAATGTTGTCTTCAATATGCAACAAATATCCACTTTCTTTTTCTTTTTCTTTTTTTTTTTTATAATAAAATTAAATAAATAAATTTCAAATAACATTCCTTCCTCATACGGCATTTTCCCCCTTTTTGCTTTTTGATAATAAAAATAATTGGATACCCTAAAAATCAAAAGTTAAAACCCTAATGTAAACTTTTCCAAATAGTTTGAGAAATTGTATTGAATTAACTATATATGTAGATAAATTCAATAATCATTATATATTTTAATATTATATTATTAATACTATTAATACTTATTATAAGAAAATAAGTGACAGTGCTTATTAATACTAATGATTACATTTGTTTATTTTTTAAGTAATTATGTTTATAATTATTTTTTATAATTGGACTAGTCTTATAAATTTTCCTTTATAGAAAAAATGAAAATATACGTTATAGAAAAATTAACAAACACTTATCACAAATTGTAAACTTTTTTTTCTTTTTAAGTAAATGGACTAAAATTCGACATTTTAAAGTTCATAGCTAAAATAGAATAAGACTCCAAAATATAACGATCAATTTTTTTTAATTTACATTTATAAATTATTATGAACTATTCTTGAAATAATGTTTTACCGTGGTTTTTATGTAAAGCAAATATTTATATATTAAGTTATATTTGAGATGTCAGAGTAGACACAACTAGTTGTAATTGGCACATATTTTTTTCCATTTTAAATGTCATAAATTCAAATCTTTTAGCCTCTAAATATTTTATTTATACTGGTCTAAAAAAAATACATTTAGATTAACTATTTTGTTTAAGTTGTAAAAAGAATGTCTAGATCATTCGACAATTAGAAAATATAGTTTTTGTTAGAGAGATGGGAAGCATTAGTTACATACGGGACATTGTCTTCATCAAGTCTGATGAACATCCCTATCAACCATTATGACAATATATAAAATTTAAAGTTTGAATCTAGAAAGAAATTGACTATAGATCCTTCAATAATATTGTATTTTTCTAATTAGACTTTGGATTATCTACTTTCGGAAAAATATTCTAATTTATTAATGAAGCTAGTTTCATTAAATTTATGCTTGTTACATGTAATGATTTCTTGAAAATATGAGATGGAAATGAAATTAATGCGGGCATCTTGATTTTTTTTTTTTTTTTTTTTTTTTTTTCTTCTCAAAAAGGAATAAATTTGAAATATTGGATCTAAGTCTATTTAACCCTTTTTAAAAATTAGTGGATGACGGCGTGACAATTTTTTATTGGTCTCAGACTCTCAAATTCAAAATTTGAAATATTTTTTATAAGGCAAAATATAAGAACCATTCTTCTAAGGCGGTTGTTAATGCTGACTTTATAGGTTTGATCCATTCAAATTCTCACTTTATCCATCCATTCCATTCCCGGATATATTCTCGAATTTATTTCTAAAAATTCTAGCACTTCAAATTTTTGAAATTAAAAAAAAAAAAAAAAACTATTACACTGCTTTATGGTGTATTTATATTATTGAATTGAAAAAAAAATAGTGTATTTATATTTATGTGATAAATTATTTTTAAATTCAGTAATATTTGAATTTTTTTTTTTTTTTGAAACATAATCAATATAGTTACTCTGTATTAGATTATGTTGTTATTATAGAGTATTATTCTTTTTTGTTGAAGGGATGAATTATGGTTGCAATAATTTATATAATTTTATTTATTTATTTGAGTGCTCTTTCACTGGATATGAATGGAAAGAAACTTTCTTTAAATCATTAGTAATTGAATTTATCTTATGCCACATAATCTTTGTTGTTTGAAAAATTGAGACAAATTCATAGAATCTTCCATGTAGATCAAACAAATAATTTTAACACTTTTTAAAATAATATTTAAACACGTTTTTTTAGTTTGGTATGGATGCACATTAAATATTTTAAGATGTATTTTGAAATATATTTTTGTGGTTTAAATAGTACCTTTAAATGGTTATAAAGTTGTTTTTTTTTTTAAAAAAAAGCAGTAGTGTTTTATCCACTAAACTTACTTTAGTTAATGAATCTAAGAGTGGTATTAGAATAAATGTTTAAGTTGTTTATTGAAGAATGTTTAATAACAAAGTATTTTAATATTTAGTTTTAAGTATTAAATGTTTACCAAGTGCTTTATAATCAATAATTTAACTAAAAAATACTTTATATATGACTTTTTCGTGCAATTAAATTTGTGATACTTATACTAAGAGGTGGTTGAGAAATAGTTGAACGGAGAAAAAGTGGGCAGTTAAATATAACTTATTTGAATGATGGTGAAATAGTGATGTTATTTATATAATATCATTTTATTCTTAAATTAAAATATTATTTAAGTTTTTTTGTACTAAAAAAAAGTTTTTTTTATTTTTATTTTTATTTTTATTTTTTAACAAAGAATATTATTTAAGTTAAAATACAGGTAAATTCGAATGAAATTTACACTTCAATGGGTGTAACGACCCGTTGCTCAATTTAATAGTAAGTGTGCAAGACTTGTAAGGGGTGTTTGTTTGACATATTTATGTAGGATTTAGGTTAATGAGTTATATTGAAGAGTTAAAAATTGAGAATTGTGCCAAAAATTCGTTTGGATGTAGTTTTTGCACAGAGGAGTTAGAGTCAAAATCTTGTAGATTTAAAATTGGTAGTTATTTTTAGTTGTTAAAAAAAAAATGATTAAAAATGAAATATTTTGATTGATTTGAAAGAAATGATAAAAAATGAGTGGTTAGAAATAATTTAGTAGTTATAAATGAATAATTTAAAATGAATATAAATGAGATTTATTTTTAAAAATAAAAATGAAGAGAAGTTAACAAAAACTTGTTTTGATGTAGATTTTCGAAAAAAAATTAATAATAAATCTAAATTTTACCTAAATATGTCAAACAAACCGTCTATATTATGAAGTCAACACTGCAAGACAGAAAAAATGTCTTTAAAATATTATTACAAAAATATAAGTCCACGCCCTCCACTAATTTCACCATAATTATTAATTAAAAGGAAAAAAAGGCGTTTTTCACAGGTAAAAGGGTTATTTATTTATTTATTGAAATGAATGAATGGGAGATCTGGTTTATCATGGGTACTCATTAACTTTTTTAATTTTTTTTTAAATGGTGAGAGCTTTGCTCTACCTAAACTCGAGGTATCATTGACTCATTCTTAGATTGTGACTCTAAAAAAAATCTAAATTTTTTCTAGTTTAAAGGTTTTTCAATGATTATGAATTTAAGGATTTAGAAAATACTTCAAAGTCTGTAACTTCGATCAACTGAGCTATCTCTTGAAATCTACTTATCCATGATTATGGTTAATAGCATTTTGTTAAAAACAATTATTAATTTTGGGTCTAAAAAGTTCGAATCGTTTGAATTATATAGTTCGAGAAGAACAATTATGATTTTATTTCGTATCATAATATATATACATCTAGGTCAATCATTTATGTCTATTTCCTTAATAAATTGCTATTTAATAAATGATTTAACTTAATGACTTAAAATAATTATATTCTAAGAGATATAAAGATTATTATGGATGAAAAAAATGTAACAAAATTTATTATTTTTTTTATATTCTAAGAGATTTAAATATTATTATAGATGAAAATATGTAACAAAATGTAATTTACATTTTTTTTTTTTTTTGCGCTTATTAATAGAGCTCATTAATAGTTGGTTTTTGTGTGTTCTTGGGAGATAATTTACTTCAATGGGCAGTCAAGAAACATAGTATATCTCGATCAAGTATTTATTTAAGGATTAAAGAGCTGTGTTATCATCCAAATTGATTATTTAGTGGGAAAATCTAATTGATATTGCATTCTTGAACAAAACATGTGAAAATTGATATTACTCGATATGTGATCTAGTGTTACAACGTCTATTTAAACTTACCAATTTCAAGTTAAATAGTTGATATTTTTACAAAACCTTTATATGTGGCTCCGTCTCTGTTTTTACCATCCAAACTGAATCTTATGTGGAAAAGATTATAAAGAGATCCCATTAGTACTTAGTAGTAGTTGGTTATGTTTTAAAGTATTGTTGAGAGCAATTTTTCCTTATTAGATTTTGTTGTAAGACAACCACTTCTAGTACATTTAATTTTTCATAATGACCGAATGGGTCAGTGACGCAACGATTTTATTGTTTGGTTATAAACAAGTTCAACACCAACGTGTCACAGATTTAATCTCAAGAATCGGTATTTGTCCTTCCTCCCGTTATATATACTAAAAAAAAAAAAAATCATAGTAAGTCAATATAATGTGATCATTGAGAAAAATACAAATACTTTTGCGATCACTACTTAAATTCTGTTAACTCATAATCGTTTGAGTGCTAACTGACTAATCATGTCAATGACAATCATGTTTTTATTATTTTTTTTTTCACAATATCCATTGTTTCTAAACAAACTAAAAAGGCTTGAAAAGATACCAAAGAAAAAAAAAGCTCATTTTTAAGATTATAACAATTCGAGGTGAAAAATTCAAACTGATGACCTCACGAATAATGAATCAGCTAAGTTAATGTTTTAGGTGGCAGAAAAAAAAAAGGCTTGAAAAGTTATTGTTAGAAAAAACATACATTTTAAAATTAATGGAGGCGCACTTATGTTGTGACCAAAATATACCCTAACCTTTATTTTTAATTCAACAATAATTATAGATGAGATTTCTAACCTCTAACTTTCCTCTCAGCTTCTTTTTGGTAAACTAACCATTTTCTAATTCAACATATTGGGAGAAAGACATTAAATCATTTAAAAATGATAATGGTAATTTATTCAATAAGTCAGACTTTTGGCTTATTTTATTTTAATTTAATTTGAACACCATTTAAAAATAGAAAGTTTCAAATCTATAATTTC
>JBBMKA010000026.1:2666294-2678628 GCA_037833695.1 Sechiopsis laciniata
TTAGCTCAGTTGGTTAGAGCGTCGTGCTAATAACGCGAAGGTCGCAGGTTCGAAACCTGCATAGGCCAATTGTTTTTTGTTTTATTTTTTTGGCTCTGCTTGGTAGTGGGCTAAAATGATGACTATCATGGGCCGAGTTGGGCTTTTTTCAGCAGCCCACAGGAATCTTTCTCTCTTCTAGTCCCAACGAACACGAATCGCACTGGTCTTTGTTGGTCAGTTGAGTCTCGAATATCTTTGATTCCCGCTATGGCTCTGCTTCACTCTTCGTCTCGATTCTCCACTGTTCGATGGACTCGTTCTTCTCATCGTATCTCTGCAACTCCACGCAGCCGATATTGCTACACAAGGTCTCTTCTCTTCGTCCTTGTTGTTTCATTTGATTTTTAAATGAATTTGTATATGTTATATAGCCTGATAGTTTTGCTTATTCTGTCGTCAGATCCTGTTTGCCATTGCCGATGCAGAATGCGAAGTATTGTAGAGAGCTTGAAGCAGCTGTGGATGTGGTACAGAGAGCTTGTCGTCTATGCGTTGATGTAAATCCTGTGTTCTCTTCTCTTTTATTTTGTTATTGTCTTCAGTTTTGGTGCTGAAATGAGGTTTAGTGGTTGAGGAATTGAGCTATGGATTGCAGTCTTATTATTCTAAATCGTAATTAGACTCCATTACTGTTGTCTGTCACTCTAATTGTAACATCTTCTACTAATCAGGATGTTTATGGAAGTTCAATCAATCCAGATTCCAATCTCTCTTTGTGTTCTAGACGGATTCATGTTTTGATCATTTGCAGGTGAAATCGTCACTTCTATCGGCTGATGGACAGATTCTGGAAAAGAACGATCTGACTCCAGTCACTGTTGCTGATTTTGGAGTTCAGGCGCTAGTCAGTTTGGGTAATCAGTAATGAAAAATTTAATTATGTAATCACATTGGTGCATTTTCTGTATTATTCGTTAGCTCATGTGCATCCTAACTGTACTTGTATCCATAACCATAATGGAGTGGCCTAGGGGTTGGGTGTAGGTTCAATCCATGGTTGCCACCTATCTAAGAATTAATTTCTTACAAGTTTCTTTGTTATCCAAATGTTGTAAGGTTAGACAATATATCTTGTGACATTAGTCGAGGTGCGTGCACGCTCACCCAGACAGTCACGAATATTAAAAAAAAAAATTCTGTGCCTGTTTGTGGATGATGCTATAGTTCAGCCAGCTTAGTCACTATTGCAATGGTTGCTAGCTGTTGTTATTGTTGTTTGTAGTTTTATTTTGACAAATAATCAGTTTGCACACTTAACAGCTTATTTCTACATCTTCTATTATCGTTTTATGGTTTTAGTTTGGTCCTATACTCCATCCCATTATATATCTTGGTGTTCGGCTGATATTCATCTCTTCAGCCAAAGGAAGTAAGTGGTAACTGATCCTTCGTTCCCTCCACTCTTCTTGCTGCAGAGTTGGGTACTCTATTTCCATCTATTCCATTAGTAGCTGAAGAGGACTCTACATTTTTACGTGCAAATAATTTGGCACATTCAGTACTGACTGTAGTAACTGAGAAGTCCAGTTCCCAAAATGAGTTGACTCAAGTTGATGTTCTGAAAGCAATTGACAGGGGAGCGAATGATTCATTTGCTTTTGGAAGTAAGCCAGCTACATATTGGGTGGGAATTCCTATTTGTGATGTTATTTTGTAACATGGAAAATTTTATGTTGTGTTTTTGTTTTCTCGGTTTTCTGATTTTTTGAGTGTCGTGACTGTCGTCATTGCCATTAAAAATACATATACGATGGTCAAGAAATTTTTTCACTGCTAATGTGATTTAAGGTTGTGAATATACCACTTTATTTGAAATGGAAGGATTTAAAGTTTCCCTTCATACTGTTTCATTAATTTGTGATGATATCTAATATGAGCTTTGCATTTTGCAACTTTTTCTAAGATCTCAATTTAGAGTTGCTCGTTATTCAATTGAATGAATTCCAATGCAGGTATTGGATCCAATTGATGGTACACGAGGATTTCTTAGGGGAAATGATGTCCTATATGTGGTATGTCATATAATCAGGCTGCTGTATTGTGCACGTTATATTTATATGGATAAGTAGAAGTTCCCAGAAAATTTAGTTTGAATTTGAGTTCAACAACAATTGTGTGGGAGATTCAAACTCATGTCCTTTTGGTGGCTGAGTTATTACTCATGTTTGGCAAAAAATTTAGTATGAATTCGTACACCGCCTGTTCTATTTTCCAATCCTTCGAAAAATCGCAGGTGGGTTTGGCTCTTGTGGTGGAAGGAGAGATTGTATTAGGTGTTATGGGATGTCCCAACTGGATCAGCGATTTATCTGACAAGCGAAACCCTGGAGATCTTGAACGTGGTGGTATCTTGTCCAGATCAGGAGCCATAATGATTGCTCATACTGGATACGGAACATGGACAAAGAGATTATCAGATATGCAAAGCCAAAGCAAAATTTTCCACCAATGGATTAGATGTTTTGTTGATGGGTACAACCTTGTGCACGAGGCACGCTTCTGCATCTCAGATAGCCAAACATGGGAATCACTTCCCCTATCAACTTCATTCCAGGCAACAACTAATGCAGATCAAGTTGAAGATGGTCAGATTCTTCTTCTCCGAACATGTTGTGGAAGGTTATTTGCTACCCACATAATCCATAGGGTCCTTTCCTAACAAGATTCCTCCATTTGAAATACTAATCACCTAGAGTGGATGGCTTCTTATATTTTTTAAAGTTTGTTCTTCAATTGCATAAATGCAGAGATTAATGATCTGTGGGTCTCAAGCTTCTGTTTCTTGAATAGACCCTTCCCTTTCACTACACAAATTTAGTTAGACATCAGCATCTAAAATGATTATTTGAAGATAATCTAAATAAATATATCGAGTGGATGCCACCATTTGTGGTGCTCATATGAAAGAAATAGTCCCATTAATTCCTCTTCATCTCATTTTCCTGCAGTTTGTGCAAGTATTTTATGGTGGCTTCTGGTAGGGCATCTGTCTTCATCCTTCGAGCAAAATCTCAAACTATCATCAAGGTATTTCTATGTTTTCTTTTTCGATGATAAAAAATAGAAATATCACCTCAGCAAAAATTAATGTTGTTGATATGCAGGCTTGGGATCATGCAGTTGGCATGATTTGTGTGCATGAAGCTGGTGGAAAGGTATGCTACTAACTTGACTTTCCCCATTAATTATACTTGCACGTTTGTTGGTGTCTCTTTTAATGCTCTTAGAGTTGGTGAATGAACTATACTTTTTTCAGGATTGGTTTCTTTTGAAATAGCCAGAACTATTGTTATAGTGCTGCCATAATTTTAGCTTCAGAAATTTGTTACAGGATACCGAGTCATCGCCATATTATTATTTCTACTTTTGGGAGAAATCTTAGAAATATTTAATGGTACTTGCATAGTTTTGATTTTTGAAGAAAACAGTACCTCAGTCTCAGTCAATATGCGTTAATATGTTATCTGACTCTTAGGCTTCATGCCTTCAATCTACCTGGGAAGCATTAAAAGCACTCATTCTTATCCTATCCTTGCTTCTTTCCTTCTATATATCTGAGTGCTTGTACTGTACCATAATCATTTATATGTTATATAAAGTTACCATGGAGTTCAACTTTATGGTGTCAACGATTAAACTTTCTCCTGGTTCTTAGATTATTTCTACTAAATCGTAAATCATTATCCAGGTTAAAAACTGTTAAAAAAAAACAGTGGAGTTTGAAAACCCTCCCACACAAGTAAATCCCAAAAAGGTTTATATGAGGCGATACAATGACACATACAACTTTTCCAATGAACAGACTACCTCCTCGTCCCCTGAGAATACTAGTCTATTCCTCTCTAGTTTCATTTCCCACAAAATAGTTCTAGTAGCATTAAGCTATAAAGCCTTGGATTCTTCTTCTTCTCTTTATATTTTTAATAATATATAAAGAGCCTCACCTGTGCATTAATTTATAGACACCTCCCGTATCTCCATCTCTTCAATGTCTCTCGGTGTCTGGCCTAGGGACGGGCGTGGTTACGCCGGGTATAGCGGAGCAAAATAAATAATGACCACGCAGAATTGAGAACAACAAAAATTTCCGTATAAATAACTAAATCTAGAAAAATGAAAATTCTAGCATGCGAGGACTTGATGATTGTGGTTCGGTGTTCTATTTATTTGATACCATACTGATAGGATAAAAAATGTATTAACATGGGAAGATAAAGAAACTACAAGTACAACATAACCAATTTGTAAGGTATTTGGGCTCTCCAATCTTGAGATGACTCACGCCCAAATGGCCAATGCATGTCTTCTTCAATGCGCACCCTCTCTATTTATAATCAAATGCCACACAAGCTCTCTAACTAATTGCTAATGTGCCACTTAATAGTAATCATATCATTATCGATAATATTAGGACAAATAATAATCATCATCAATGTTTTGTTTTTGTATGATCATAGTATATTTCTGTTCTTCGTGAACGCCTAAGTGAAGTGCTAATGGAGCTCTTTCTGATTGATTAGGTGACTGACTGGAACGGCATTGACATTGATCTTGCTGCTGATCAAGGTGGCCGTAGGTTTTTGTCCCCGACAGGTGGCGTTCTTGTCACTAATGGTCAACTACACGATCTTATAATTGAGATGACTGAATCCACTTCATCAATTGTTTGATGCTAAGACTACCTACCATCTAAATTTGGTAAGTCCCATCTCCTCTTCAAACACCAGCATTGCTAGTCTGTTAGGATCTAACAAGCTTATTTATATATCAGAGGCAGGGATAACCTTGAAAAGCTTCCTTTCCAATTCCCAAAAGAGAATTTACACAAAATGTTCTAAAAATGAAAGATGGAAAAAGACTGCAGTAAGAAAAGAAAGCTTAAATACTAACATTCTCAACCCTAGGCTAACAACCACTAGGGCCCACAGCCTAAATATTACCCCTGCCCCTTTTCACAGAAATGGTAACAATTAAACCCCACGCTGTCAATCCTTCTTTTTACCCCTACGGACATACACCTTTGTTATAGGAGGTTTAACATAGTCTTAGAAATAATAAAAATTTTAGTTCCTCGAAACCTTGGTCAAGGACGATCAAGTGAAAGAAATCCTTAGATTTACACTTATACAAGTAACTTCCAAACAATTAGTTGATGGTGGTTGATTGATCTAATATTTTACATTACTGCAAAAGTTACACCGATAAGAACCAAGCTCTATTACGATATCAAAATACAAAGATAAATCAAGGTTTTTGGTCCCTCCTATTCTTGAGATCACTCAAAACCAAATAGCATAATGGCCTAAGTACTTGTATCCTTCCCATATTCAACCCCTCTATTTATAACTAAATATCTAACGAACTCCCTTAGTTATTTACTAAAATATCTATAATGAAACCCTATCATACACATTCCCACCTGACTGTTCATTCTGAATGTTGTTTGATACTTTGGTTAATCTGTATTAAAATAACGTGTGTGACACGTACTGCGTACGCAGTTCATCGTTTCTTTCGTTCTTTGGATGACACAATCTATGTAGTATAGTATAGGTACCCTGCTAAGCACTATATGCATTAGTCTGAAAATTCTAAATTTGTTTGTTTGTGCAAAAAATTATAAGATGGTGCAAAATGATATTTCAATTTTGTCTCACTTGTTTATTCTACATAAAAGGTACTTGTTTTCACGCACTTGCTCTAATAGTATATCGCTGTTAACATATTCCAAATAGCAAATGTCTGAGCTGGATTCAGGATTGTGCTTCGTTGCGTTACACGATCATTAAAATATATGCGATCTATATCTGTAAGAACTACAATTTCGAGAGAATTATATATAAAATTCCTCTTCACTCTTCTTCCTCAAGAATGCCTATTGAATGGTATACTTCATTAATGCGTGTACACAATAGTGGACAAGAGGATCTGGAGAGGTAAGAGGTGATAAGTTTAATCTATGATGACCACTAACTCACTTATCTAGGAATTGATTTCTTATGGATTTCCTTGACATCTAAATGTTGTAGAGTCAGGCGATATATCCCATGACATTAGTCAAGGTGCGAGCAAGTTAGGCTGAACAGTCATAGATATAAAAAATAAGGAGAAATTCCAAATGCATACCAGTTATTTTTTTTGAAATTTTATTTTATCAACATGATATTCTTTTCGTGGCAATTAAAAATTTAGTTGGTGGAGTTGAGCTAACGCAATATTTTTTTGTGTAGTGCTGATTGTTCAACTTTCCAGATGCAGAGTCTGACCGTGAAAATTGTTAATTCGCATTCGGAGAACAACAGTGGAAAGTTCCTGAGGAAGATAATTAAGGTAATGTACTGATCTTATCTTCAATAATGTGAATGGTTGACCAATAATTAAAGGACTACTTATATAATTTCTATCACTCAAGTTCAATTATTAGGCGACCACAACCTTGGGTTTTTATTTTGATTTAGGTATTACATTATTGTGCACAAAATGCTCTAGAGGTCACGGGCTTTAGCCAAAATGTCAATATGGCTATAAACTTAGGCTCCGGTCTGATTTACTACGGGAAAGTCTTTAAAATCATTTTTGGTTTCTACGCCAATCCGATTTCAGTGATCCTATCCTGTAATTATTGAGGGAGAAAAAAATCCTATCCGGTAAAATCTGGCCACCTGGACTTGTATATTCCAATGAAGACAATTCTTATATCTTACTATTTGGGAACCCTTCCACCGTTATTGAAGTTCATGCTGGGACAATTTTTTGTAGTTTTTTGATATCCATAACTGTTTGGGTCAGGTTGTGCATATCTTGATTAATGTTATGGAATATACTGTCTAACCCTACAACATTAAGATGTGAAGGAAACTTGTAGGAAATTAATTTCATGATGGTAGGTGGTCATCATGGATTGGACTCATCACGTCTTAATTTTCTAAGATCCTCTTAACCACTAAGTCATTTCATGATGGTTGGACAATTTTTTATAGTGCCTTTTGTCGCTTCTCCTCCATCAGATAATTGACGCGACTACTTAAAAATTGAGTACAAGAATAACCAAACCAATCGAAAGAGACAAAAATGGAACTGACTGAAATTAATTTTGATTTTTGAACTCTTAGAAGATTTATATGATCTATCCGAAATCCAAACTAAATAGATCCTCTAAGTTCTTTCTATCAACAATCTATCATATTGGATGCTCATATTCTATAAGGCAATTCAAAGGACAAAGCAAATTATGGGTTTTATTAGTGGTCAAAATTCCAAAACTATGGAATTTTGCTGAACAAGTCTGATGGAGACAAAAAAAAAACACCCACCCACTACTCAATGTTTGTTGAAAGGTTGAAATGCTGAAGAAACAAACCATCAAACCTCATTTTTCTTAATCTTCTAGTTGTCACAAGAATTACCCTCCTTTGGATTGTAAACACGTAGCAATTATTTTGAGAAATCCAAAGCACAGATCTTGGACAAGTAATAACTCTAAATTGACTAGAAAACACTAGCATGAGTCATCTATTAGCATTCCAAGGATCCAATTTTTTAAGAATGAACTTTTTCCATATCCTTGCATAATGGACATAAGATTTGCTGCAACCAGAATTATGGCCGTCTCCGTAGTAAATGATCACACGAGTGTTCAAATTAGCGGGTGTTTGAGGTAAGGAGAATAAAAATGATTATGGGAAAAATAATTCTCTTATCCAACGTTTGGATCACTTCCGATCGTTTTCTTCTAATCAATATTCATTCTCCTTATAATCACTATGTGCTTCTTCATAATCTCATTCTCCACCTAACAACTTTTCAATCTCTCCATTCTCATTAATTTATAAACATGTCACGTATCTTCATTTCTTCGATATTTCTTGATGTTTGGTTAGGGACGAACACGGTACCCCTGGTATAGTGGAGCAAAACTTCGATTTTCCGGTTTTCAAAAAAAAAAATCTCCATATTGATTACTCTCTCTCTCTTTTTTTTTTTTTGGCCACCAAAAACAATTTGTTTGATTAAGTGTGCATTTCAATATACTTTGTTGAAATTATTTATAATATTATGTAGTTTGACTGTAAAAGTTTGTCCCCAGTTTACATGCATGTTGGTACATTTAAAGAATCCAATAGATTTTATAGACCTGTTTGTTAAACCGTTTTTGTTGGTAACTTTTCAAGCAATGATCCCTATATAAATTTAGGGTCCTTGACTAATGTAATATGGTTACGATTAGATGACAGAAATCAAACCAAACTAACTTGATATATTCTTGGGAAAAATAGTTACTTTTCATGGGAACATAGGCTAGTTTTGGATGGTTAGTTTAGAGTATTTCGTGCAAGTTTAGTACACCTTTTAGGTTAAATACTTTATTATTTGATTTTTTTTTTTTAATGATCTAGTTTATTTTGTTGCACTACATCTTTTATTTTATCTATTTAGTGTGTCTGTGTCCATGTCAGTATACGTGCACCACTATTATTATTATTATACAACAACAATCTAATCTTATAGCATACATTTGATTGTAGAAGCAATTTATAAGAAATTAATTCTTAGACATGTAGGATTTGTTGGTCTCATTCCTTCAAATTTGTACTAAAAAAAAAAAATCTTAAATATGTGACTACTATAGATAAACCTTATTTCATAATTTCTTTAAGATGCTCATAACTCTTATCAAGGCATTAGACCAAAACATAATAGTTGCACTCCATCTAAAGTGATTCTATAAGAACTAAAGTGATTTTGATTTACCATCAATCTCTATTAGATAATTAACAAATTGTTTCTTTAAAAAATAGTTCTTTTTGACAGATTTAAAAAAAGTTTTAAAAACAAGTTGATTCTTAAAAATTATTTTTAATCATACCGAGCTTTGATTTTTTTTTTTTTTTTTTTTTTTGAAACACTTTAACTAATCAAAATTTAAAATGATTTATGATGTTCTAATCACATTCTTAATCGGTTTAAAATAATCGTTTTGAAATTGAATTCTTCTATTTTCAAATATCTTGATTTGAAAAGAAAAGAAAAGAAAAAGAGGGGAATGCTAATTGGATAATAAAAAAATCATTTGACTGTACTTAGGGAGAAACTTGTAAGCATGATTTTCAACTCCAAGGTTTATAGTCTTTGCTTATATTCACTTTTTCCATGATAAAGTGACCTCAGGCATTATAAAAATACATGGAATTTTAAAGAAAAAAATTGGTGGGCAGCTGGCTCCAACCATTGACAATTTAATAAGATTTGTATATTATATATCTAACTGAAACGTGTCCTAGCTTGTTTAGATACATTTGAAGTCGATTGACTATGCTTAAACCTAATTGTCAAATTAGTAATAAAATTTATTTGGCATTTTTTAACTCTAAAGTTTAGTGCTTTATTTTTTCAGTGTATGCTATGTTGATTCTGGAGAGGGGTTGAAGGGATTTGAATTAACTAATCTTTTATGTTTCTATCATATTGGAATCCTAAGTGTTTAATTCAATAGCTAACTTCTCTTCCCATTATCATAAGAAAGTTTACTTGTAGGACTTATGTTTTCTTCTGTTTTCTTTTTATATTTCCCTAGCTATAGATCTCCATGAAAATGAGATGATTTATTTTTTTAGTTTAATTATAAGTGAAAAAAGTAGGATTCAAATTCATGACCATTTGATCACAGGAATGCATTGATGTCATTGAACTACATACTCTTGTTGGCAATGGGATTAGATGATGTTAAAACACCATTGTAACTTTATAGATTTTGATTTCTTTTTTCCCTAGCTTGAAAGCAGTGAATGCTTCATTTTCGTTTTAAAAATTAAGCTTATAAATACTACTTCTAATTATGTGCTTTCGAATTATAAATAAAAATTTGAATTCTAGAAAGTTGTTTTTAGAACTTGTTTTTTGACATTTAACTAAAATATCAAGCATTTCTATGAGAAATATAAAAATTATTATAAGAAAATCGTAAGAAAGTTAAAACAGTTTTTTAAAGTAGAAGACTTAAAAATGAAATTCATATTAAATCCAGCTTTAATTATTAATTTTTCCTAATAAATGTTGTATAAAGATATAATATAAAAAAACACTACATCCACCCTTGATTTTGTACATGCATTAATGTCTTGTTATAAACGATTTTTTTTCATGAATACAATGTATTTCCTTAATTAATGAAATAAAATTTACAACAAAATTCTTGTACGAGGGAGACCAAAATAAAAATGATTCTGAATTTAAAAGAGTAAAACTATTATGACCACAAGTTAAGTCAAGATAAAACAAAAAATAAAAAAACTATAAATCAAGTATCTTAGACGTTTTTAAAATCGATATTTTTACATAAATGAACGATAGATTTAATAGCAGAAAGTCATATTATACCGACAAAAGGTAGAGGTCGATAATGTAGCGACATTATAATCGGGATTTAATTATTATCTTTTTTTCTACAATAAAACACTCAGAAGGGGAAAACGAACAATTATAGTTCCAAATTTCAAAGAAAAGGATGGTTTGAAAAACTTGTGAGAGACTTTATAACAAAAACAAAAATACGAGCATTTTAATTTCATGTCGATACTGTACCGACAAGGGGCAAAGGTCGTGACGTGTCAACTCACAGATGGACCGATGAGGTCAACGAATCTGTAAGTTGAACGGCTCGGATGAAGACACGCAAAAGATCCAGAACTGAAGATTTTGAAAATCAAATATTGATTAAACTAATGCAGCTTATTATGTAATAATTGAGCATTAAAGGCTACTTGATGTTCCGTACTCTGTCTTGTGTGATTGCATGCAAATTCCTCCTTCTTGGACCAAATTGCCCTCACAGGTTCTTGTCCTTTCAAAAATACAAATAAATTAAAAGTGGACATAATAATTAGTATCTTTTTTAAAGGACAATCATTGTTTTCTTTTTCCTTTTATTGCGTCATTTTTCTACTTACGATCACCCGAAAAACCGACGATTATTTTGGAGTCTTTTTAACTTTTTGAAGTGTTCAGATTGAAATGTAATTCTTTAGCTCATCGAAATCTCTGTTCACTAGATCTCGTGCTCGTGGTAAAGATTTAAGAAAAAAACATTTATCAAGAAAAGTACAAACATGATCTTATATGTTTAGAGATATATAGATAAAATCTATATCAACCAACAATACTTCCTTTTGATTGAAAGTTTGGAAGTCTGATAATTAAAAGTAATTTTTAATTGGAGAAGAAACAATAAAGATTTAAACACATGTTGTCTTACTCTGATACTTATGTTAAATCTGTTAAGTATTATGGCCCAAAAATAAATGTAGGTCCAAAGAAGATCAAAACCAAATTCTAGAACCTACCCATTTATGTTAGATGGCCAAGAAAATTCTAAAATTTATTTTGTCAAAAAATATCTACTCATACTTACCCAAGGTGAAGTTGTGACAAAATCATAGCCACATGATTTACTTGGACACCAAAGAATATTTTGAACCATTGGATAATACTTGTAGCCCAAGTTTATGAGTAGTATAAATAGATGATGCATTAGTTGACAAACCATCCCAAAATCATCCAAGACATCCCACATCTAAAGTAAGTGAGGTTGTGAAAAAAAAATAAAGTGTCTCTCCTTGTAAGTAAAGTTGTTGTACTTTGTAAGAGAGAAGGTTGTAACTTTTATTTTTGTAATAAAGTTCTTCTATCATTGTCCGTGATTTTTACCCTAATTTGTTTAGGGGTTTTCAACGTAAAATCATTGTGTCGATCTTTCTCTTTTTCTTCATTTTATTGTTATTCTCAATCTCTTTTAACTGCGACCCTGCTCTATTCGTGTAAACAATCATAACAAAATCATCAATCAACTAAAAAGATTAAGCAAATAGGTTATGGTAAATTTAATCATATTAACAAACATACACGGAATAAAAAATATATCTTTGACTAAAAAACTTAAAGTTGATTTTTTTTTTCACATCTTGTTGAATTAAAAAAAAAAATCCCTAGAAAGAATTGGTAGGTGTTGACTTGGTTAATTGGTTGTAATCCAATTCTATCCACTCTCACGAGTTTTCTTATTTGAAAGCAGTAATACCTTCTATTGATTTGTGGACTCTCCCCCAATTTAAACTTCAAAAAATATATATCAAAAAATTATTTGAAACTTAGTTACATAAATTCGAAGTAAGGTTACTAACTAACATTTTTTTAGTACAGTAACTAACATTTTTTTAGTTTATCAAAAAATTATTTGAAACTTAGTTACATAAATTCGAAGTAAGGTTACTAACTAACATTTTTTTAGTACAGTAAC
>JBBMKA010000026.1:2691256-2715635 GCA_037833695.1 Sechiopsis laciniata
TAAATTTTAAATTTTAAATACTTTTATAAAATCAAAAATAAAATATATAAATTTTAAATCTGATTTCTATTTGACTATATTTTTTAAAAGACAATTAGAGTATAGAAAATATTCAATATTTTAGGAGTAAAAAGGGACTATTTATTCCCATTCTTTTCAAAATAAAATAAAAAGATTGAAAAGGAAAAATTGTATATCTACATGAACAATTCAAAACTAGAACCCCCTTATATTTTTAGGTGGTCAACAATTAAAAAGAATTGGACAAAATTACGAAGTTTATGTTTAAAATGAACAATATGATATGATGAAGAGATGAGTTTAAGATTATCATCGTTATCACTTAACGTGTCATTTTTTTAGAGTAACGTGTGTAATTAAACGATGTACATAATTCTTTGGTGGCACAAAACTTTATATATACGAGCTCAATTATCTTTGACCAGCAGCCGGCCATTGAATAATAAAACGTTTGTGGGTAATTTGAATAAGTAAACCTTTAAAGTGAGTTTGTGTCTCTTGGCGCGCCGCAGCTTGTTAGAGACAAAGCAATTAATTAACTTGAAAAAAAAAAGAAAAAGAAAAGGAAATTGTGCCAAAATAAAATAAATGAAAATGTTCGAAAACGATCTTAAAAAAGGGTTTGGAAAAATTGCTCTTCAATAATTGAGTTCACAATACGATGACTTGAGCGTTGTCGTTTTGGCGGGATTCAATTTTTCTTCTTGTCGTCTCAGTTTTGAAATAAGCATAAAGTAAGCAAATTTTAATTGCAATTATTATGCTTTTAATTCTGAGGCTGTGGCCTAAAAGTAAGCAAAGAGAAAAGTGTCGGCTTTGTGGGCTCCTATTTAACTTGCTTTGACTATCATTAATTAAGAAATTGTGTCTTTTTTCATTTGGCTAAAGTCATCTAGAAGCTCTCTTCTTTTTAAGATGTCTTTCAAAAGATCATTTACTTTTATGTATCATTTTAAATCTTCACTGTTGAACTAATGGCCAATTAATCAATTTTAAACAAATAATTTACTGTTTTAGACATATATCTTCCACTTAGATATAAGGAATTTGACCGGTAAAAAAAGAAGAAATTTGACATGGGTTTTTTATCGGATTTTATTTGAGTTTATTGCTTAAAACAGCGATTGGTTCACAATTTCGGTCAAAAATTTAGACAGTATAATTTGTTTTATTTGTGTGAACTCCAAATTGATCAGTGAAATGGTGCAAAAGTCAAAAGCTTTTTTTCTTTGACAATTGCATTTGTCATCTTATGGTCACCACAATCTAATCTCCAATTTGTATTTTGTTTCAAGTCTTCAAGCAATGCTATTTTAAAGTTTAAATGCATCAATCATCGATTATACATATATTTTTTTAATTCAACTAAGAATTGAAGATTAAAGGTTTGATCCAGTATCTTCTTAATTATTAAATCCTACACAAAATCACTCGAACTATGTTTCTTTTGGCTCAATTAGACCGACGTTAGATGTAACTATTACACATACATATTTTTGGGAGAAAATTACCAAAGTCAAGCGAATTATAATATTGTAAAATTACTCAACTGCCAATAAGAGTGGAACTCTAAAGTTATCTTATACAATTTAATAACTATGAGATTACATGTTCGAATCCTCCATTTCCCAATATTGTTAGTATCAAACAAAAAAAAAAAGAGTAAAAATCACTCAACTTTATTTTCCTATCTAATTTATCTTGATGTTTTGATTTTACTCATGTTTTGGAAAATTTTCATGTAAAATAATAAATATTAACTTCTTTCGAAAAAAAATCGTGCATAACTGAAAATTGGGTGGTTCTAGTAAAAAGACAAAATACCTTTAGTTCTCACCGACAACTTTTAATTATTTCCACCTTCTTTCCCTCATTACAGAAAATTGGGTGGGCCGCCCAAAGCCCATAAGAATCAAGGTTAGTTGGGCCTAACGACAGGCCCAATAAAGGTATGAAATGCGAGAGCCCATTGCACTTTCTTCCACCGCCGCTTGCATCGTTTGGGTAAATCAGCTTTTTTTGAATAACCCTAAGCTTGAATTCTTCAAGCTCGGTGATGCCCAAGCTCAAGGAGATTGCCAAAGCTTGAATTCTTGATAAAAATGCTTGTCGGAATCTTTCATCACCTGCGCATGATTCTCGGATCCGTTCCTCATCAAGTTTTCGATCACCATGTCGAGGTTATGAGCCTTTTGATCTTACACTAAAAATTCCTTCGTATTTTGATTTATATATATATATATATGTGTTATTTTCTCCACTGCATCATGTTGTGTATAAGCTTTTTGCATTGATTCGTTTCGGTTCTTTTGTATTATTAAAGCTTCCGATTTTTCTGTAAACGAAACGTAAGTTATAAGCTAACCGGAATGCTTTGCATGTATCTAGATTACCCTCCGTTTGGCTTCTTCTTGTTCAATTTTTATTCAGAAATGGCGATTTTTGGGTTTACACTTTTTAACAATGCCGCTCATACAGTGTACCGATGCAAGTTAGCGTTTTCTTGTTCAACTTTTTACTTCTATAATTTATAGTTGATGATTGGAAAGCTGAGTGTGGTAGTACTTTTTTTGCCCTTTTTTTTTAATTCTACAACATTGGGGGATCAGGACTTGAACTTGTATACTCTTAATTATGTACAGAGTTCTGCTCTTTATTATAATTTATTCTGTTTTGAAACGCATAGTTTACTGAATTGTTTTAACGGTTGATAATTTTGTGTTTGCATGCAATATTGTGGAACTCGAAGCCATGAATTACCGCCTTTATGTGACTTTTCATACTTCAATTGGATGTTTTTTTGTTCCTATTAAAAAAAAATATTAACACAATTAATAAATCCTACATTACCGCTCTCATATTATTTGAGAGCAGTGATGCCCTCTATGTACGGTTGGTGGCGCGTTGGTTTTCTTGTTTGATGATAATCCATTTCAACTCTACGGTTACGGATTTGATCTTGAAAATTGGTATTTGACTCTTATATTATTTGAGAGCAGTAGGATTATTGGTCCCCCTCTCCTAAATTTGTACAAAAAAAAAAAAACCTCCTTATTGCTGCCAATTTAATTTAATGCTTGCAGATTTTTGATGCTGGGGTTAAAGAAGACAGCACGTTTGCTTATTACAAGCCAAAAACTGAGCCATATAGAAGCAAGGAAGAGCGGGACAATTGTTTCAGCAGGGTCTCGCGTTCGTAATAATTTGTTCTTTGCACATTATAGTTTTTTATCCAGAAAACATTCTTCCCTTCCATCCTACTGCACTAGGAGAAGTTTTTGTCGGACTTGTAACCCCAGAAGATTCAGCGTCTTCACAGCCAGTAACGTTGTTAAACATCATGCACAGTTTGTTAAGAAAAGGATTTCCTACAAATTTTCTTCTGATAGCTGTTCGTTTCCCCCCATAAACAAAGCTGCTCAAGCTTTTATCTTGGCCATTTCTCGTTCTTACATGATAGTTCCTGGTATATTTGCTTTCACATGTCATGAGCTAGCGTGTGTGCTACGAACAATCTCAAACGCAGGCCATTATCCATCTCATGATTCTTTCTATGTCCGTGCACAAGATGGACATGCCTACATGATTTCACTACTACAGTCTACATTAGAAGTTATGATATTATTACTTAGAGCTCTTTATCTAGCAATTTTATTCTCGCCTAGCATATTGATGGCTCCATTTGTGGATGCCTTTGGACATAGCTTTAGGAAGCTCTGGCTTCAGGTTTTTCACCGCTCACTGGAAAAAGGTGGTCCAGCATTCATTAAATGGGGTCAGTGGGCAGCAACAAGGCCAGATCTCTTCCCTAGGGACTTATGCATTAAGTTATCAGAGCTTCACACTAAAGCTCCTGAGCATACCTTTGCATATACGAAAAAAACTGTTGAGCGGGCCTTTGGTAGAAAGCTTTCTGAGATATTTGAGAAATTTGAAGAAAATCCTGTAGCATCTGGAAGTATTGCTCAAGTGCATCGAGCTTATTTGAAATTCCGTTACCCTGGTCAACAAATGAAGCCAATGTTAGTTGCTGTTAAAGTTAGGCATCCGGGTGTTGGTGAATCAATTAGGAGAGATTTCATTATAATTGACTTGGTAGCAAAAATCTCAAATTTTATTCCTACTCTCAAGTGGTTACGATTGGACGAGAGTGTCCAACAATTTGCGGTTTTTATGATGTCTCAAGTTGACCTTGCAAGGGAAGCTGCTCACTTGAGCCGCTTTATTTATAATTTTAGACAGTGGAAGGATGTTTCATTTCCAAAACCCGTGTATCCCCTCGTACATCCTGCTGTTTTAGTGGAGACTTATGAACATGGGGAAAGTGTTTCACACTACGTTGATGAGCTTGAAGGAAATGAGAGACTCAAGTCTGCATTGGCGCACATTGGGACTCATGCACTTCTTAAAATGCTTTTGGTAATGTAACTTGTGTATTTCCGCTGTGTTGCTGATTGTTATTCTATTTCTTATTCCTCATTTTAAGTTCTTAGTTAAAAGTATTTTGTTCATTTGCATTTTTTTTTTCCGAACTCATTATTTAGCATTGCACTTTTATGGATTCTATCTAACGTTCGTCTAATTTCCACACTTTTCAGGTGGACAACTTTATACATGCAGACATGCATCCTGGAAATATCCTTGTCAGGGTGCCTCATGGAAAATCCCCTAGGAGACGACTCTTCAAATCAAAACCTCATGTAGTTTTCCTTGATGTAGGCATGACTGCTGAACTTTCTGGAAATGATAGAGTAAATTTACTAGAGTTTTTTAAGGCTGTTGCCCGAAGGGATGGCCGCTCGGTTGCAGAGTGTACCTTGAGATTATCAAAACAACAAAACTGCCCTGATCCGAAGGCATTTGTTGAGGTAATACGATATCCATCTCAATGGAATAATTGTAGTTAGTTCCTGGAATGTAGAGTTTACTTTTTGGTTTGTGTCACCCTCTTGTAGGGAACAAGCAAATAAGCATGTGAAACAGATCTATTACCCATAGCTTAACCCAATTTTTTTTGTGTCTTTCTGAAATCTGATCTCCTGCTTATAGGAAGTGACAGAAGCATTTGCTTTCTGGTCTACTCCAGAAGCAGATCTAGTTCATCCTGCTGAAGCCATGCAGCAATTACTTGAGAAAGTGAGGCATTATAGAGTCAACATTGATGGAAATGTCTGCACTGTGATGGTCACGACATTGGTTCTTGAGGTACAATCTGTCAGCTTATCCTATATTCACGAGATTGTATTTCCAGTTTTCACTATAATTCCTTGCATGAGTTTCTGTTTTTCTAAAATGGGGTGAGGATAAATGCTCGTTTTGAAAGGCGTGATGATTATAACCCATCTGATTTTAGTTGTATAATTAAGAAAAATAATTGCTGATTTGGAATCCAACGCCGAAGTAGAAGTGGGCGAACAAGACATGTTTCCTTTCCTTTTCTTACAAACGGGCCTACGGCCTTTGCTCACCTTTTGTGCTTATGAATTATGAATATGCATTGAAAAGAGTATCCCAGTCAAGGCCTAAGGCTTTTCCCTTGATGTGCATATACATATACTATATGTTTTTTCTTAAAAGACCCCGTTCACTTCGATACTTTGTTTGGTATGAAGAGCGTGGAGGTTTTAGAAGTTTTTCTGAGTGTTACCCTTTATGCTTTAATGCTGGCAGCCTCTTTATTGACATTTTTGTTCTAGTGTGGTTTCTCCTAGACATTTTTGGGAACCCGTTTCATGCTTTTGGTAATACATAATCCTATGGTGTAATACCCTAGGAGCCTTCGCTGAACTTAACCTTTCGGATTGAAAGAAGTGGAAGGTGTCTTGCCAACAAGAGCAGGGCAGCATCAAGTATTCCATGACAAAGAAGTCATAAGTTCGAATCCCCCCTCCCCAAGAAAAAAAAGGTATCTTTGAAAGAGTCGTTAAGGTGATTGGTACTTTGATTTCCTTGCCTAGTTTTCTAGGTTTTTTTTTTTTTTTTTTTTTGAAACAATGGTAACCACGTCCGTCCCTAGGCCAGACACCGGGAGACATCAAAAGAATAATGAAATTTTCTAGGTTTCTTGTTCTCTCTTTGTTTAGTTTATTCCTTCCCAAGTTCCTACATAGGATTTCTTTTCTCCAAACCTACTTAGTCATGGCAGATGGTTATTTCACGGCTCTATGGATAAGGGCTATGTTTCTACAATTTTAATTGAGGGAATCTCCCGGAGAAAAACTTCGTACTTTTATGGTATAATTTTTCTTTTTTTCTTTTTCTTTTTTTTTTTCTTTTTTTTTTTTTTATTGGAAACATTACATATCAAGTTATAATGACTACCATGAAATTGCGAACCCAACCCTCGTATATAATATGCTAATATCTCATTTGAATAGGGTTGGCAAAGGAAACTTGATCCTGAATATAATGTGATGCAAACACTGCAAACGCTGTTACTAAGAGCGGATTGGGCGAAATCTCTTTCCTACACAATTGAAGGATTGATGGCTCCATAGGAGGATGAGTTTTGAATCTTCTCCAACAAAAAAATCAATTTTGACAATGCATAGGACAAACTGTATGTAATAAGCTTTATCCACGTTATCCAAGTTGCCTGGTATGTATTCATTGTAAACAGGCTGTTGATGAAGGTTTCCATCCGGAATCTGGGTGTTGTATCTTGTGGAGGAAGGCAGTTTAAGGTTTAGGATTTGTGAAATGGTTCCACAGATTCGGAATTAGGGTTTTTGAGTAGTTTGTCTTTGTATAATTCACATGATTTTTTCACTGAGCTTTTTGTTTTGATTTTTTCAAATTCAAAACTTAGATGAGAGTGAGATATGAAAGCTGAAGCAAATAATTTGGCGAAATTCCGATTCTCTTGAGACTATGTTGTATTTCTCAATGTAAAGTTGTTATCTTTCTGATCTTGGTAAACAGGAGCAATAATTAAAGTATAATTTCATAACTATATGCTTCGGTTGTATTTGATTTTCCAGCTTGTGGGTTTTTTAATAGTTCAGAACTCTTGGTCGTGTGGGGTTAAATAGATTGCTTTGATAAATTGTTTTTTAGTTCATGAATTTGGTTTTTTTTTTTTTTTTAATTTTCAAATGTATCAAATAGATTTATCTTTAAAAATAATTTATTAGGTTGCTGAACTTTTGTTTTATGTTTAATAGGTTTTTGGATTTAAAAATATAGATTGTGTACTAATGTGTCACTCCCATGTTATTTATTTATTTATTATTATTATTATTTTTTAAATTCAACCAAATTTGAGACTCAGTTGTGATGTTAGACATGATGCTCGGTCATGTTCTAACACTTATTTAATTTTAAATGTAATCGAATTTGGCATTGGTAAAAAATAATTGATAGAAGATCGAAAATTTGAAATGGTTTGAGGTTGATTAGAGAAATTAAATCTAATCGAATTTTGTATCAAAAATTAAATGTAATCTAAATTTTTTTAGACAGTTAAAAAAGAAATCATCTGAGGTTGATTAGAGAAATTATTCAAAGAAATCATCTGAGGTTGATTAGAGAAATTATTCAAAGAAGTTGTCATAATGTAGTTTGGTGATTTTGATTTTGCACTATGGGATGTATGAGCGAGAAATTGCAAAAGGATTCCAAAAAAATTTATTTTAGTTATTTTTAATTTCATAATCAACGAGGAAATTTTGCGATTGGACGGAGAGTATATTTCCAACTCATAAATAAATTTGACAAGTTCCAAAAATCTAATACGATCAAAGTAGGACTTCCTTCAAAAAGAAATTAAATTAAATTAAATTAAAATAATAATAATAATAAGAAGAAGTTTATGGACAAATAGACCGACAGATTCAAACTCATAACTTTACAACCAAAAATGTTTTTTGCTATAAATAAAATGAATATTGAACTAAAGCTAGACATGAGCATAAATTGATAATCTTTTTTAAAAGCTACATATACAAATACAAATATTAACACAAGGATGTAGAACTTATAGTAAGCACATTTATTCCAACAAGAGAACATATATAAACACATTATTTGTTAATTAAAACGAAAATTTACGAGTGCATCGGCTTTAATGAAATACCAATTAACTTCAAATTTTTTCGAAACCCACGTTTAATTTCCAATCAAGGATTAACCAAAGCATAATTAACCTTTGATCTCAGCTTCTCAAGTTAAGAAGTAGAAACTTGCAAAAACATGAATCAGCCGAAGCAACTTCCAAGCCAGTAAAAGAGAAGTGGGTGTCCATATTAAGGTTTGAACCAAATTTTGATCTTATTATTTTTTATTTTGTATTGTTATACGATTTACCTTTTAATTTTAATTTTAATCTGATATCATCACTACATATCTGGGACACTTGCACCTATTCCCAGACATGGACCCAGGAGATAACAAGACATTGTTGGTTTCGAATATGAGACCTCCAACTCTAAGGAAGCATGCTTTAGAAACTCGAAACCTCTACTAACGAGTTTGCTCATCGGAGACAACTTCGACCTTTTAGATAGATAGTATATCATGTATTTCTAGTAAAACAATAACTTTGTAACTACAACTTTTACTAATTTTTCATCTTGAACAGGCCCCGCCAGAAGTTTCGAAACCGAAAAATGCCAGAGATATTTTATATAGTGAGAGTCAAATTAAGTATCAAAATGGTTACATGGTGGATAAAGAATACTGAACCAGAAAAATAAAGGGAAAAGAAAACAAGAACCTTACAATCAATCAATGGGGTACTTCTTGTTGCAGTGCATCTGTAAGCTCCCGAACTTTTTTTATTGCTGCATCTATACTGTCGAGGGCCCTTTTTTTAACCTGCTAGGAGAAGATGACTTTTAACCGTGCTTTTATATCTAGCAAATAATGTGTGTTTCTAATTACAATGGTTCGGATTTTAACCTCTAATGTCTTCTCTTTTGCTATGTGGTTTTCGGGAAGCAATCGAACCTCGTCGATCAACTGGATACTTTGACCAACACTTTCAGGTGAGATAAAATCTAATACCACGTGAACGCAAGACTGCAGTTCAAATATAAGATTATAAAAAAGTATCAGAACAAAACAATGAGCAAAGAAATCAAATACTGATGCATTTTAATTTCTATATACCCCTTACCCTAAAAAAGCAGGGTTAAAATGTTACATATTCCTATATTTGCCTCTCCATTATAATTAAAAAAGGTGAGCCCCTCATTCTAAGAAAGCATTCTACATTTACATTTGTATAGGAGATAAATGTAAATTTTAAAATAAAAGAAAAAAAACAAAGAACCCCATGCCAGAAAGGCTATATAGCTTGCAAGGGGCAATTGAAATAAACTAAAAGATCATACTTTTTCACAGAAATCCAAGGCTTCCTATAGTACAAAAGAAAACACGAAACGCAATTACGGAAAATAAATTTTTAAGATTCATTTTTTTTTTTCAACCTTTCGATTTCGTATCTGGTATGGACATCCAGCAGGAATAATGACAGCTTCTCCAATATTTTGCTCAAAAGTCCATGGTTCAATTTCTAATGGCATAAAAAATTAGTTACTCCATTAGTATCTAACAGAAAGATGGCAGGAAAAGGAAATTAAAACCCTACATACCAAACTCCTCCTTCAACCTCAACTTGTGTGTTGCATCCAGAAAAAAACTCTGGTCTAGAATTGGATGCACAACCTGCTAGAGGTGCAGTTAGCGATTAGTCAATCAGTACATGCTAATACTCGACACTAGACATTCAGGGCTTACATGCTCATGAATAAAATCATCTGAATGCCTTCGTAAGTACTCGGATAGCATTGGAACATCTTGCCTTCGAAAGACATCCCATTGGGCACCACAAGAATTTGAAGAGTTGTTTGCATCGAACGGTTCCCTGAACTTCTTTTGAGCTTCAGTACCCTGATTAGTTTGGGAACACTGAGGCATTAATGGTTCGGGATCGAAGTCACGTGCACCATTAGAGGTCATACCGGGGCGTTTAGTATCCCGAACAAAAACTTGATCAGTGGATGCAGAGAAACAGGGTACTTTTGCAAACCTCTTACTGAAGGGTGTTTCTTTTCCAGCCTTACAAGATTCAACTTCCTCCACACTTGACTGAGTAGTAGAGGTATTACAGGACTCACTTAGAGACCTTTGCCTTTGAAGCAAGTGTACAACTTCTGTAAGTTGTTCTGTTGAAACCGGAACGTCTGTACCGTGGGCCAAAATGTTAATCTGCCAAACAAATATAAATTAACAGCCCATATAATATTTTTAATGCAAATTATCACTCCAATGAATGATCAATGAAGAGTAAGCATACCAAGTCATACGAATCGTAACATAATCTGGAGGCAGAGTCGGTCAAAACATGGTCTTCAGAACATCCATAAGCAATATAGACACATGGACCCATGTCAGGCTTCCCAATTTCCTGTGGCAACTTTGCAGCAAGATTAAGAAGACCAGACATTGGATTCATGTATTCTTGAAGTGGTAGAATTCGCATTATTTCAGCATAATGAGCTGGAAACTGCTCTTGAAACAAATGGGATGAAAGCCAACCTTTTAATTTTAACATGTTGTTACATGTGTTTGTGTGTGTTTGCCCCTTAAGAGAACCCATAAAATACTGCCTAATGCCAATTTCTACCTACATGAAGCACTCAAAGGTCACAAAAAATAGAATCATCACAAACCAACAAAAATATACCTTAATACAAAGAGGCAAATGGGTATATTGCATTTACGAAGTTTGCTAGAGAAAATGCTGACCTCACACCAATCCAAGTTATTGGAAGCTTCTGGGAGACTTGTACTATTTTCATATCTTGAAATGGTTCTTTCAAGGTAAGTACAAAACATAACTACTGGATCCCAAGTCAAATCAGAAGTCTCTAGCACATTACGTACAATTACAGGATGGCCTTTAACCCAGTGCCTCTGAAAGTGCTCAAGGTCATCGTGTTGGATGTCAAGAAGGCTGGGAGAATACAAATAGTTATCATTTGAGTCCTCTCGAATCATTACTTTTTGGAACTCTTCAATTTCGTCAACCTTGCGATCCTCACCACAGCACAAAGTACAGTGCGACGACGAATCAACAGACTCTGGTATGTCATAGCTGCATACAATTTCTTCTGCACTCACTTCAAGTTCCTTGGTCCAACTTAATGGGAAAATACATCTCAATTCAAGAAGGCTGTCATTGGAAATTCCGCATTCTTTTGATAGACAAGAAAAATGTCTAACACTATTATGAACTCTTCCTTTGTGCAATGATTTGGAAGGAAGCCACATACTATGATTAAACTTCTTGTTTTTCAAAACTTTCTTTCCATTAAGATTCTTCGAAATAGGCATGTCGCAACCTCCACTTGAATCCTCGAGAACAATATTACGGCAGCAATTTAAGCAGAGATTATATGAACAACTTGAGCAGCTTCTGTAGAGATCCACAATAACAGTTTTGCAGTTACTGCTGTAACATCAATTGCAAACCAATTATGAGGAAGAGTTAAATGGTAAAACGAAGTATGTCAAGAACTAATTGTTCCAGCATATCTTTCAGAAAAAAATTTCCATCATATGAAAGAGCATACCAACAATGTTCAAGATTGCCAAATTCATCCTGCTTGATATCAACTTCAGAAAGTTCTATTCCTGTTGCAAAGATGAAATTTAAGGGAAATTGCAGACAAATAGCACCGTGTGATTTAAATCAGAATGAATTAATATAACACCAAAAGTTGATGAATCTCAAAACTACCTTTTACCATGGCCTCCGTTTCTAGCTCAGCGTGCTTCTCTATGTTTATTTGTTTGAGTATAGGGAGAAGCACACAAATCAAATAATGAAAACGTAAAATTTTACCAATGCCGTCTTTCAAAATATCCTGAAATTGATTTGTCTGATGAGCATCAATATACAACTATGCAAGAACCATGGTCCACATAAATAAACATTTCATATCAGACCTTACATTCTGTGTGCAAAGATTGATACATCGAGCAGTCCTCACAGTTGCAAATCCCACGGCAAACAGGGCATGCCTTTTTAACTTCTTCTTGTGTATCAAAGTATCTGCAATGTCATAAATTTGAGTTAAAGGATCATCTTACCTAAAATATGGCAAAGGTAGAAAGTTCAGATCATAATATGAAACATAAAGATGTTTTTCTTTACATTTAAACTATTCAGAGTACTGACAGAACTTCTGATGAAAGCTTGGAAGTTTGTGCGGTGACGATGTCTGAAATTAGTGACAGTTCTCCATAGAAAGTTGCTTATCACTAGTTCACGAGTTCCATAAATTATAACTATGGCATGTACAAGCTACTTGCTTGAAGGAGTGGAAGAGCAAATTAACAGAAAAGTATCATTTTCCCACTTCGAAAGCATTGCTTTCTTAAAGAAGTAATCGGGTCAAAAAGTAAATAGGTTCATCCGTTAGTTAGTTAACTACCGTCAACAAATCTTGATAAATCCTTATTAGCTTACCGCTCTCTAATGCAGTCTATGCAGAAGAACATTTTTCGACAACTCGAACACTGAGTTAAACTCCAAGAACTACTTTTCTGACACCAATGGCACTTCTTCCTCCTACATTTACTCAATTTCCCCACATCACGCCCATATGGTAAAACCTAAAGAACAAAAAAAAACCATTGAAATCAAAACAATTGAACCCTCAATCAAACCACATCAGTAGAAATAGAAACAAATATCTTTACCTGCAACTCACCAACAGAAACAACATTGACATTCTTGGACCGAAATAGCCGTTGTCGAACCGGCATTGCTTCGTCCTCAATCGTGATTCCAGAAGAAGAACCTTCATTGCAAGATTGAACCTTCATCATTTCATCATCACTGTTCTCCAGTTCCTTCCTCAGCACCATTCTTATCAACTCCACTTGCATACTCCCTTCCTTCATCTTTATTCTATCGAGCATTTCATCCAATGCCGCTGAAGTTCCCGCCAATTTCTTCCTCTTCGTTATTTTTGCCCTAATTACGGCGCTTTCGACATTCGAATCCGTTTCGACCGATTTCCTGTTCGTCCTTTGAAGCTTGAGAGATTCGGGAACTTTCTCCTTGCACTGGCGATGGCGGCCTTGGAGATAGTGAATTTCACAGAGCTTGAGATCGTCCATTACTCTTCGTTTACAACGCCATTGCTTCCCATCGGTTCTATTGCACCGTAAATGGTCTGGAATAGCTTCTTCTTCTTTCATTATCAAAGAAAACAAAAACCCTTTACAGAAAATGATCAAATGAACAAAACCCAGAAATTTGAACACCCAAAAACCCCCAAAATCTGCTGGAAAATGTAGTAGAAAAAGGAGGGTGGGCGTTAAATATGATGAACGTTTATTGGGGGGAAAAATGAAACAGAGGGAGAGTGGTATAATCGTAATAATCGGGAAATCTGAAATCGTGATTGGTAAATTACGATTTTTAATTGTAGATTGATGGTTATCTTCTCATTAACTTTGACTGACTCCATTCCCATCAAAATCAATATAACCCACTTTACAAATGTGAGGTTTTTCTCCTTCTTTTTTTCTTTTTCTTTTTTCTCTGTTGGCTTCTATTTCAACTTCAAAATAATATTTTGTAGCTTTGTTGTTAGCTTGTTCTTTCGTTATTTCTTGGTGAAAATTTCATATATATATATATTAGAGATGAAATGAGGTCGAAGAAGAAAAAGGAATAAACTTTTATAAAGCGACAGTTTTACCTTTTATTGTATTACTCAAATTTAATATTGTGACACTTATCAAAATTTGAGACATTTAATTCTATGGCATTTTTCTTTTTCTTTTTTTTTTTGAGAACTTTATAGGCAATAATATATAAATAAAAGATCATGAGTTTTGAATCTTTCATTTCAAATACTTGTAATCTAAAACAAAAAAAAAAATCAAATTATAAACTTCATAATTATTACAAGCATCCCACTATAAGAGTGATTTATGTTATTTTCTCTATTTCATATTCAATACACAATCATCCGATAAGAAATTCTCCATTTGTCTTTGTTTTTGTCACATTTTTTAATTTTGTCCTATTTTATTCCGATCTCTTCCTTTTATTATTTTGAAATGACATGTCATTTGTTTTTAATATCATGAAATGACAATTTGGAAGTATGTGATGACATGTCATTTGACTTTTTGAAGGAAAATTTTTTAACTAAAATATTCAGTACATTTTAAAGCAACAGTTAAATATCACACCCTTGAAATTATTGAACTGAAAAAAAAAAAAAAAAAATTGAATCCATGTTATATCAACTAAATAATCACAAATACCAGAAGGAAACAAATCTAATCAATTCTTAAAAAGTAAATGCAAAAAAGAAAATAAAAATAAATGGGCTGTTTTAAGCTAAGCTAACAAAATTCCCATAAATAAATGCAATGCAATGTATATTCATAAGCCGATATCCACACTTTGTTGATCAAATGAAATTAAGTGGCTCTTCAAAAGCTTCCATTTCCTATGATCCACAACCAATCTAGGGCAACTCCAGCAAAAATGCCCCCTAATAGGAACAATACAAGCATGTTCCCCAATGCATTTTGCTCAGGTGCCTTCAAGAAAACAAAACACAAAATTCAATATCAGATTCACCCAAAAATGAACAATAATACTTTTAATGTGTTAGTTTATTTGTTCAAATTTACCTTGTAGCCTTTAGGTACTGCAGTAAAAACACAAACTGTAAGATATCCATTAGATAATCCCAAAAAGGATGTGAGCAAGATCATCCACCCTTGGTCACCATATTTTGCTGTGAAGTAAAACACCGGGACCAGTAGAAATCGACACAGAATCACGATAAACAGACCCTTCCTCGACTCCAACTTCGTCCACTTGATGAGCGGAACGTATCGACCAACGAGATCCAAGACATTGTACATTGCTATTAAAACGAGTGGATACCTGAAATATTAGCAGCAGAAGATGTTAAGCATTTTACTGATAGGTTTGTATATCTAATTGTGTCAAGAACACCTACCATGTACCCAATTGGTGTTGTCCGGTATTTTCGTACAAGAATCCGGGAAAGATCGACAACGTTAGAACGTATATCAGAAATACACCAATAAAATAATCCATGTTCATAACAAATAGTTGCCTTTTGCTCATTGGTATGTCTCCCTGTGAAAATCATAACTTTATCAATAAGAATCACTCTTTATGCTACTATAATTGAAAAAACTGTGAAGATTGTCATATACTTCTTGGTTTGATTGCATCTGAATGCCAGCAGCAGCAAGGTCAGCCGACACGGTTTTCGATCCTTCCAAGGCTGCCTTTTTACGATAGTACTTAACTAATGGAATTTTAGGGAAGACTATAGCATAGAGAATAACGCAAATGAACTCGAACACGGCAGATATCGCTAAGAATAGTACTGCATAAACAAGTAAAGAAGTTGAACTAAATTAAGTATAAAGGAACCAATTGCCAAGTACAGGCTACAACATAAGCATAATGTTGAGTTGTTGAATAGAATCGACATACTAGTCCCTTTACGAAGTCCGTTATGAAAATCCTGAAACACGGCTCTCGTGATTAGCCTCAACCCAGATGTTAAGGCTCCTGAGGCAGCCAATCCAGCCATAAAAGACTAGTGTGACAAAAAGAACTTGTAAAGGAATTGAATACCATATAGGTACAAAATCAAAACTAAGTAAAACAAAGCAAACCTGGATGAATTGAGGACACATCAAAGCAAGATCTCCAACCATCCCACCTTGCACTAAGGCATCAGCAAGTCCGAATAAACCGACAATTACGCACAACACGATATACGGTCCAATCCCTCCTTTTCCAGATGTGGCCAAATCCAACTATTGTAGAAGAAGGTAAGAAGAAAACGAAGCAAACGACATTCATAAAAGATAATTTTAACTTATATGCACTAATCTGAGCATCTCAATTTAGAAATATATACTTACAACTATAAGCAACACACAACTTATGAAGTAGAGAGCATATCCGTAAATGTTCCTCCTTCGAGTATTGAGTTTAGCTTCATTATATGCAAGGATCGCAATCGATCCAAATGCGAATGGTTGATACACAAGAGTGAGTACTCTTGAAGGATGATAATGCTTCAAAGTTACAAAATAAAAAGGTTATAATTCTTCAAATAAACTTAAAATAATACATCTCACAGATATAGGCTGAGTGAATTAATCAGTAAAATTATGAAATGAATATTGAAAAATGTCATGAAATCAGAACAACAGTAAAGAGAACGTGAGAGAAAACAAACAGATTTACGTCGTTTACTAACGATGTGTTAGCTATGTCAACTGGCAGAAGAAAGAACGCTTTTATTGAGAAGATACAAAATTACAGAATGTCGATCAAAAGAGGATAAGAAAGTTTATACGATGCACTCTCATCAAACTCTATTAAATACGAAAACATTAACCTAACTAAGTTATCATGGGGTATCATAGTTCAAGTCATATTTCAACAAAAAAAGATAGAAGTCTCGGATTCTGAGTTATGCTTAAGAAATTCCTTAAGGAAACTGGTAAATTAATTGATTGGCTAAAATAAAAAACATAACATAAGAGATAATCAGTGCTTATAAAATACAGAAATCACATTCAGAATCAGAAGGCTGATTTTAATAATCTTACTGGAAACACTTCATAATAGTAATCTGCTATAGTTAGCATACTGTTCCAACAAATGAGGGAACCCAAACCGAGAACCCAGCAAATTGCCAGAGCCAAGTTCTTCCCCTGTTTAGAAAAATAGAATTAAAATCATCAAGAAAATTACCATCCAATGAAATGGGTCTAATTCACTTAATTAAACATAAATGTGATGGAAAAAGGGATTAGCACAAACCTTAGTCTTGGCTGGAGGACCAGATTCCTCATTAGCACCAGTCATGATAGATTCCTAATCCAAAACAATTAAACACAATGAGAGAATTACAAAACAAAAACAAATGGGATTGATGATTTCTATGCTTGTAAATACTTTTCTCAAAATTGACAACAAACCGGTTATGATAAATTAAACCAATAGCAGTTTACAACATGATCCTAGGTAGACGAAATTGCTGTTAGAGGTTCGAGATCCCCCACCCTGCATATTGTCAAAAAAACAAAAAACAGACGAAATTGCTACGACTCCATTTGATAATCATTTGTTTTTTTTTGTTTTTTGGTCTTTGAAACTTTATTTTCACTCAACTTTTTTACAAAGAACTTCATCTGCCTTAAAGAAAGTATATAAATGCCAGAAGTATATGAATTATAGTCAAATTCTATAAACCAAAACAAGTTTTTTAGATTTGTTTGATCACCATTTTGTTTTTTCTTACTTAGATATCTATATCTTACTTATATTTTAACCAAAAATTCGAAACACAAAAAATGTAGCTTCCAAAAGCTTGTTTTGGTTTTCGAAATTTGATTAGTATTCACATTTTTTTTTTTTCAAAGAAAGATACAACACATTTTAAACAATTCAAGTAAAAATAAGCTTAAAATTTCAAAAACCAAAAAACAAAAAATCAAATAGTTATTATCAGGCCTTAGAGTTCTCAAATTTTTGTTTGATTCTTAGAAATAATTATAGGTTCAAGCAGTTGTTCAAGGCTTAAATTTCAAAAACAAAAAATAAATGTATAACCTAAATAAATCAATTAGTATGTGGGTATTCGAATATCGTTGGTATCTAAATTCTAAAGATAATGATACAGAAAAAGAAATTGAACAGACCAAAGAGATTTCACAATGTTAAAAACTAATCAAATAAAAATACTAGAATGATCAAAACACAATGAATCATAGGCAGATGAGAATAAAATATGATGAAAGGGAAATTAAATATAAATAAACGTATAAATAAATAGGAATTTAGTAAACAGAGTGAGAAACCTCGACGACAGTCGCCATTCAGGTTGCTTAGCGAAAGAATCCAAATTTCAAAATCCGAATGCGAGGACGAAGAAAGTGAATAATGGGATTTTAAAAGAACGAAAAAATATATATATAGTTTAATTATGGGTTTGACGCAGAATATGAAAACTCCCAAAAATATTATTCGATTGATTTTGAGAAAATGTTTTTTTGGCGAAAATAAGACGAGAACTGAAAAGGTACGTAATTGAGTCGAAGTGGAAAGCGGTTAGGAAAAATAATTTTTTGTTTAGAATTTTTTTTTTTAAGTTAGATTTGAAACCTAATGAACATTTTGATCTTTAACATTTTAATAATACACTTTTAATCATGGTGTATTTTTATTAGTTATAATTTATACTTATTTTAAAAAAAAAAAATTAATTCATGTTCATTTTATTAATAGATTAAAATTTAAAATTAGTCTAATTATCATTTGAGGTTATCTAATTAATGAGTTTGAAATTAGTATCTCAAAAATTAAAAGTGAGTACTATTTAAATGTCAAGATGAAATATTTAATTTTGAAATATATATAGACTAAATTAAAAGTATACTCGTTATCAAAAAAAAAAAAGTATACTCTAAACCTAAGAACTATTTCTTTTCTTTTTTTTAGATGAAAATCAGATAACTATTAATTGTAATTGTTAAATAATATGTTAGCAACATGAGCAGTTGCTCGGCACTAGTGTATGCTTAATGACCAGGGGTCTTGGATTTGAATCCCTCCATTCCCAATTGTTGTAATCTCAAAAAATAGACGATTTGATAATATTTCTTAAGAAAAAAAATATATTTAAAAAAAATATATTTGGCTTTTTTATGATAAAAGTTCACTTTCAAATCCATGATAAAATAAATTCTATTTCAAATTTTATCTTTACTTTTTTTAAAAGAATATTTATGTAAGATCCTAAAGAAAGAAAGAAAGAAAAAAGTCAAAGGTTAAATGTTGACCAAGTCCACGCGACATTGTATGGCTTGGAATAAAACGACGATACTTGGTCTGCTAGGTGTGAAGCACGTGGCCACTGAGTCATGCTTTAGCGGTGTGTTTTTCGTTTTTTAAACGAAATGACGTCATTCTTCTCTTCCTCTATTTTCGATTTAAGCCGATTGTGCCATTTCTGAGTGATGAATCATTTGCAGGTTCTTAGGCACGGAGTATTAGGTGATGCGTATTTTTCTACTCTGTCTTTGAGGTAAGTAGCTATGTTTGTACTTCTTGTACATACTTATTTGTTGTATGAATGTTCAGGAAGTCACAGTGAGTTTCCAGTAATGTTACAGTCCTTTTAGAGTGTTATGTGGAATGTTTGTGGTGTGTTCTTGTCTCTTTAAAAGGTGTATGAATTGTTAGCAAAATATCACTCATTTGAGGGTGCAGTGTGAGATACTGGTGTGTATCATTCCTTTGAGGGTGCAGTGTGAGATACTAGCGTGTATCACTCCTTTGATGGTGCAGTGTGAGATACTAGCGTGTATCACTCTTTTAAGGGTCCAGTGTGAGATACTAACGCGTATCACTCTTTTAAAGGTGTAGTGTGAGATACTAGCGTGTATCACTCATTTGAGGGCGCAGTGTGAGATACTTGCGTGCATCACTCCATGAGGGTGTATGGTGAGTTACCAGTAGTGTTTCACTCATTCGAGAGTGCAATGTGAGTTGTTACTGGTGTTTCACTCCTTTAAGAGTGCATGATGAGTCGTTAGCTGTGCTGAACTTATCTGAGGATGTGAGGTGAGTTGCTAGTTGTGGTTCATTCATTTAAGAGTGTGGGTGCACTTGGTTGAAGATAATATAGTGCACCGAAGCTATATACGATTGTTCAAGTTTGAGTTGGTGCATGTTTTAATGGTGTTATCTAAGTCAAAGCATGATTGAATATGAATATGCGATTTGTCCTACTGAATGATGAAAGGTGGTTCATTTGATAAAAAATGAAATGGATAGAAATGAGGCTTACAAAGCTATCTTACTTATGTAGTGAAAGACTTTGAAAGTTATTTGTTTGTGTCTATACTCTTAACGTAGTAAGGTTTATTCATGTAAGTTGCAAGATCACTTGTTCAAACGTGAGACTAGTATGAGAAGATTGGCTAGTAACTGTAGTGGTGATATAAAGTATGTAATAAATTTAAGCGTGAGATTAGCGCAAGGAGAAGTACTTCGAGGTGAGATGAAGTTATTCAGGGTAAGTTAGCGTGTGTGTGGTTTGCTTGAATCTATTGATAGTACATTGTAAAAATTAGGAGCATTACCTAAATGATGATGCGGCGGGTTGTGTGAGTTGGTGGAGGAAAGATGCTAAGGACCCTTATATAGTTGAGTTAGGGTGTAGGACTCTATTACGAATGGAATGATTAAGCCGTATATGAGCCCATATTTCTCTGTTATGGTTGGTAGAGTGAAGAGTTGAGCTTGGTTTACGAGGTTGGTTTGGTTGTAGGATGGTTAAGAGGTGTCTTAAAGTGACAAGTATGACGATTAGTGAGGGGGAAGTCATTCAAGTAGTAAGCAGATATGTTGGAACGTGCAATCGAGAGTGAGTACCTTTTGGTACACAGGTTTTAGTAACCATAGTTGTTATTAGAGCCAAGAGAATGGCCAAGCGTGAGTGGTACTATCCTGGAACGATGTGTAGTTACTGTGAATACTGCTCTAATAGTATGATGTGCAGTAATTGTACACTCTAGTAGGGGTGATAATGAAAATTGAAAACCGACAAAACCAAACCGTTCCATTGGATTGGTTTGGATTTTTCACATAATACTGGACATAATGATTTTTATTTGGAGAAAACCGAAAGTTATTGGATCAGATTAGTTTATATTTGTAAAAACCAATAAAAACCGAACCGAACCAATGTTAATTTATTTACTTTCATTTTTATATTTATATGTTAGTTTAACTTTTTATTGGTAAATGACTAATTATTTTTGTTTAATTTAATTATAAATTATGAGGATTTTTTTAGGAAAACAACATTAAAATATGGATTGGAAGTAAAATAGTAAAAAAGAATTAAATTGTAGGGGAACCGAATCAAAGAAAATCAAACCAATGATTTTATCATTTATTGGACATCAGTTCGGTTCCTCTTTTTATGAAATCAATTGGATCGGATCAGTTCTTGGTTTGGCCTAAAAAACGAAAAAAACTGCACCAATGGTTTTGCCTTTTATTGGACATTGGCTCGGTTCCTCTTTTTGTCAAATTGATTGGATCGGTTCGATTCTCGGTTTGACCTAAAATCGAAGAAAACCGAACCAATATCACCCCTACACTCTAGTGAGGTGTGCGTTTGATGTGTGCTGATGATGTTTTTGTGTCTTACCAATTTGGTTTGGGCATTCCTCTAATCGAAAGGTATGATTTGTAGCCAGTTTCTAGTTGGTACACGAGCAATGTACTTCTGGTTTGTATGTGAAGATGTGTTTCAAGCTTTAGTTGTGGTGCATAGTGAGTAGAGAGTTGTACTCTAGAGTGAAGTACGTGATATGCATGTCAGATAGGGTGATCTACGAAAAGTGGTAGACAACTGTGAGATGTCGAGTACCATGAACTGGGTTGATCCGTGTTTGGGAGTTGCTAGTGTGACTTTCTAGCTTCTGCTGATGAATAGTAGTTTACAGCATTAAAAAGCTACTTACTTTGTATGTATCTACTCACTCTTTGCTATAATGTTAATTCTGACAGGTTTCTTTGGTACTGAGCTGATGAGATTGGATTGTGATCGATGGGGTTTAGGAAGGTAGTAGTTGGACCAAATACTTGAAATTTAGATTTTAGGTTGTTATCTTTTAGCAGTAAGTTTTTGTGTGTTACAATTTATTTATTTATTGATAGCTTATTTAGTTTTAAAATATTAATGTTAATATAAACAAATTTCAAAAACTAAGATTTATAAAAATATATCTTCTATTGTCTATAATTTTTAAAGGGAATTTGCCCTACATAACACATTTTTTTCTCTTCATTACAATTATAGCACATTTTTTAAAATAATTCATTCATAGCACATTTTGCCAAAATTCCTATTTTACCATCATTAGACTTCTATCAGTTCAGCTGATAGACTTCTATCACTTCAGCTAATAGACCTCTATCAGTTCAATTGATAGACTTCAATCATTTTTTGTGCCCCAAATGAATAAGTTTGAGAATTATGCTATACATGGAATTATTTTTTTTTTTTTTTAATATACATGCAAAATTCCCTTTTTTAAATATTGAACACTAAATTATCAGACAGATAGCAGTTTAATTTAAAAATTTAAAAATCGTTATTTTACTTCTTAAAAATATTTAAAAAGTGAAAATTAGATTTATTTTTTCTCTTATCAAAACTCAACTTTTTCTATAGATAGAAAGTTATGTTTTGAGAGTCTAAAATATTATTAGTTTTAGTGATTTTTTGTGTGTGAATGTTGAAGTCAATTTGTGTGTACTTCGATTATTTTTATGGAACATATCATTGGACCCTACAGTATTTGAATGTTAAAGTTCGTAAAATATTATTTCAACCCTTTTAGTGGTTAAGTTTCAATCTAAATATCAAAAGAAATTTTAATTCAATTGACATACTAAATCACATACCTCTTGTTAATTAGCATATATCAAATTTGTTAACCATCAACAAGTACACGATTCATGAGCTTATATAACATGCATTCTGACTAAAAAATCGCATATTTGACTGTTCAATCCTTAAATATTTTTGTTCAAAAAAAAAAATTCCTTAAATATTTTATTGAACAACAAAAAATATTTTCTAATTCAAATCTTATCAACTATTTGCACTGTAAATATCAGTCTAGATCATTAGTCTAGAGTTAATTTTGGAGTATTTACCTAGTTATAGTTACTAAAGATATATAGAAATCTAGTTTTGTCAACTTTTAAATGGAAGGACCTCATGTGCAACTTTTACACCAAAAAAAGCCTCTCACGATTTATTATATTCAAAGGTGTTGCTTGTTTGACACATTTAGGTAAGATATAGTTTTAGGATTTATTCATTTCTTATCGAAAACCTACATCTAAAAGAGTTTTTACTATTTTCTCCTCATTTTTACTTCTCAAGATAACTCTCATTTCTAACCATTTATTTTGAATCATTCATTTATAAACTTTTTGATCCTATAATATTTGAACATGAAAAAACAAATTGTAAAAAATTATTTTCTTACATAAGTGGTTAATTATTATGAATTAAATATATATTCTTTTAAAATTTTAAGATCTTCTTTTGACCATTATGTTTTTGTTTTTTTAGTATAATGTAGGGGAGGGAAAACCAACAAACCCTACATAGAAGGCTGCTTTCAAATAATATAAAAGTCAAATACATATTTTCAAGATTAAATGCATGATTGTGGTGTTAAACTGAATTTCTACCGAACAATGAAACAATTAGGTCACTAACCATTTAGGATCTCTTTGATCATTATGTCAATCTAGAGCATTAACACTAATATTTGATGCACAAGATTTAAATATATGATCTACATATATACCACTAGAGCATAGTCTTGTTGACATTTAGTCTTTATTTTTTAAAGCTGGTAGTGACTAACGTGGATGAAATTTATATTGCTTGGTAAACTATTTAAGGATCAATTAATGTTATTTATGAGCTGCAAAAGTTAAGGCGTTGTTTAGAAGGCATTTGGAGTCGAAGAAATGACTACGGAGAGAAGGAAAATACATCGGGAATGATCAATTAGGATATGAAATGATGTAAAAAAATAATAATAATAATTATGAAGATGGATATTGGTTATGAGTGAATGGAAATTATATGGAAAAATAAGGTTAGAAGATCAATAAATAATGATTACGAGAGATGACTAGTATTTGTGAGAAATGAATAAAAATTATGAAAGAAATGATTGTGGCCGATCAAAACTCGAGTAAGAAAATTATTTACTTTTTCATCCACAAAAATCGTTTGAAACATAAATTTTAAGTCTTAAAAAAATTTAATCAATTACTAAATTATTTTCTAAAATGTAGTCCTTTACTATTAATACTCTTGAATAAATTCATCGTATAAATCAGAGAAACTTACGAGATTAATCAAATTCAAAAAATAATTATAAATATCGTCATCTTTAAAAAAAATTAGCAATCATAGCCATTAGTGGGGTGTTCATCGATCGATCGGTGTCAGATTTCGTTGAAAATTGATTCCGAACTGACCTATCGATTCTTAAAAAATGAAATCGACACCGACCCGTCGGTTAAGTCGGTCGGTTCAGTCCATTAAAATCGGTTAATTCATATTATTTTTTATTAAAATTTTTATTAAAGAAATATATTCATCAAACAATTTTGTAACTAAATTTTGAAAATGAATTTTAAAAAATAAGTGTATAAAATAATTTTTTGAAACACATTTAAATTTAAGTTAATTTTGCAATAATTTAATAA
>JBBMKA010000026.1:2715735-2735557 GCA_037833695.1 Sechiopsis laciniata
AATTTTAAAAAATAAGTGTATAAAATAATTTTTTGAAACACATTTAAATTTAAGTTAATTTTGCAATAATTTAATAAAAAAATATATTTAATTATATGAAAATATCAATATTTTGTAAATGAAATTTTTTATTAACCAACAGACTAAAACAGAAAATTTTTTAGTTGACTATTTTTGTAACCGATACATACTTGAAAATCGACTGACCAAATTTTAGTTTGGACTGTCGGATCGATTTTCAAGAAATGTATGATATTAATAGTAATACTATATTTATAATACATAATATTGTATTAATAATATATAATAATGTATTATTAAATATTTCCTTATAAACAAATGGGTCAGAAGGTAGCTCTTAATATGGGCTTCGATTGGGCCAGCCTTTCCGAATACGATTGCCAACCATAACCCAACTACCGCCACATATATTTCTATATTACGGCGTCGTTTCAAGATCACGACTCGTCAACAGCAAATGGCAAATCCAGTTATCTTTGGAATAAGTTAGGGCAAATGTGGGGGCCCCACTTTTGGCTGGACTCGAATGGAAGTTTGTGAAGCAAAAACTTGTTTGGGTATTAAAAGAGCATATTGTCAAATATTGAAAATTCGGAATAGTTCAAAATTCAAATACTAAGTTACAGAACATCCTTTTCTAATTCGTATTTCCAATAAATAAATCCAGAAGCATGTAAATGCTTCGTCGTATTAAAAAATGCCACAATCATCCATCCCTATTGTTATGCTTCGTCCAATATGACAAAATGGAAAAGTTTAAATTATGCATATGAATCATGTTATGAGTACTGTATCAAGTTTTTTTTATATTTCTTTTTATCAATGGAATCAAAAGTATGTGGTTAATATTGTATATGTGAACATAATTTGGACCATAACTTTCATTTACTTAAAGGTCTTGACAATTGATCACTTGCGTTAAACAAAGTTGTGGTTTCTTTTTTGGAAATAAACTTCTTATTATGATCACTTGAGTTATATTTCTTTTCTTTTTTTTTTCTCTCTCTAACTATGTGAGGAGATGAATATGAATTTTGATTCGTGAGATGAAAATATACATGTATTTTTAATAATATGAAAAAGACAAGTAATTTCATTATTTGAGAGTGTAGGATCGAAAGGCAACACTAGAGGGGGTGAATAGGGTTTACCAATATTTAAGTTCTTTAAAAATAATATTTGTGATCTCAACCTTATTAATCTAAAATCACCCAATAATCAATTTAATATGTAAAATTTGAAATCACGAAAAGTAAAAGTTAAAGGGAAGAGAGAAAGACACCAAAGTTTATAGTGGTTCAGAAATCCTACTCCACTCTCCAAGACTTCTCCTTTGGTATTTTACTAGATGATTCTCTTGCGGGTGAGAACCAAACCTACACGATCCTCTTTTTCCTAGGCTACAGAGAAACCCTAATCCTTTTACGGGTTCAGGATTAAACCACTTCAACCCTCTTTTTCTTAGGCTAAAGAGAAACTCAAATTTTTTTCACTGGTTTAGGATTAAACCAATTGCATTTTCTCACAACCCAAGGTGTACCCCACACCTTAATACAAATACCAAATAACAAATAAATATGAAACCTTACAATATACCTCTCGTAGGAAAAATACACAAGTTGAGCGTTGACAGCTTCTTCACAAAATTTGCAATGCGCCGATTCAAGAATGTGTGAAACAAATGACACTTTTTGAAGCTTTGAGAATGATAATGTTTTCATAAAAATTTAGTTCTTGAAGCAATGTATTTAATGGAGAGAAGATGAAAGATGTCTGTTGGATTTATGGAAAAATAATCGATGGACGAGATTTGATGAAGATATGATGAAATAGTGGCCATTGGATTTAGGACTAAGGTAGTATATGGTTAGGATTAAATGAACATAAGATGGGTAGAGTTATGGTTCAAAAGGAAACAATTTGAAAAAGAAAATCCCGTTTTTTTTTCAAAGGCGATTTTTCTTCCAATTTTCATTTGTCCATATCTTCTTTGTTTCAACTTCAATTTGCATGATTCAAAATGCGTTGGAATCATCTCTTCAAACTCTGCATAATAAACACTTAAAAACTCCAAGAATATCAGTAAAAAATCAAGTTTGTTATCATCAAAACATTAATTAATTAAGTGTTGATTATGTATGTAGTTTATATCTTACATTACACACTACTTTATATCTCATTTTTCTTGGCTAGTTTATCATCATCAAAATATTAATTAATTAATTTGAGATAGGGGCAAAAAAGCCAACAGACGGTGATGCTCTATGTAAGTTTATTGGTCCCTCTCCCCCAATTTGTACTATATATATACACGATACTATAATACTATTTTTCTAACTCTATTAAATTTCCACTTGATCTTATTTTAAATTTATTTCATTTTTTTAACAATGAAACTAAGAAATTCGAATCTATTGATTAAATAAAAAAAAACAAACCAAGTGTAAGACAATAGATTATATACATTGGCATCCAAATGTTGTAGGATCGATATGTCTCGTGACATTAATTGAGGTTTGCCAAGCTGGCCCGACAGTCACGAATAAAAAAAAAAGACGATAAATTATATACATATGTGTAGTGAAGTATCTTTTTAGAAAATATTTGGATTTTAGAGAAATTTTGAAAAACAAAAAATGTTTGGAGAAAACTTTAAATAAGATGGGAATCAAATACCGAATTTTAAAATCGAAATTTTAAAGTAAAATTAAATTAAATTAAATTACAACCAATTAATTAGGCAATCAACCTCTCTCGTTTTCTCAACTCACTATTAAACCCTAAAAACACACAAGATAATTACATTATATAAATTAAAAAAAACCGAAACAACATTTTATCATTTTCTAAAATCATGTCACGAAGATGATTTAAATTGAAAATACATCATTAATTTTTTCCTATTTGTAAGTTCACCATCAATCATTATTAATGTATCTTTCTATAATTAGGGTCCTACTATTTCTTTCTAAAACATATCAGGAAGATGATTAAAATCTTTTGTTCAATAAAGATTATTAATGTTAAGATGGTGGAGATGTTAGGTTAGGTTAGTGGGAAATAAACTTTGATCTAATTAATGAAATTTAGTAAAAACAAAGTACGGTTAAGATGGTTAATGATTTGTGCTGATTGGCCACCAACCAAAAGTAAAAGCTTTCGTTTTTTTTTTATATAAAAAAGTAAAAGCTTACGTTAATCATTATAAATGATGCGTCATTTTCCCACTTGATATAAAGGAATACAGTGAAATAATTAAGGAAAATAGGTAAACAAAAATAAAAGAAAGAAAAAACAATTCTGCCGGTGTATTTGACTTTAGACTTAATATAGTAAACTTATGGGTTAAAATAGAATTTTGATTTCATTTTAGTTAACTTTAATTTACATACTTTCAAAATATTTAAAATTAGTCTTTTTTTTAATTGATTCTTTAAAAAAAAATAATAATAAACTCTAAATATTTTTTTGAAAAAAATATATTTTTAGTCTTTAGGGTTTTCACTCTAACTTCAATTTGATCTCTATTTTTTAAAGTTAAACATTTTTATCATGATATTTCAATAATAATCATTTTTAACTTTGAGATAACAAAATAGTTAATTATATAAATTAATATTAACTAAAATAATAATTAGATTGATTTAAATTTTAATATATTAATAAAATGATTATTTTAGTTTTTACGTAAATTTAATTTAAAAAACAACTAAAAAACTATATGAGTTAAAAATGAGTATTATTAAAATACTAGTGGCAAATACATCTAATTTTGAAACATATGAATCATGTTGAAATTAGATTTCAGATTTTAAAAACTAAATAGGTATTATTTTATTTTATTGAAGCACCGCCTAACTAAATGAATTAATATCCAGCGACTTTTCTCAAAAAAAAAAAAAAAAAAAAAAACCAACGACTTTATTTTCTAAAAATTAAATAGAAAAGAAAAGGACAATAATAAAACAGTGACACGCGTCAGCTCAGCACTCAATAATTAAGGGATTAAATTACACGTTTATATTTTACAACGGAAAGAATTCAGGTGCGAGCACTCGCACGGGATCAGCTAAGGCAAACCTGATCAAAGAGTGAGAAGCACGTGGACGGTGGGGCCCACTGCCAGATCACAGTGACAATAGGATGTCTCTTGATTTTCTAAAACGATGATTGGTGGGGCGGCAATATCAACGGCGCACGATAGCACAGCCGGTGGTGGATAGGCATCCACGTCGGACGTGGGCCCCAGTGGGCTCCAACAAAAAAAAAAAACAATAATAACAAAAGAATTATCAAATTTAAAGCCTGAAATGTACGCTACATGGAAAATAATACAGAGCTCAACTCTTCACCAGCCTCCTTCATTTCTCTATTCAACCAACTCCTTCTAAATTTGGGTAATTAAACTCTCTAATTATTTACTTCTTTTTTTTTCTCAATTTTATTAAATTTTAATCTTTTCTATTTCCAGCTAGAGTCATCTCTGCATTAAGTATTAGCATTTACCAACTTTGCTTTAATTTGTTCTGATGATCAAAGATTCAGTCTTTTTCATTTTTTGTTGTTTATGATTTTGGGTGTTCTTGTTTCTGGGTAGTGAAAATGTTGGGATGAAGAATTGTTTTGGATTTCAGGTAGCGCAGACCAATCAAGATAAAAGATTTAAATTTAATTCATTGAGGGTTTTTTTTTTTTTTTTTTAAATTATTGATTTTAGGGTGCATCAAGAGATACAATTGGTGCTCTAAATCGATAATTCTTGAGTTTATAATTAAATTTGAACTGCCTACTTGTACTTTTATTGTCAATGAATATATTAAGTGCAAGTTATGTTTTTTTTTTTTTTTTTTGAGTTGGAGACTTTTCTTGGGTTGTAGTTATGTTGATTGCTACATGATTGAAAATATGTTTGCGATAAGATGGAGCCTTAAGTCAATCTTTGGTTTCTGGAATTAAATTCCATTTTTTAGTAAAATAATATAAAATAAAAGAACCTGAAAAGGAATTAAAATTAACAAAGATGATCCAAGGGTGCAGAGATGCAGCAGTGAAAAAAAACAAAAGAACAGAAAAGCAAAGAAAAGTCTTTTGTTTTTTAGATTTAATGAATTTGAATTGTGGGGTGAATATGTTGTTTGAACTCAGTAATTTCAATATCACAATTTCAGCTCTGTAAATCCAACAATATAAGTTATAGAATTTCCTTCTTTATCAATTCTCTTATATTTTTATTGATCTTGCAGGAGTGTTTTCCATTCTTCTCAAAGCTTAAAAATGGCGTCGATTCATCCGTCGGAGCTCGACTCGAATGCCACCGACTCCGTCGCCTCCTCGCCAAGATCCGACCACCACTTCAACTTATCAAACGATCCACAAGCTCGAGTCCGATTCATGTGCAGTTTCGGCGGCAAGATCTTACCCCGACCACACGACAATCAGCTCCGATACGTCGGCGGCGAGACTCGCATTGTTGCCGTCCAACGCTCCACCACTTTCTCCCACTTCCTAGCCAAGCTCGCCAAGATCACTGGTAAGTTAATCTCAATCCTCTGTTTTCATTCAATTTTGGGGGTTTCCAATTACCAACTTCTAATTTGAAATTGGGAATTCAATTTAGGTACAATTAACATGACAATTAAGTACCAGCTTCCCAATGAAGATCTAGACGCATTAATTTCAGTTTCAACTGACGAAGATGTTGAAAATATGATGGATGAATACGATCGGATTGTTCAGAATCATAATCCCAAATCGGCGAGGCTCCGATTGTTTTTGTTTACAAGAGGTGAAGATTCAAGAGCCAGTAGTATAAATTCCCTTCTCGGCGGTTCGGCTAATAGGGATCACTGGTTTCTCGACGCTCTCAACGGCGGCGCGCCGGCGCCGGAGCTCGAGCGTGGCCGATCGGAGGCTTCGTCGATTGTCTCTGAAGTGCCGGATTATTTGTTCGGTCTTGACAATCAAGACGATGGTTCGATTCAAACACGAGAACCCAAATCCAAATCTCGATTTAATTTCAACCCATCTGAAAATGTTTCCGTTTCCGATCCTGGATCGCCGGCCCCTGTTTTGCCGTCGGCGACTTGTGTAACGTCGATGCCGAATCTCCCGCCGGTTAAAACCCGACCCGATACGCCGTCTCCCAGGGCGGAGCCGGTAGATAATACACCGCCGCCGATGCCGTTTTCTCAACCGGCCGGGTTTCCGAATAACCCGATGATGCAGTATTTCCCGGGTCATAATTACCCGGGTCATCAACCTGTTGTTTACCTTCTTCCGGGTCAGATCCCGCCTGGAAATGCCCCGGTTCAGCATATTCCCATCCAGAATCCGCCGCCGTACGTTCAGCAGTTTCCGCCGGTTAGTGGAGGTCAGGTGCCGTTGGCGTATCACCACCCGGTTACGATGGGCGGCCAAGTTTACGGCGGCGGAATGGGTCCGGCGAGCGGTTACGATCCACAGGCGGAGGCGGCGAGGATGGCTGCCGGCGGCGGCGTTAGTCAGCAGATGTATTATGGAGTCCAAAACACGGCGAGAGCGCCGCCGTATACGGTGGCGGGTATGATGGGTCCTCCGGTGGGTGATGATGTTCGGGGAAGTGGATCGGAAACTAGGGCTGGTAGCCGAGTTTCGCCATAGTAAGAGCAACGGACAGTTTATGAAAGGGGTATTAGTAAATTGATTAGTAATTTTTACAATTAAATATTATTTTGGTTGCGTAATTGGATTGTAATTAGTGGTTGATTTTGGGTTTTTTGTTGGTGACGTCACCAAATTGTAAAATTGGGTTTTATAAAGCTTCATAAACAATATTTTTCTACTACTTTGAGGAAATAAACAAAAGATGATAAGGATTGTAGTATGCTTTGATTTTGAATTATCTCATTAAAAGTTTTATTTTTAGTTTACATATGTGAGTGGAGAATGAACCTTCACCATTAAGAAACTAATAAGCATAATTTCTTTCCTTTTTTTCCCTTTTGAAAGGACTATAAGCATAATCTACTATCGAACCCAAAATAAAATAAATAAGCCTAATCTTTTTAATTATAGTCAAGTTTGTAATTACTCATTTTCGTTATATTTAGATTGAAATTTACTCTATAGAATATTTTGAGAGAATATATTAGAAAAAACTTCAGTACATGAAAATGATATTATTTCTGTAGAATACATAAAAAATATATTAAAGGTCATTTTAGGTGGCGAATTGCTAATTGTTATTGATGGGTTATCGTTCTCTTTGTTTAGAGTACATGTAATGTAACATAAGTTATCATTATCTAAGTTTTGAGTATACATAATGGAACTTATATTGGTTTTACTATTGTGATAACCTTTAGTGGAAAAGGTTTAGGTGATGGTAGATCAATGAGTCGTACAATAATGAATGGTTATTGGACATGTCCATCATAATTATTGAGTTGTACGGTTTAATAAAAAAAGATTAAGATGCATCTTAAGTTGTCATTATTGATTACCGAATAATTATTATTGGAGTTTGGAGCTCCAATCTATGAATGGACAAACAACCATTATCCAAAGTAACCATTATTGATGTTCCAAATGATTAAGACTGATCTAGTATTTGATCTAGTTTTATTACTTAGTTGATAAGATGTAATTAAGTGAAGATTTGAAGTTGAACCCCCGGTTATAAGGAAAAAATGTACGACCTTAAGAAAGTCTTGTATTCCTAAAAAAAAGAACTTAAACACCAATACTCATGTTGACTAATGTTTAAGTCAATGATTCAACTTTACGTTCCTAAATAGTGTCTTACTCAAGACATTGAAATGTTTTAATTTCAAACATGGAATCGGTTTGATTCACAACATTTTTCTAAGAGAATCACTATATTAAACTGGTTTTACGAGGAATAAACATCGAGATTCAAAACAGGCTCAAGAGCCACATCCATCTAGTTGATACATAAAAGTTTAGTAAAGTATATACAAGTTTAAAAGAATTCTCTCCTTTAGGGACCAAACCACTACCATGAGTATTTTTACAATGGTAAAATAACATATGATAAAAGAAATGAGACAAGAGAAAAGAAAAACAAATCTTCATCACTAAAGGATTAGTCCTTTTCAACTCCCACCTCTTTCATATCAAGGTACATAAACCACATCTCCATTGCACCATGTGCAGCTAACCAGTGTCCAAAGGCAATGCCCCTAAAGTAAAGCAGCAACATCAGCTCTAATTTCCGAATCCGAATCCCCATATCACTTGAGAGCGAAAGTTTTTACTTGATGATGAAATAAGGCAGTGTTTCGTGCATCTTTCGTAGGTGATTAAGATGGAGAATCTCGAAAGCATGTCGTTTGTTTGTCGTAGACAGAGCTATCGGTGTTTTGCTGCTTGTGTGTGCATAGGGGTCAGGTTGAAGTTCAAGAGTGATCGCCGTTTGCATCATCCTTAAGAATGCCACAGGTTTCAGGAGATTTGGTTGAGACAGGAACAGGTGGGTTTAGCTCAACAAATTGGCTGGGATCACTATAACTACCTATACATATTGTGTCACCTCGACCGTGCCATGTGCCGTCTTGAACATTGTTCATTTCCAGTGTTCGTGATTCCTGCTCATGTTTAAAAGTATATCAGTGACGATTGAATATGTTACTTTAGGTTGCTTACACAAGATCACAGAATTAAGAAGTTGAATATGAAAATGTTGAAGGACCAACCTGAGATAAGGCGCAGCAGGGGCAGATAAAGTGGTAGATGCAGTCATCCAAGGAACTATCACCTCCCTAAAACATAATTAAAAAGCCAGTATGAAAACACCAACAAAATTTCCATTTACCAATATGAATGAGAAATCTGACAAAAGTAGCTACATTTGAAACCAGATATGAATGATGCACATGAATCAAAAGATGGGGCACCTCAGATATGAATGGTGCAAATAGCTAAAAAAAAAATTCATCCAAATGTTGTAGGGTTAGACGGTATGTCCCATGACATTAGTCGACGTGCACACAAGCTGGCCCAGACAGTCACGGTTATAAAAAAAAGCTATATTTTAAACCAAGATAGGATGAAAATGATATCATTTCCACCCATTTTACAAGAACGATAACACCCCCAAAATGTACTTTTAAATGATCAAAATGCTTAGAAACTTGTTTTTTTGTGTTTGGCATTTAAAAGTGGTTACCACAAAAAAAAGAACAAATAGGTGTTTCTTAAAGAATCAATTCCTAAAGGCTACATTAAGGGCATCAAGAGCTTTGCTCTTTCATTGATTTCTCTCTACTTGCTCTCATTAACTTCTCTTTGTACACATTTTCTCTAACTGGCTTCCTATACATGCTCTCTCTCCCATTTTTCTCAATAGTTTCTCCCCATATAAGTATTTGTTAGGATTCTCCTAACAACTAAACACGAAGAAAAGAACTATAGTTTAATAACAAAGAAATTAAAATATCAACAGTCATTCAAGAGGAGAATGTCTCTAGAGTCTCACACTAGACAACATCCAAAATCACCCCCCTTCTAAGGTCCATATTTTTCTCTATTTAATAGCCAAGGCACCCTTAGTTAATTACCATTATGTCCTTACTAAACCAAGGCACCCCTAGTTAATTACCACTATGTCCTTACTAAAATCCAACTAACATTCCAAATATATCCCCCACTGGTATACTCACAGTATTTTCTCTCTTTTTTTATGGTACTAACAAATGTGGGGTAGGGAATTGAACCTCCGATCTCAAGAGGACATCTTACCCATTGTGATATGCGCATATTGGCCATACCATATATACTCTCTCATTAGCCTCTTTTTTCACCCATACTTTCTATAACTAGTCTCTCACTACACACTATGAGTAAAATTACTCATACTCGTCTCTCTCTACCCAATTTCCACAAGTTATTTATGAGTTATGACTATCAAGTATATACTCCTTAGTTACACAATCTCATAACCAAAAGAGTAGACAATGACATTAGTTTGACTTTGAGTCTTACATAAGTTTTTTTTGCCAATCCAAGCATAGCTTAGTCAATAAGACCAATTACCATCCTAAGGGTCTAGAGTTTGATTGCATAGCTTGCAAATATTTGGCTAAAAAAGGGTCTAGAGTTTGATTGCATAGCTTGCAAATATTTGGCTAAAAAAGGTCTCAATTAGGTTTTTCCAGCAGCAACCATAAACATCAAAAGTTGAAACTCAAGAATTCGGACATCTACAGAAGATGACAAAGGGGCCACAAGAGAACCAAGTATAACTTGAATATAGAAAATGAGAGAACAAACTAAGTGATCAGGAAAGGCAAAAGACAAATTTCTATCACAGCTTCAACATTCATGGAGTGGAATGTGTTACAATCCATTAATTTAGCAAGTTAGGAAACAAATAACAGCAACAAAAAAAAACGATATAAAAAGAAGTCTCACTCTTATATTGAATTTCCTCTTCATCTGGGTGCGGAAGAATCCCAAATATGTTACTGTTGAAAAGGTGAAAGCAATTGCTGAATATAAAAAGTAATGGCGTTTTGTAACCAAGAAGGCAATGAAGTTGCAAAGCGCACCAAGTGCTAGAGCAAAATAAGCGGTTCCCTGCAAAATGGTTATTAAGAATTATGGCAAATAGATATCATCAAAAGTAAAGAACCGTAGGCTATGAATTAAGAAAACTATAATCTAGCTTCTTCCCCACTCCCCCTTTGAAAGGTTCAAGCAGACATGAAGAAATAGCTTACCTGAAGAAAACAATTGCCAAAACCAGCCCTTCCCATATTCTTCCCAAATCTATGACATGGACAGCTGCATCATTAACACAAGCTATGTTACTACTTGCCACTTGGGGCACAAAAATACTTCAAAAGGAGGAAAATAAAGACAGTAATTAAGAAAAATCCGTATATATATAGCAAATATGCGATTCACAGAAAAGTATCGATCGTAGCTACAGCCTACAATTTCTTTTTAGGATAAGAAACAATCATAGCTACAATTTAAAACATATGTAGGGAAAAACATACATCCCCTGAAAAATAACCAAAACAAACACAGATACTCCAAAGCGTGAGAAAAATTTGCGTACAGAAACTTTTGATTAACTTTTTAGACAAACAAGCTAAAGCCCAAAGACATATTCCAACTAAACAAGAAAGCATCACCGTCAAAACCTAATTTGCAGGGAAAACTTAACCTAATAAGAAGAAATCGAATCCCCTGCCTTCCCTAATAAGGAAAAACAAAAAGAAGGGGGAAGAACCCTTGGCTCTGACGAAACAAATGAGAGCCAAAAAACAATTTTCAGGATTGAGTCCGTGGTGTTGAACTAAATTAGCTTCAAACAACGAAACCAACACGACACCAAGTATTAGACGACAAATTTTCTCAAAGAACAACAAACATAGATTAAATGATTTCTATAGCTGCCCTAAACTTCCGCTAAACCCTGAATAAGCTGAATAGAGAGAAGGAAAAGGTGGATTAAGGAGACAAACCATGCGGATTCGATAGCCATGCGACGATCCTCGAAGCAATCGAGAAGTTCACCTTCCCACAGCCTGAAAACCCCACCAAATTCAGGTCCGGTTTCAGCATCTTCAACAGTGTCCAACTTCGCCCATTTGCCCTGCGTCTGCATAGCCACCGTCGAACACAACAAGTCGAAATCCAATAATGTAAACTTCTCCCCTTCCTCTTCTTCTCCAACCACCTGATTCTCCAAATCCGCCATTAAAACGCAGAAATGAGAGCACAAAACTTTAGGGTTTATATTTTTTTGGCTGCTGTTTGGGAAAGACAAAAATGTATTTATATAATTATAGAGCGGGTAAGCTTTTTTTTTTTTTTTCCTATTAATTGCAAAATTGGTTCAATCTGTTGGGAATTTCTTTTATGTTGTTGAGAGAGAGAGAAAAATAAAGATAGAGAGAGGAATAATAATAATGATAATATCCGTTTTTAAATTGGGGTCTAAATTGGCGGGCAATTATGGTGGGACCCATATTCGGTAACTTTCTTTTTATTCGGTATTTATCTTTTGAACGGTATTGAGTGGAGCCACGTAAGCAGATATGGGGATTTAAATAAGAATATAAAAGTGCTGCTTTCTACTCGCCAAAATTAACGGCCCTTTCATTAAGGTTAAAGAAATTTACCGTTTTCGTTTTCCCTAACGGATCTTATTGTACATTTTTTAAAATTGAACAAAAATACCTAAATATCGTTTTTTTTAGTTTAACATTAATGGAAAGTGGGAGATTCAAATGGTTGTGGATACTTATGGATTGAACTATTGCTTAGATTTTGATTAAACAGAAAGACACTAAGAATGTGTAATTGATTTGTAAAAAAAAATAAAAAATTAGTTAGTTAAAATTTTATTGATTTAAAAAAAATATATTTAATTAAAATTTTCTTAGTACCATCGAATACATTACTCTCTTGTAATTTTAATTTTTTTTTAGTTCTATTTAAAAATAATTTTTTTAATATTATAAATCTCACATATTTTATGACCAAGAATATAACTTTAATTTTACATAAACATTTTTTTAAAAGTTAGTTTGTTTTTTAATATGGTAAAACAACAATATTTATATAAGAGGATGGAATAATACATATAAATTACCTAAAAAAAGAGAGCTCTTGTGTCATTTTCTACTGCTCGGTAATCAAGATTACTAAAAATCCTCCATTCTAAATGTTATTTAATGAAAAAAAACATATAAATTTACACTTGGCCAAATCCATTTTAATCCATTAAAAGTTTTTTTTTTTTTTTTTTGAAATTAAAAACTTATCATTAATAATAACAGTAGAAGAACATACAAAACTGCTATAGTAGGAGCAAACCATAAGAAAAAAAAAAAGAAATCAATAGCTAATTTGATTCAAGTCCACAATTCGAACCGAGATCGACAACACATAATGAAACTAAACATGAATAAAATTTCATAAAGATCAGTAAAATCGTGTAAAGAGTTAGTTTCTTTTTAAAAGTCAATAATTTGTAACTCATTAAACCCCTACAAAATCAATAACCCATTAAAAGTTGTTGAACTACAAAAAATCTAACACAATTTGTAACATAATTTGTAATAAATGTCGTATAGTTGTTAAAAAAGTTTCGATGTGGTGAGTAGTAAATGAGATTATGATTGCAATTTTTTTACATATGATTGCTCTAGGGGTTTTTTTTTTTTTTTTTTTGAACAGCTCTATATATTTATTAAAAGAAGTTGATGGTAAAATAAAAAATGTAAGTTATAATAAAAAATAAAAAAAAATGAAATGGAGTGTGAGAGGATGAGGGACGGGCGCCGTCAGCGGCCGACCAAATGAATGACGGGCTAGAAAGTGTTTGACAGCTGTGTTTTAATTTGGATGTGTATGTGGTTGGACAAATGTCGGACCCACTTCTTCTTATCCATATTCCCAACCATTTTTCCATATTTTAGAATTGTTCATTCTAGATTTTCTAAATAAAATGAGTAAAAATTAGTATAAGATGGATAAATATTAAAGAACACTACAATTTAGCATTTTTCTCTCTATTAATTAAAGTTAACTTTTAATTTATTATATAAAATAATTTTAAATTTTATTGTACATGTATAAATTAAAATTGAACATTTATAAATGTATAATCTATATAATATATATATATATATATATATATATATATATATTTGAAATCATTAATATTTTTAAATTTTAATATTAGGAATATATATAATTTGTGTTATTTTTTTAATTGAAATTATTAAAAATTATTGAATTTAGGACAGGCCAAAAACTAAATCTTTAAAATTTAATGTAGTTTTATAAAGATATATTATAAATTAGAGATTGAGATAATTTAGAGTAGATGGTAGAAATTTTAATGCAATTTTTTTTTTAATGTAGATATTGAGCAAAGTTGGGTACATCAACAGCACCGGTATGAGATCTTCAACACCCTTAATTGGTGTAATCTCAAAAAATGTAGAAACCCAAATATAATAAATAAGGGTGAAAAATGTAAACTAAATAGGATGATTGACACATTAACTTTATCATTCTCTCAAAGTTTTTTTTGTTTTTGTTTTTAATAAATCAATCATATTTATTAAAGGAAAGATTTGAATTTACAATTTGAAATTATTTTTACTTACCTATTCATAGTGATATGATACATTAAATATAATAAATAATATTTTTTATTTTAATAATATGTACAATCTTTTCTTTAATTGAAATTATTAATATTATTATTAATTATTGAATAACTTTTGATTTATCATATAAAATAATTTTGAGTTTTATTGTACATGTATAAATTAAAATTGAATTCAACAAAAAAAAATTGAACATTTATAAATGAATAATTTTTTTTTTTTAATAATTTTTAATTTTAATTTTTGGAATATATATATTTTTTTGTTATTTTTTAATTGAAATTATTAAATCTAGGATAGGCCAGCCAGAAACTAAATCTTTAAAATTTATTGTAGTTCCATAAAAATATATTAGAATTAGAGATTCCGTTAATTTAGGGCAGATGTGACAGAAAATTTAATGCAATTTTTTTAATGTAGAAATTGAGCAATTTTTTTTATCTCCATATTTTTATGATAAATTCTATTTATAATTACAGTGGAACTAAAAAAAATTACATTTTGTTTACTAAAACTCAAAACAGGTGAAAAAAAATCATATATCAAAAAGTTATTACTAATTTTTTTTAACTAAATTTAATTTTTGAAGTGTAGCTATTATTTTATTAATTTCTTTAAAAAAAATGTGTTCAATAGAATTACTTTTCATTAAAGTTAAATTGGAACTTCCTTCAATTAAACCCAAAATACACTCAAAGTAACCAAACACGTTCTTTAACGTAGATAGAATAGTTATTTACAAATTAATGCTATAGGTAAATTTCAAATTAAGAAGAGGAAACTTTCACTGTCCAAACTTTTGACCATCGTGCCACCCTTAAGAAACAAATGCAATATTTTGTGAGGAAATCTAAACTTGTGATAATCTATGGTCATATAGATTGAACAAAACACATCAACTCATGTCGTAGAATGAATAGGTTGTTTTCATGAAAATAATCAAAATATACGTAAATTATACGAACTTGAACGGTCTAAACACAGTGATACCCTTATCAAATGTCAAAATGTTAAATTTTAAATTTTTTATTAGAGACCAATACACAACCACCAATGTTACCAAGTGCATGTTTTGGGACTATTGTATGTTAAGATGTGGGATTTTTAAGATATCAAAAAATAAAATAACATTCACTAGTCTTAACCAAATTAATTCAACACAAGCTCTGCTATTCTCTATCAAAACCTAACCAAAGAAAAAGAAATTGAAAAAGGGGAAAGATGCTTGGCAAAGGAGCTTTTTTTGATTGATGGTAGAGGAATCAATGATAAATTAAACTAAATTAATTTCTCCAGTAAAAAAGGGAGAGAAATATTCAAATAGCTATGCAATTAATAATCTTGTTGGAAACTGATTTATGGAAGCAGAGCTGAGTCAGGACAGGAGGGAAATATTTGATCCCAAACCACATTCTTATTAACAAAAAATAGTGCAAATCTAAACAAATAGGTTTTAGTATTGGACATTTACAGATTTCTTGTGAGAGGAATAAAATGGTTCAAACAAATGCACTCAAGAATGTTTATCCTTTTAATTAAGGAAAACTTGGGGTCTCTCACAAGGATATGTTATTTAAATTATTATTGTTTTTTTTTCCAAGAAAAAGTGAGATGCTCTTTCAAGGATCTATTCTAAAAGCTAATAAATAGGTTTAGTTTTTTGAAGATGCTCAAAAGAAAGAATTACATTTTGAGCAGCTTTGATTCGGGCCATCCGTGGGTTCTGCACAATAGGTTTTGAATAGATTTGGGCTGCATTTTTATTTTGGGCTTTCTTCAAGGACTTTTATTCGGTCCAAACCAGGGTAAGGAGTACTCCATTTTATTAAAAATAAAATAAAAATAGAATCATTAAAATATAGTTTTGATAATAATAATAATAAGGGAAATTGTTATGGATGGTTTATTTTCAAAATAATTATAAATCTAGTCAAATTTGAAAATATTTGTATCCATAGTAAAAAATAAGGTATTATTAATATTCATTATACAGTATTATTTAGGGTATTAATAAAGTATTTTGTATTATTAATACCTATGATATGATTACTAAATTTTTTTTATCTAGTATTGTAAATATTTTTCCAATTTGTCCAATTCCTAAAAAACCTTTAATAATAATAATAAATAAATAAATAAAGTTAAGACAAAAAAATAAAGAAAAATAAAGAAAAATATATGTTGTGGTCAAGTATTGGTCAAACAAGAAAAAACCTTTTCTTTCTTTTTTTATTCGTAATTGTTCTCGTGTCCTCCTTAGTAGATGGTCATTATAGATTGAATTCTTAGTTTTCCAAGAGTTTTATTGATTGCTAGGTTACCCATTATGATTTAGGGCATATAACTATTTTACAACCTTTAATCTTTATGAATACTATTTTTCATTGCAAAATTAGCAAAATAATTAAGGGAAGAATCGAAATTACGATTTTTTTTTTTTTTTATAGTAAATAGCAATTAAGAAATTAACAAAGACATAAAATTGTTAAAAAATAATGAAAGCATTCGCATGTCATATTCTAGAAGAAAAAAATGACAATAAGGACAATAATTCAGTATCAAGTTTTGAATTGTCATATCTACTATTATACCAAAAACAAATATATAATTTTTTTTTAAGAAATCAAATTGTCATGGGTAGCAAGAGAGAACATGAAGCTCAAAAATAGATTTGGGTTACTTAGACTTGGCAAAAATAACAAACATCATCTCTTCATTCCCCCAACTTGTTAATATGTATATACTAATGACAAAAGCTTACTAAAAGTATGATCCAAACATAAAAGTAATCAATTGTATGATCTCAAAATTTAAGAGAACCCAACCAAATTCAAGATTTTACACCTTCAATGAATCATTCCAACATACACATAAAGAAACTCAATTAGAAAGTAACTGAAATCTTTGTATTCAATGTTTATGGTCTACACAACACCGCTTCCTTAATTTCTTTGGCTTTTGAGAATTACAGTAAGATGGAACCACTTGAATTTGCAACTCATGGGCGCCATCATTAGAGCTCGCACATCCTTCCTCACTCACTCGCCTTCGAACACATTCGTGGCAAAACGCAACCGTGGGCACGAGCTTGGGTCCAGAACCATTCCAAGGTGTGGGAGATTGGCAAACATGGCACATCAAAACCCTAACATGCTTGTTCACTATAAAATTGGCTGCATGGACCTTCGAATCACAGCCCCAACATAGGCTAGCTTCGTCCGATTCGCAAACAAGACTCGCCACGCTAGAGCACAACGAGCACAATTTCTTCATTGTTTTTTCCCCTTCCTCTCATGTTTTGATCCACTGGGTTTATAAAATCCACACACTCGAAGAAGAAAGAGCCTGGAAGAAAGCAGCCACGAGTTAAGCATGGCCCATCAACTTCATCCGATAACCATATTGCCCAACGCATCAAACTTAAGGAGGAAGGTTCGAACTCACGACTTAAAGATGTCGAAAATTTTTTATCTTCTCATTATATTCTTTGTTTTTTGATATTTGCTTCATTTTACAATTTGACTTTTGGTCATGAAATTAGGTAAGGATTCGAACAGTTAATTACTTAGTCATTACTAAGAGTTATATTTTTGTTGATTGAGAGTGATTATAATTACTAATATATATGTTCATCGAGTTATATTTTTGTTGACTATATTTAAACCAGGAAAGATAGTGGAAAGGAGAAGGGAAATGAGGGAGTTTTCACAATCCTACATTCACTTTATCATTTTTGAAGCAAGTGGGAAAATTTGTGGCCACAATCATAGATTCCAATTCCATGTGGGAATTCTTGGTTATTTCCTTTTTAATGCTTTATTTTTCTTTTTAGTGGATTTGAAAGTTTGTAGACTTTTTCAAATTTGGCTTCCTCACAATTTCTAAAGTCTATCATTGTGCGTTTGGCGTGTATTTTGTACCACCTTTAATTTCTCAAATTTCAACACCACATCCTAAAATTCTAATTCACCTAGCCCATTCACAAGAGAAATATTTAAGTTATGTTCATATATGACATAAATATTAATGATTATTTATGTGATTTAATATCAATTGGATTCTAATTTTAATTTTTGAAGTTAAAATAAAATAGAATGTAATACATATAAAATTATATAGGTGGACATCGATATTTATGTGTGTTGGCATAATCTAAATATTTCTCTATTTATAATGACATTATTTTTTTCTTTTTTGAGTTTATATATAATGACATAAATTTGACTCTTCATCAATGAAGAAACCTTTTTCGTTCTTGTAGGTTGCTTAGAAATAGAAATGGAAAAAAATCTGAAATATTCATCTGTTGTATTGCTTCTACGGTCATAAAATATGGATTTTTTTTACTGTTCTGACACATCTTTCACCAATCAAATTGTTTATATTGTTGAGCATAGTGGAGATTTTTTATTTTTTTTATTTTTTTTATTTTTAAATTTATTTATTAAACTCTATTTATTTATTAATTATAATAATATATAAATGCTATTATAGGAATGTTAGGAGAAACTTCTCCGGAGGATAAGTATTTCTTTTTTCTTGTGGAAGAGATTAAACTGTGACTTTTTTTTAAGTGATATTTTCTTTTTTAGTTGGTTGGATCATTTCTCACTGCCCAATTTTCATATGAAGTTACTCGTTAACTATTCTTGAATTGAATCCAAACTTGAAGATCAAATTAGATTAAACTCTCATATCATATTAATCAAAGAAATTTAACATTTTCTTTTGATTTGGTTGATTTTCAATTGAATCATTTAAGGTTAATAAACTCTCATATCATATTAGATTAGTAAAAAAATTTGACTCATCAATCGGTAATAATGAAATATTCATATATATATATATTCTAAATGTTATAACTTGTCGACACTAGATTAGGATTTATACTAAAACAAACACTAGATTAGGGTTTTAATCTCAAAATTTAACTGTATAAAATCTCTTTTTTTTCCTCTTAATGTTCAATATATAAAATTATGGATTTTTTCCCATGAATAATAATTAAAAAAAAATTATATGAATGTCAAAATTTTAGAAAAAATTCAAATATGATCAAAGTTAATTAAATATAGCAAAAACTCAGAATAGACATCACACACTTGTATAATAACACTGATAACTTCAATCAAATTAAATAGATTGAAAATAATTAAGTGAAATTCATTGAAGTCAATGAGTTAAACCAATTAAAAACAATCAAAATTAATTGAAGACGATGAAAGTTAAAATATTTTGTTATTTATCGAATATCTTCAAAAAGTTAAATATGCTTTTCAAAATTAACCGAAAGAGTATGAATATATAATAAAATAACGATAATTTTCCTAAAATTATTATAAGTTAATTATGTAGAATTTTTATAGTTTAAATTAAAAATTATAATTTTTATACAAAAAAAGTTAAGAAACATAATTGTTATAAAAAATTGTACTGAAAAATTCTTTTGAGTTTTCAAATTACATCGATTTCAAATCCTAGTATATCATATCATCCTTCCATGCATTCATTTCAAAACCTGAGCATATTTGATTTCAAAATTCATCATTGAGGAAAATGATATGTAGTATTTAAATTGTTTAGTTACAAATAATTTTGGTCAATTAAAAAAAAAAAAAAAAAAAAAAAAAAAAAAAAAAAAACCCTCCCCCCCCCCCCCCTCCCCCCCC
>JBBMKA010000026.1:2735657-2761025 GCA_037833695.1 Sechiopsis laciniata
CACTCAATGACAGATAGAAAAAAGAATGAAGTAAAACTAAGTATTTGAAAGGAAAAACAAAATAAAACAATGAAAATCATGAAATTTTGAAAGAATGTACCCAACATAATTAATTAATTTTTTTTAAAGAAATTGCTCGAGAATATAATAAAACAAGTTTAAAAAAAAAAATAGTAGTCACCACAAGCTCAACGAAACGTAATTTGAAAAAAAGAAAAAAAAAAGCTATAACCCCATAAGTGGCCGCACGACAGTGGTAGTAGAAGAAAAAAAAGAGAAAAAGAAACCTGACACCAAGGGTATATTAGATATTATAAGAAAATATTATTAATTAAATTTAAAACAAAAAATAAGTTTACAAATACTTTTAAATATGACTAGATTTGTAATTATTTTTTTAAAAGTATCTATTTACCACAATTTTCCAAATAATTATTCAGGTGAAATAGTAAATTAATCAAATATAAATTATCAAACACAAAGTACCAGCAATGGTTGACGTTTTATCCATTTTGATTAGTTTAAATTCGGGGTAGAATAATTAATAGTAAAATAAAATACCAGCAATGGTTGACTAAAGTAAGTATGTGGCAGATTGAATATTGATCCTGGTGTTTGTGGGTCCCACGTAGGTAAAATATAACGCCATCCACAACAGTACAAGTCCAGCTAGGACGGTCAGAGTTGGCTCCTCCATCGCAGTTAAAAAAGTTTTTCTTTTTCTTTTTTCTTTCTATTTGTTAAAAAAGTTATTTACAACCAATTTTTCCACGTGGCTGTTTTCTTCTGACTCGTGAGGTTTTTTCCGTTCAATTTTGGAGTTTGTTCGTTTGTATTTCATTTTTGACAGAGACGTTCATTTTAAATATATTTTCCTTTTTTTGGTTTTTATCTACGAATATAAATTAAAGGATTTTTCATGTATAATAAAAAAAAATTTTAAAAAAAATCTGGCAATAATAACGAAAGAAATTCATGCATTGCAAAAAAATTGGACTGGACTTAATAAAAGGATGGAAAAGATGGTTTGATGGCAATATATAGTCAGCATGTGAGGAATAAATATAGTTAAGATATTTTGTATGATTTGTTACTTTTTATATTATTGAATATTTTCTAAAATTTAATGAAAATTTTATTAGATATTATCTATGATTTATTGGTAGATTTTTTTAGATTTAATATTTGATGTACTATATATTTGTTTAAAGTTAGTTAAAAATCAGAAGATTTAGAATATTCTCAAAATATATAACATCTATTTTTCAAAAGTTTATTATGTATAGTTTTTCATTAATGTCACAAACAGTTTTTAACAAATGCAGTTAACTGTTTTCAATGAGTGCAACAAAGAGTTTTCAATAAGTAGAGCAGTTAGTCTTCCATTAAAAGAAAGTGAATGGTAGAATTTGAATATAAAAATATACAAAATTCTATAACAATAAAAATTTTTCTAAAAAAATGTTATAATTAAAATAGACAATAAAAAAAAATTCCACCTAAAACAAATTCACTATTAAGTATATATGTTAGTCAATGGACTAGAAAAGAAATAACTTGTATACATTGTTGCTAGTGTAAACAAAATTTCTCAATACAGTCTATGTATTAAGATGATATCACACTTTCCATGTAAATTCTCTAATTAAGATGGTTGTTCTACTTCATGTAACTATTATTTATCTCTTAATTAACTAATATAGACTATTACTTTGCTTGTAATTTCAACCTGTACAAAAAAGAACGATAAAAGTTGAATAATTGATATTTTATTTTTTCAAGAGAAAGATTTAGGTGCAGCTATGGCTTCACTTCATGGCTGATGTCGTTAATATGGCTCTTTGAGAGCCACACACACACACACACACACACACACACACACACACACACACATATATATATATATATATTTGTGTGTGGCTCTTAAAGTGGGTGCAGCCATGATTGTACCCAAATCTTCCTCTTTTGCAAATTCTTATAAATGTGATTTCATGTTTGAATTATATGACACTCTTTGATTAGCCAAAAAAAACAAGTGCTCCTATGAGATATCAGAATGGTAAGATGAGTGGTAGTCAAAACTTTGTCAACGTTGTTGGTGTCCCAATGGATGAATTGATTGAAAAAAAAAGATTTGTTCGACTCGTTTATTGAAAAAAGAGTAAGATTTGGGTGTAGTGGCTGCACCCACTTTAAGAGCCACACAAAAAAATATATATAAACAAAAAGATATTATATATAAAAAAAAATTGTGACTCTCAAAGAGCCACACTTTTTTTTTGGAAAATTTTATAATTTGACTTTTTTATTATATATATTATAATTTTTCCATTTTTAAAATTCATGCAAGGATGTGACTAATAATACACCCATCTTATCATTTTAGACAAACAATTCTATTAAACTCATAATCTTATACTTTTGATACAAATTTTTTTCAAACTGGGAGGGACAATTGCCTCGTTTCTTTTTAATTTTTAGCTTCAAGCTTGGATGTGAATATTTTCTTTAACTTACCATTTCTTATAAAAGTTTTTTTGAAAAGTATTTTATTTTAATTGAATACTTAACCACCTTTTTTTAAATTCAACCATTTGAAAGTGTAGAATTTAAACTAAAATATAAATTATCAAACACAAAGTTGACCTTTTTATTTCCTTTAAAAGAGAGTAATATTTGTTTGCAAACAAACAACTATAGTAATAAAGATATGAAGTAAATACTCTTACAAACGCAGGTAAAAATCTCTTCCACCAGTTTTCCGAAGGGATGATGCAGTGTTGGAGAGTTGAGCTGTGAAGGTATACTCCCTTCAATGTTTCAGGTTCCAGACTCACATGTGATATTACTCTTTCGATGTCTCCAATACTTGGCCTAGGGACGAGCGTGACTATCCTTGTTAAAAAAAAAGATTTTTTTTTTCATAAATAAACCCTATTTGAAAAATATTTGCAAATATAGGTATCTACAAAAATATTAGCAAAAGTAGATTTCGTTTAATACATTATAAAATTTGAAAATAATGAATTACAATCATACCCTCATATTGGTGGTTTTTAATTTTGGAAGGAAAATTTTCAAAAAGGAAAACCATCCCGCATTCCAAACCATAAAACACAAATTTATGGGCATTAATTGTGAAAAACCATATCCTCCAAAATCACATTTATTAGAGACGTTTCATCTTTTTTTTTTTCTTTTTTTTTTCCAATCGAGTTTTTCTGGTGTTTGATATCAAACTGTCCTGATTCCTTTCTCCTCTCTGAACACCCTCATTTGTGCTTATTGTGGGTTCTGTTGTCGATCTTATTGTCCGTTCAATACACTCCGATAAAGGACGTTCGAAATCAGAAACTTGTCACATACGAGGTGAAAGAAATTGTACGGTAGGTTTAAAGTTACTTTTTAAATCTAGGGTTTTCTTAATTCGGTTTCTCTAATGTTCGAAAATGTGGGTTTCTTAGAAAAACTGAATGCATGTATGGTATGTGAAGAAACATACAGGTTTTGGTGTTCGATTATTATGGATTTCTTAGAAAAATTGAGCTTCTGGTATTCGATTATAGTTCTATAAGGTTTTCACTATCCGTACTAGCTTTTTACAGGTTCGATTTTTATGCTGTTGAACGTTCAATTTCTTTGATTGAAATCAGAACACGTTTGATAACCAGAAAGTACTGAAATAACTTAGTATATATAGTACAACTATAATATATCCTGCATCATACTGTATTTTAAAACTTTTTGTTTTTTTAAAAGTGTTTAATTTGCTAATATGGATATTTGTAGTATGATTTAATATGTTTGCGACATCGAACAAGTAATTTTGAATGTACAATACCGTATGGAAAAACATTGAGAAATAACATAAGTAATATTTGTGAATTGTTAGAAACTCATACTGTTGGAATAACTTCACACAAAATTACTATTCAAAATGAGATTAGTAATAAATAAAAAAGGTCTCATAGGTTACAAAATTGAAACTGAAACCGTTTGACATAAAAAAAAAAGACTATAATGTAAAACCATAATTGGGTATATGCGTTCCTCAATATTTATGCAGCGCTCTTCAACTACTTCATGATTATGGTACATCTCATTTTCATTCCACTGACCACTATGTGCAATACGGATTGAGATGCTTGTTGAACATATAAGGAAAAGTTGTATAGTATTACAAAAATCTCCAAACGGTACTGCCCTATATTATAAGTTGTATAATATACATGTATAAACAATATCGTATTACAGAATGAAAATGTAATGAATAGTAATATGAGTACGGAAAATGTATTAGACATTAATAGAATGAATAATAAACCATAAATGTACAGTGTAAGTTATACAATATTTAGAGTTTTGTATAATTTATACAGTAATATAACAGTACATGACAAACAACAGTATTAATAGTATTATACAATTTGAAGCCGTAAATTATAATGTATAATATATGAAAAAATAAAATGGATTTAATATGAAAAGAATGCACAGTAATGGTGTTAGGTTTAGTAGTATTGGAAAAATGAAAAGAATAAAGACATACCATATTGTAAAATCTGAGACATGTCGAATCGAAAATAAGGGAAAATGAATAGTACAACGTTGATGAAAGGGAGGGATTTAAGGAACAAAAAATGGACAAGAGTGGTAAGATGATTGCAATGAAAGGATTGAATGAAGCTACTATCTAGATAGAAGAATTAATGCTTGCGATGTAACGAAACTACCGTCTGGTCGGAAAACAGTGGTCGGTGTAAGACGGAATTCAGGACGCCGGAATCTATGGAGGAAATGAATCGATGGAGGGGCTTGAAGGAAGAACCTCGACGTTAATGGAATATGAATGTAGAGGTGAGAGAATTGAATAAATCGATTACAAATTAATAACATTAATTTGTCAATTATGAATGAAATAAATATTCTACGTATGGAAGATATAAAATGTCATCTTGAAATTGAAATGAAAGCAATTAATGAATGAAATAACAAATTTGTATTTAAAAAAAGTTAAATTCGAAATTTAAAAAAGAATATTAAAAATGCAACACAAAAGTTTGTCACATATTTTTACAAATATTTTTTTAAAATGGTCTATTTAATATCATTTTCAAAAAAAAAAATCTGCTCCACCAATAAAAAAAGTTTAAATAAACTATTAAAAAATAAATATTTAACCTCCTGTCCATAATCTGGCTGCAACTGTTGTGGGCTTATGCCAACCATTCCCCTAACTTTTCCAAATGTGCTGTAAAGTAAAAACAAATACATTTTTTTTCCTAATCCCCCACCAAAAAAGCTACCTATTGGCTCTTCTTGTTCATATCAATCCATTTTCTCTCACTATAAACAACCTGTCATTTTAAGAAATTTTAATATTTGTAATGAGATTAGTTTAAATAGTTTAAATAAGATTAGTTGAAATTTACTGTTAAAAAAAGATTAGTTTAAATTTAAGTTTAATTTGATTAAATGAGGTTGGTTTTTTTATTAAGAAAAAGGTGGGATATTTTAATACATGATTAAGAATTGAGGGTCTTTGGGTAATTTTACGATTAAACCTTGTGATTTTGAAAAAATGCACAAAATACACATCTTTTTTCACTCCCCTCAATTGCCAACCCCTCCCACTAAGAAAGAAGAAAAATAAGATATAATCTCTCTTGCCTATGTTTAAACCCCCATTTTCCCCCCTTCAAATTCTTCTTGTTTTAATCTTCTTTTTCTGCTTGTTTTTCCGATCGGTGGCGTGTTATGGCAGCCGACGGCGAACGAATACGTTTAGTTTCAGTCCCTTCCGGTCTCTTTCCTCTCTGAGTGTGTTCGATTCGAGTAGTGGCAGCCGTGCACTTGGTTGTTTTCAGCAGTTCTGGAATGGGTAAGCTTTTTTTTTTGCTGGTTTAAGTTTAAGTTGTTGATTTATGGACTGTTTTGATTGATATAAATCATGGGAATTCTGTGATGGATATGTATAATAAGAAGAATCGTGGTAAAATTTGGTGATGTAAGTATGTTGGGAATTGGGATGAGATTTGAACTTGTGGGGATTAAGGTTGCGTAGGTAGTTATTTGAATTGTGCTAATTAATATGATGTTGATGGGTTTGTTATGGTGTATAAGTATGAAGGGCTTATGTGTAGTAAGTGTGTGAATTGAGTTCTTGTTCTGGAATGTTAGACTGATGCGATTGGCGAATGTGTGGTGACTCAGAGTGAGGCTATGTGATATGTCTAGGGAGACCCTTGCCTGAGTTTTGTGTAAGATTCTTGCTAACTAGATATTACATATGACCATGTCTGTCTTGAGTATTGCTCAAGTGTTGCGACCTTCCTAGCGTGACAACTTGCAAGGTGTGGGGGCCTGCAAGCCGTGTGGTTTAGGTGATGGTGCCTATGGTGGCTTGCGAGCCGTGATGACTTGTGTGGATTAGGTGATGTGTCTGTGGTTGCTTGTTAGCCTTGGTGGCTTGTGTGCTATGTGGATTAGGCAGTGTGCCCATGGTGGCTTGCGAGCCGTGGCGGCCTGTATGCTGTGTAGATTAGGCAATGTGCCTGAGATAGCTTGCGAGCTGTGACGGCCTGTGAGCCGTGTGGTTTGGGGCCTTTGGGCTATGAGCCTAAGGCGACATGCATGTGTGTGATTGTGGCCCGAGTGATGTGTCTCTCGAGGTGTGAGCATGTCATGGGAAAATGAGTCCAAGTCTCAGTTAGAAATTTGTGGCATGTATCAGATGAAGTCGTGAGAAGAGCTTATTTTTGTTATGCTTGGAAATGAGAATTTTTATGTTTAAATGGGTTACTTGCTGAGTATGTTTGTACTCATGGTGCTACTTATGTTTCTTTTGTAGATGGTATATAGATTATACGGGCGCATGACAAAGTTGCTCAACTTGGCATTGCTATCGAGAGTTTGTCGAGTTGACATCAAAGGGGTTTAGGACTCCTAAGTCTAATGGTTAAAGCTTTGTTTATTCTGCTGCTTGATTTTAAGGTTCCAAACATTGGTATTTGTAGTAGAGAACCCTGTTTTGGTCGGTCGTTACAAGTTGCTCTATGCCGCCATTGAAGTTTCTTCTTTGAAGTTTAGACATTACCTTATTTGGTTCTTCTTCATCGTCATCATCAACTTTAGTTTAAAAAAATCTAGATATGGATAGTCATTGCAAAAAGGTTGTTGGGTTTCTTCAGTGTTTAGTCATTTCATTCTTCCTTTGTTCTCCTCTGTTTTGTGACTCTGCAAATTCAATCACCAAGGGCAGAAGCGATTTAAGAGATAGTGCTAACGAAACCCTCATATCCGAAAAGAAGATCTACGAGTTGGGTTTCTTCAGCTTCAAAAATTCTTTGTCACGATACGTTGGTGTATGGTATCACAAGATTGAGGAACAGTCTGTTATTTGGGTAGCAAATAGAGATAAGCCACTTCTTAATAGAGATGGAGTTTTGAAAATCAGAGATGACGGGAACTTGGTCGTTCTAGACGGCAACAACGTCTCCATTTGGACGAGCAATATCATAGGGAATTCGTCTGATCTCAGAAACTTAACTCTACACGACAATGGAGAATTGGTTCTCTCAAGCAGAGAGGACATGTCGAAAGTCCATTGGCGCAGTTTCGAACACCCTACAGATACATTTCTTCCAAACATGGAGGTGAAAGTGAACCCAAATTTGGGTGAGAAACGGATTTTTACGTCGTGGAAATCAGATACAGATCCGGCTGTTGGAAATTACAGTTTGGGTGTGGATCCTCGTGGAGCTGTACAAATTATCATTTGGAATGGGGCGAATCGAGTGTGGAGAAGTGGCTTTTGGGATAAGCAGATTTTTTCTGGGGTTCCAACCATGCGCTCAACGACATTGTATGGTTTCAAGGTTAACACCGAGCGTCGAGATGAAATAACTTTAAATTTTCATCCATTGAATAATTCTGATGAACTCAAATTTCAGATACGATGGGATGGTAAAGAAGTAGAGCAACTATGGAACGAAACGAATCGAGTATGGGACACCATTCGTTTACTACCTTCTAATGATTGTGATATCTATAACTTTTGTGGGGACTTTGGGATCTGTTCTGAAATAGGTCACTCCAAGTGTGAATGCCCTCAAGGGTTTGTACCCAAAGACAGCGATCGATGGAAGAGAGGGATTTGGTCAGATGGGTGTCAGAGGGCGAGTCTAATGCTTCACCAGAGGATTAAAATGAATCCAAATGGCACTGTTGAAGATGGTGAACAAGATGGGTTTTTGGCTGTACCCTTTGTGAAATTGCCCGATTTCATAACTTCAGTGTTTGTGGATTCTTGTGGAGATAGATGTGCGAACAGTTCTTCGTGTATTGCTTATTCGGATGCCCCTGGAATTGGGTGCCTTACTTGGGATGGACCTTTAATTGATATTCAGAGATTTGATGGTGTTGGGAGTACTTTGAACATTCGTTTAGCGCATTCTGATTTGAGTAAGCGTTCTAAACTTTTCAATTCATCCTCTCTTTTTTCCAGTTTTTGTAATAACAGAATTTAATGGGTGTGATTTGGAAAGGTTTCTTTCTTTTTCATGTCTTCAATAAGTGCACATGCTGTTGTTTTTTTCTTCACCCATCAATACTTTGAAAGGATACCCTTCAATTCATTAGCAAGGAGTAGTGAATTCACATTAAAATTTTATGACAGTTGAATGAAAGAATCATAGAGCCTTCTGAATAAATCTACTATGTTTTGATTTTGTTTGGAGGTAATTAACATTTGACATTTTGTACTCTTAGTCCATAAAGATGGGGCAAGCAAGGGGAAATTGTCGACTGTTGCTATAGTATTGATATGTTTAGGAGGAGCAGCTGCCATAGCCATATTAGCATTGCTGATAGTGAAATTCAGAGGCAAAATGAATGGTTAGATGATATTTTAGTTTTGGTTTTCTCTTAGCTTTGAAATTTCAACCATTCCTTTACTAAATTTGAAGATCTTATGTCCTTGCATTTTCAGCTTCACCCGCTGCTCCTTCGAGTAAACCTCAGAACAACAATGAAGTACCAATGTTTGACCCCAGCAAGAGCAAAGAATTTTCAGCAGAGCTTTCAGGGCCATACGAATTAGGCAGGGAAGGCGAACAATTGAGTGGACCAGATTTGCCCATGTTCAACTTCAACTGTATAGTTGTGGCTACTGATAACTTTTCTGAGGAAAACAAGCTTGGCCAGGGAGGTTTTGGCCCGGTATACAAGGTTAGCAACTTTTCCAAGCATATCTGCTGCAAAGCAAAGAAAATTAGCTTAGTTTTTGGTGCTAATAATATGCCTATTTTCCTCTTTTCTTTTGCCAGGGAAAGCTTCCATCTGGACAAGAAGTTGCCGTGAAGAGACTCTCAGTCCAGTCGGGTCAAGGTCTAGAAGAGTTTAAGAATGAGATTATACTGATAGGAAAGTTGCAACATCGAAACCTTGTCAGACTGTTAGGTTATTGCATTCAAGGAGAGGACAAGATGCTGCTCTATGAATACATGCCAAACAAAAGCTTGGATTGGTTTCTTTTTGGTATATACTTGGGCTCTTCTATTATGCAACTGAAACTTGTATACCCATGTTAGGATTTTGTGTTCAATTCTTTTGTATAATCCTTGGCGATAATCATGCAGATCCAAATAGGCAGGCGCTACTGGATTGGAAAAAACGGTTGTCAATCATCGAGGGAATTGCACGAGGACTGCTATATCTTCATCGAGACTCGAGACTTCTTATTATTCACAGAGATTTGAAAGCTAGCAACATTTTACTAGATGAAGACATGAATCCTAAGATATCAGATTTTGGCATGGCTAGAATATTTGGTGGAAACCAAAACGAGGCAACAAATACAATTCGAGTTGTTGGCACATAGTGAGTATAGATCAGTTACTGATGCATCACCCTTAATTTAAGTAACTTAATAAATCTAATCTTCTGAACATTGTATAAATGCAGCGGCTATATGGCTCCAGAATATGCAATGGAAGGTTTATTTTCAGTGAAATCAGATGTCTATAGTTTTGGTGTGTTATTATTGGAATTAATCTGTGGTCGGAGGAACACTAGCTTTCGCTCAACTGAACACTTAACCCTTATTAGCTTTGTAAGTTCCTCTTTTCTACCATTTGTTGGAAACTTGAAACTGCAAGTTTAAGTGTAGTTTTTTTTTTTCTTTGGAAAGAAAGTTTAGGTGTAGTTGGTTACCTATTACATATAGACTTAGTATGAAAACTCTTTTCAGGCTTGGAAACTTTGGAATGAAGGCAGAGCGATCGAACTTCTCGACCCGTCGATTCGCGATTCAACCTCTGAGACAGAAGTAATGAAATGTATACATGTAGCAATGTTGTGTATACAAGACTCCCCAGCATATAGACCAACACTGCAATCCTTAGTGATAATGCTGGAGAGTGAATCAACTTCTCTGCCACAGCCAAGACAGCCCACCTACACTTCCACAAGAGCCTCGATCGATACCGACTTGTTTACAGACAGCCACGACATAAACATTGTATCATCGAACGACGTAACGGTAACAATACTGGATGGTAGATAGCATTTTTGGTTCTGTCCACTTAATGTTAATATTCTGCTAGTCTTCGAAGCACAGGTCACTAGTGCAGTTGGTTTGTGAAATGAGTATAGTATTTTTGCAAAGCCTGTTCATATTATAGTTTAGTCGATTGTTCTGATAGACAATTTCATTTCAAGCATATGTAAACGGCTGATGAGTTGAGAATTGAAATGGTTTGTTGATTGATAGATTAAGTCTATAAATTATATGAAAGGATATTTCTGTGATGGAAACTTGCCTTTTTGTTATAGTTGCAAGATATTGTAAGGACTCTAATCCTCTCTCACAAGAACTAGAGAATAACCCACCGGCTACACTTGTTAAGTGCGAGTAACAATGGAGTTGATAGGTGTTGGTTAGTATAATTAAATCTATCCAGACTCACTAACATAAACTTTTGGATTGATTGATAATTTAACATAATTCAACGATATATTCATAGAGTAGACTAACATTAACAACCAAACGACGGTGGTTTTTTCTTCCTTCTCAAAATTAGATTGGCTACTCTAAGCCTCTATTGCTATCCTACGACTTTATACACAAAATGTTCCAAGTCGACCCCTTCCAACTTGACCTATTGCCATAATTACCCTCCATTCCTTGATGCGGTCCGACCTCCTTGACTCGGGTTCTAACAGATATCAATTAGAAACATAAGGGTGTTTATCTTTTACTATTAGATAAGCCTCTAGCATATGTGAAAATTGGAGAATTCTTGAATGCACATAACAAAAAGCTAGGGGAAGAAAGAAAAGAAATCTTGAGATTGTGTTAGTTTCACGTTACTGGTTTTAAAAAGTTAAGAATAGTCAGAAGTGTTTGTCTTATCCATAGCCAACCGTCGATATCCACTTTATAGATGGTACATACAGAAGAAAAAGATTATTATAATAGACAATAACAAAATATTGGACTTATCTCAAACTATTTATATATATATATATATCTATTATTTGTTTGCACTGTGTGAGAATAAAAAGAAGAAATTATTTATGAAGTGTTTGGTCAAATAGAATAAAAATGATTATGCGAAGACTAATTCTTTTTCTATGTTTGGACCATCGACAATCATTTCCATTATCTTTATTTCATGATAAACAAATTCATTATCTTTATAACTATTTTTCATTCTCTCCTATATTCACTATTTTGTTCCTTTGAAATCATTCTTTGCGTCCCAAAACAAAGGTGATGGTTCATCCATAATAATTCTCTTCATTCGAAATGTAAAATTTTTCTTATAATTATTTCTTTCCCTCCATAGATAATCAATCACTCCTATTCATATTTTCCATAATCATTTTTATTGTTCTCGTTACTCCTTTAATTTAGTAAGAGCATTGATAGAAGAAGAAAGATGAAATAGGGAAGGGCATTTTTTCCTTTATTTTTATTAATTTTAGAAACCAAATAGGGAAGGTTATTTATAGGAAATAATTAGTGGAGAAACAAAAAGGGTAAAAGGAAAGGTTGGTTCAAAGCTTAAAGCACAGTCTCCACATGGTAAATGGTATCCTTTCACGTTTCCTTCAATTTTATAACAAACAAACAAGAATAAAAAGGGAAAAAAAGAGGCTTATAATTCTTCTAACCCTAATTAAATTATTATTATTATTATTAAACAAGAGGCTGGGAATTTTGAAGTAGTCTCATTCACTTCTTTTGACTCACTCTTATTTCCAATAAGTTTTATTTCTCATACTTCCATTTTATTTTTTATTTTTTGAAAAACCAACCAAAAGCAGGTAACATAAGAAAGAATGTGAACCACATTTCATTGGTCTTTGACCCACAAAAAAAAAAAAAAAAAAGTTGAAAAGAAAAATAAAATGTAATTCAAATTGGACAACATATGTGGACGGATGATTTCACTTTTATGTGTAGGAGAGCAAATACATGACATATCTTTTCATACCCATATATTACTATATTTTAGCCACATTTTGCTATTCTTTAATTAAAAAAAGAAATAAAAAAAAAGATTAAAATATAGGTTTAATACTTATAATTCAAAGAAAGTAGGAGTTTAGTTTTCATGCATTCAAAAAATAGAGTTTAGTCTATATTCTTTGAAGAAAGTTAGAATTCAATCCTTATAATTTGTAGAAAATTAGAATTTAATCTCTATATTTTTATAAAACCTAAACATAGTTCTTAACATAAGTAATCGCCGGTGTATTAAATACACATAAGTTTACTATTCATATAATGATATGATTTTTTTTTTATATTAGTCATTGAACTCATAATTTCATAATTAATACATGAACAACAATCTTTCAAATACTTAATTCGTCAATGATTAGAAACAACAAAGATTATTTTTAAAGTTTTTATTAAACTATAAAAACTAAATTTTAATCTTTAAAACTAATTTCTATATTTGAGAACCAAACTTTAACTTTAGAAACTAAACTTGTATTTTACATGGGGCTTAATTTCTTTTGTTGTTAGAATAGGGAATTGGGTTTCAAAAAAAAAAAAAAAAAAAAAAAAAAGAATTGGGGTAGGTGGTGTTCAAAGGCATGGGTATAACGCATACGCAACCATTTAGATTGTCAACTCACCGATTAAAGATATGAAATTTATGAAAGTCCTCTTCTCCTTTCCAAACACCACCAAACCAACTTGCATCCCAAATGTCCAAAATATCCTTTCCACTTCAATTATATTTTCATATCCATTTCCATTTTATTCTTTCATTTTCTTTTTCTCATTGTGACAATACCAATTCAAGCATGTAAAGTTAAAATTTTGTAATGAGCCAAAACTGATCATTAATGGATGACCTCCAAAAATTATGATTTTTGTTCTATAAACGCTAAATTAACAAAAAAAAAAAAACGTTTGAACTATAAAATTTGTTTGAAAAGCTTCACAAATAATTGAATTAAAAAAAAAAAAGTTAAAAAAATATCCTCTATCTTTAAATTTTTATACGAAAACCGTTAAAATTTTATTATAAAAATCCTCTTGAACTTTAATTTTTTTTAAAAAAATATCCTTGACTTTGCAAAATATTAAAAAATATATATTTTTTCACCATTAAATTTTGGACGATAAAATGTTAACATTTTATTTGAATAAATATGTCATTCACTTTTTCAAAATATTCAAAATATTATTCTTTTAACTCTTTGTATATTTTCTTTTTTAATGAGAATAAATTATTATTAACATTTAAAATGATACAAACAATTTGTTCGAATAAGTTTCAAAATTTTAAAATTAAACACATTACAATTATTTGTCTTTTGATTTATAAAGACACGTATATTATTATTTTTTAATTACAACAATTAAATGTGGGGAATTTGAGCCTAAAATCTCATAATTATTAGATATACATTGATACTCATTAGCATAAAGACATGTTAATAATGTGAGAACTATGCTTCTTCTTAGCATTTTTCATAGTCTTAAAATGTTGTACAAGTATTTTTATACCTATGGTCCAAGGTTATTTTTGATAATTTTACTTTATATAAATTAGTTAGTGGGTTTTAGGTAAATTCAAGTGTCTCTACTTTCTTGCTGCAGAAAAAAAAAAAGATAGCCACAGACAGAACTTGCCTTCTCTCTTTCTCTCTGTACTGAGAGCTATCATCTCTGTAACTCTATATCGTTCTTCAACTTCTTGCAGTAACCAAAACCCTCATAAACCCTCAATTCCACTGTAAATTTCTCCGGCGATAATGGCGGCCGATGATTTCAAGTGCCCTATTTCTCTGGAGATAATGTCGGACCCTGTAATCCTTTCCTCCGGCCACACCTTCGATCGCTCCTCAATCCAACGCTGGCTCGACGCCGGTCACCGGACTTGCCCAATTACCCAATTGCCCCTACCGGAAAACCCATCTCTAATCCCTAACCACGCTCTCAGAAGCTTAATCTCCAATTTCAACCCTGTTTCTAATTCCAACCCATTTTCCCCAAATCCGCCCCCACAAACCCTAATCTCCATTTTGATTTCCCCTTCTTCCTCTCTCAATTCCAAGCTCGATTCCCTCAATCAACTCGCTAGGGTTTCCAAGCGCGACTCAGCCATAAGGAGAAAGCTGACTGAGTCAGGTGCGGTTTCGGCGGTTCTTAAATGTGTCGGTTCTGACGATGTGAGTCTTCAAGAGAAGGCTCTGTCTCTGTTGTTGAATCTTAGTTTGGATGATGATAACAAAGTGGGGTTGGTTGCGGAAGGGGCTATTGGGTTAACGGTAGCGGCTCTTCGAGCTCGGTCTCCGGATTGTCGAGCCGTGGCCGCTACGATGCTGACGAGCTTAGCCGTTGTGGAGGTTAACAAGGCGACTATTGGGGCTTATCCTAATGCGATTCGATCTCTGGTTTGTCTATTGTGTAATGGGAACAATAGAGAGCAGAAGGAAGCGGCGACCGCGCTTTACGCCTTATGTTCGTTTCCGGGTAACCGTGTGCGGGCTGTGGAATGTGGGGTTGTTCCAATTTTGCTTAAGATTGCGAATTCGGGTCTGGATAGAGCAATTGAGCTTCTGGGGTTGTTGGCTAAGTGCAGGGAAGGTCGAGAAGAGATGCAAAGATTCAATGGAAGTGTTGAGATTTTGAGCCGTGTGTTGAGAAATGGAGCTCCAAGAGGAGTTCAATATGCTCTTTTAACTCTGAGTTCGCTTTGTTGCCATAGCCAACGAGCTTGCGAGGAAGCTAGAAGAGAAGGCGTTTTGGGAATGTGTATGTCATTGATTGACGATGATAATGAAAAGATTAGAGCAAATGCTGCAAATTTGGTTCATATATTGCGAGGAAACAACACATGAGATTAAGGACTTTAATCTAATTGTTGGTGTGTTGGTGGAGTGTAAACGAAGAGATTTTGCTGTGGCGTAATGTGGATGGATGCATCATTCTCGTTACCGAGGTGAGTTCACTTTCTTTTTGGTTGGATAGTTTCTGTACAAAAAAGTATTAGAATCTGGTAAGATAAGATCATGGTTCTTTTATATATATAATATATATATATAGTGTAAATTGAAATAAAGAACGATAGAATGAGTCAAGTATTGAAAGTTTTTGAGTAAATTTAGATTGGTTTCTAGGGAGAAGTTTTCTATTTTCTATATTGTTGATCCAGAAGTGTAATTGTTGCCTCGTTTTATGAAAGTTTCTCCTTTTGACTCATCAGGGCTTGCTTATTAACACAAGCCACGAGTATTTCTGTGGTGTCCTGCGATTTTTGTGGCGGTGGTGTCATGTGCTGAATACTTTTTTAAAATATGGATGAAGTAGTTGTAATTGATTGCATTAAAACCCCACAGTACTTGTTTCTGGATTCTGTTAGAAATGGGACGGTACCAATTGTACGGATAGGGTTAAGATTATGGAAATAAAGACGAGACTTTTTACCCTTTCATACTATGCATCTAAGAAATAGAATATTTGGCTGGCTGGTTGACTCTGAGAGACTCCAAAACTAAGAGCTCATGGATTCAGTTTTCAGTTTATGGTAACAAGTGGTTTAAGGGACCAGTAAATGACGGTAACAAGTGGTTTAAGGGACTAGTAAATGATTTCTTTTCGGTTTTCTTGACAACTAATTCTAGTAGAGTCAGATAGTTGTCTGGTAAAAATATGTGCATATAAGCTGTCTGAATACTCATAGATATTAGAAAAATGAATGTAAGATTTAGAAGCATTAGTGAGATTTGAAAATGTGGAATATGTGGACATTTTGATTGAGTAATGTAGAGTAAATTTGTGGTAGGGTTGTAAGAGGAAGGTTTGTGGTTAGAATTTGATATGGGTTTTGATTGGCGTGGCGAAGGGAGAGCTGAGGACTGAGGAATGAGGAGGAACATTTGTTGTTGGTCATTTTCATAAGAGTAGAGAGGCTCATCAAAGGAGAATGGAGCCCTCCTTGTTTGTTGTTGTCTTTCCATCTTCATTATTTATCCAATGCCCTCCTTTGGTTATTGCGAAAGGGGCTCATTGTCGTGTCGCCAGCTGCCCTTCGACTTTCTTGTGAGTATAGTTATAGAGAAATTCAAACTTCTGACCTGTTTTATCTGCAACTTCTTGATCCTTTTATCTTTTAGTTTGTTAACTTGAGATTGACTTGGTGTGAATATTTGTAGTGACTTATATCTTTCTTTTTATTCTTAGGCTATTAATAATTGGTTAGAAGTATTCAATTTTGCTTTGTTCTTAGGCTATTAATAATTGGTTAGAAGTATTCAATTTTGCTTTGTAGATGACTAGTTATGTTCCTAGTGTTAGGGAAACGTGAATGGTGTATGGATTTTAAAATAAATTCTGTCAATTTAGTGATTTTAGGCCGAGTAAATTACTACATACATGATACAAGGTCACTTGGAATGAGTAGTTTTTTGTTGTTGTTTTTTTTTTTTTTATAAAATGTATTGAGCTGTAAGTAGAGTTTATCTGATTTAAATACATATTCAATGAAATGTTTTTTACCCCAGTAAACTAGTTTAGACTTTTGGCAACAGTAAAAAATTGTTTGATAAAGTATAGTTTTAATGATGGAACTTAAAAAAAAACCTAATTTGATATATATCAGGGAAGAGTTCTTCCACCCAGTATCTATGGGTCAAAAAGGTTAGAAAAGTGAAGATCTTTAGAAATTCTCTCCTTTGACAACTTTAATAAATATATATTTAGTTACCGACCAAATAAATAATTCCATATCCCTGAAAGTAGAGGTCTAAAATGCTTCATGGGATTTATGTTTCTTTTTTAATTTAGGCTATCAAATATTTTTTTTAATACAACTAAAACTCAAACCATTAAATTTGTGGGTGTTAATACATGATCGAGTTATACTCACTTTAACTTGATATTGATCATCAATTAACTCATCACAACTCTTTTTGTTAGTCTCCAAACCAATACATTAAAGAAACAACAATGAACAATTTTGGTTGGGGTGTGTTAGATTTGTTTAATTGAATGTATTCTTCTTTAACTTTATGATCACGAGTTAGATCTCGAAAATTGATATCTGATTTTCTATTTCTTTTAAAGTAGTATGATATTGTAAAAAGTTATAATCTTCCTTCTCCAATTTAGTAAACTCGATGAGAATAGTTTGAAAGGAATTATAGTAAAACAAAATCATTATAAAAATGGATCTAAGTTATGTAGTTAACATGTGCAATCTGAACTTATACTTGATACTTATCTTATTTATTTATTTATTTTGTATGAAGAGGACTTAATTCTTATCTTCAACGGTTGCATTCGGCTGTTGTGTTTGACAGGCCTTTCTAAGATGACTTTTATTTTCGTTTTTAATAACATTTGATTTGATAAAAGAAATGTAATGGGCAACTTATTTTTTTAATGCATATTTTTCTCAAACATATTATTATTTATTTATTTCTTTTGGTTATATATAAATGTGAAATTTGAATGGGTGACTTTTTTATCATGACCATATATTTTATAGTAATTAAAATATATTTTGTTGGACATATGATAATTTTTTTATTCTATCTAAAAGAGAGAAAGAGAATAAATAAATTTATGACTACGAAAAAAAAATATAATGCTTCAACTTTAAGATATGTTTCAATTATGTCCCTAGGATTTGGAAGTTTACATTTTTATCTCAATTTTAAAATTGACATGTCAGTCGGGTAAAATTTAGAAAATGAAAGTTAATTTATTCACACTTATATAAAAGATTATGATTGTTGTTACCACTTATTTCATGAAAAAAATAGGTAAGCATTTCAATATTTAGAGTATTAAATCAATTTTCAAAAGATCTCCAAATAAGTTATTAGAACAAATTTAAAAGTTAAAAAATAAAACATTTTCAAGTTTTAAGGGTATAATTAAAACCTACTCCAAAATTGCAAGTAAATTTTGGGCCTTACCTTTGGAGGAAATAAAGGAAAAAATATGATTCATCATTTCATCCATTGTTCCCTCTGCAAAAAGTAGAAAGATAAATTGTAAGAAGTATTGGTCTTCCCCTATTGCCAAGCAATGCTCCATTCCACATTGGTAGGCCCTATCACTCTTTCTAGCTCCATCACTAAAATAAATGAATGGACCTCAACAATTACACTGATTTCAGGCCAAATTAGTCAGAATAATTACAAGTTTCTTTAGAAGCAATTAGTTACCTAAATTGTCTCTTTGAAAAAAAGTTTCAATATCCATACTTAAAAATCAATTGAATTGTAAAATTCAATGTTGTCTCTCAATTCCAAAATTTGAAATAGATACAGATAGTTTTGAATATATAGTAGGGTAAAACTCAAGTTTTCAATTATAAAAAGAACAGTTATCCGAATATTGAAAGTAAGAAAGAAAGCAAAAAAGAAAAAAATAATGTACAAAAAGAAAAAAAGCTACCCCTTTGTTGTGCATAGAAGAAAGAAAAGAAGTAGCAATTAGTACTTGGAAATGATGTTTTTGTCAAAGTGTAAAATGGGATGAAAATGAAGGGTGTGGATTAACAAGACAAAGACTATTATTGATTCCTTTTAATACATACATACATTTCTTCCACAACCTTTCCTTTTCAACATTTTTTATAAATTAAATAAACCCATTTCACCAACTAATTGATGTTATGGGATCCCTTTAATCACTTACCTAACCCCTTATGAAAAAAGCTAATCAACATAACCAAACCCAAATCCCATCTTATTTTACTCATTTTTTTTCTCTCCTAAGCTGCCTTGAATTTCAAGTCAGTGCCAAAATCTATTATGTCTAAGACTTTGGGAAAAGAATATGATCAAAGGTAGTTCTTTTTTCACTCTTCAAAAAGTGATGATTTGATGAATTTTCTTACTCAACAGTAATTCAGATTGAATATTTCACCTGATCAAGGAAGACTCAATGAAAACAATGATGATGGAAGGAGTAGATATCAACCATCCCATAATTCATAATTATTATTAACAAAACCCCACCAAAATTGGGTTTAGGCCCCATTAATTATATATTTATATTTATGTAGAACACAGCTTGTAAAGCATTATAAATTGGGTCCCCTCAAATCTCAATTTCTCTACTGTAAAAGATTTTGCTCACCCATTTCAAATCTTGACGCGAAGAATCCATCGATTATGGCCACCAAAGTTTATATTGTGTAAGAAATCTCTCAATTCCTTATCTGTCTCTTAACACATTCAATTGGATTTACATACAACAAAAATCATTTTTTTTCTTTTGATTATAATTGTCTCTTTTGGTAGTGGATTGTAAACCCAGGTTTTTTTCAAAGATTTTTCTGAAATTTTGATGTTTTATCTTCGAATCGAAGTGGTAAATGTTGTTATGAATGATAGGACAATAACCCCATTTGACAAAAGCTTTGTTTTTTTAATGATCAAAAGACATCCTGGAAATTTGAACTTGTAGGCTCTGTTTTTGAATGATTTTGTTGTTGGTTTGTTTGGTTTTTCTGATTAAAAGTCAACCAATCTCTTCATTTCATATGCTCTTGTTGGATCATGTAATGAACTTCTATTATAGGAGAACTTCTCTTTTTCTGCCTGTATGTGTGCATTGTTGCTTGGTATATCTGATTATGTTACAATTTGTTAAACATCTGCAAGAACAGGAGATTAAATAGATATGCTTTTCAATGTTTGTTCCACCAAACATGTCAGTGATTTTTTAAGGTCACTCTCAAAATTTTGTCACATGTGTTCATAGTCAAACTGGTTTCTTAATTACCATGTTCAAGTTTTATGGTTTCTTTATGCATTGAGATCTTTATTTGACAAAATAATGGGGAATTTAGCTGTCATGTGTGAACTAGACTACCATGAAAAGAAAACTGAAGTGATTAAGAAATACAACCGAACCTGTTGAAATAGTGTCAGAACCTTCGGTTAATTTTGCTTTAGGATTTTCACTTTTTATTCTTACTGGATATTTTGTGATCCACAACTATTGAAACTTCCACTAAGCTCTATTACTTAGCTTGTGTGATGTCAATGTATTTACTGTTGTTTTGCCTGAATGTTAAGGTAAACTATCTTGTCTCTTTCCTAACCAAGTTTTCAGCTGTCATGTTTCTACCTTACTTTTCTAGAAAAAGGTGCAGCTTCCTGGAGATTTTCCCTTGCGCTTTTGCACAATATTTTGTTGCTGTCGTTGACAATTCGGTTATTTCGAGTTAGTTTATTTTCATTCTTCACACTACTTATCCAATATACAATGTACATGTTGATTCCAATGTACCATCATAAGTAGCTTAGTAGTAAAAAAAGCCTTTAGAAACAAAAAGGATACGAGTTGTATCCATGGTGGTCAGAGAAATAAATTTTCTACAAGTTTTTTGACATCCAAATGTTGTAGGATCAGGCGGTATGTCCCGTAAGATTATGAGGAACTGACTCGGACATTCACAGATTTCAAAAAAGAAAAGAAACTATGAGGAACTGTTGTTTGTGATATGGCTGGTCTTTGACTGTTATACAGTGACTGTAAAAAGTAGTTTTAAACTTGATGTGTATGTTGTACAGTTACTATTCCACATATGGACATGTATTGAAGCTAGCAGAGGAAATTCAGAAAGGAGCCGCTTCTGTGGAGGGAGTGGAAGCCAAAATATGGCAGGTGCAACTTTTATTACCATTTTAACCATTCACATTTGTAAGCACTTGAAAAGTCATTCCAAAGAGATCCTAAAATATTCATAAATTTATTCACATTTCATTGGGCAATGCTCATCTCCATCTTGTTATTAATCTAATTAACAACTTAAAGCAAAACAAAAAGTCTTATCTTAGGCAAAAGTGTTCTATGCCGATCCTTCGGTTTGCCTGTATTGATCATTAACAACTCTACATCCATTTTCAATGTGCATTCTGAGCTTCAAGTATAGCATGTGCAGAGTGAAAACTTAATTTGGGAAACTGGTTTTGGTACCAAGTCCTGTCAAAGAGTAAATTTTGTGTACTTAAACAGGTGCCTGAAACATTGCCACAAGAGGTTCTTGACAAGATGCAAGCACCACCAAAGGGCGAAGCACCCATCATAACACCAAACGAACTCACTGAAGCTGACGGTTTACTCTTCGGATTCCCTACGAGATTCGGAATGATGTGTGCTCAATTCAAAGCATTCCTGGATGCAACTGGAGGTTTATGGAGAACACAATCACTTTCAGGCAAGCCTGCAGGCATTTTCTATAGCACTGCTTCTCAAGGAGGTGGACAGGAAACTACTCCGTGAGCCTCTTTTCAACACATTGACAAACATTTTTAAATTTTGAAGTCAAGAGTACTAAAAAGTTGATCTTAAACTTTTGTATTGCAGCTTAACAGCTATTACTCAGCTGGTTCATCATGGAATGCTGTTTGTTCCAATTGGCTACTCGTTCGGAGCTGGGATGTTCGAGATGGAGAACATCAAGGGCGGGAGTCCCTACGGTGCTGGTACATTAGCTGGCGATGGCTCGAGACAGCCCTCTGAACTGGAACTGCAGCAAGCTTTTCACCAGGGAAAGCACTTTGCTGCCATTGCAAAGAAACTCAAGGGAAACTGATTGTTTTCCATAATATTTGTCATATGATTGTGTCCTCCATGCCATACTATTATCTCTGTTTTCTCTGCTATTATATATAAAGCTGTTCTCTGTTGAAGAATTTGCTATGTAATATAGAATACCTATGTTGTCTCTGATTTGTGTATCTAATATTGAAGTTTACACAGCTATCAAACATTATTATATATCACAGTTATCTGTTGGGTATGTATTTAGCAATTTAACTTCACATTATGGTAAATTTAATCTCTATGACTCTTTATCTTCCGAGTCGTTCCCACCCTTTCCTTAGTGGAGAGTGTAACCGAAGTCCCATATCAGCTAGTTAAGGAAATATTATGAAAGTATTAACATAAAACAACACTTCATTGGTATTGAGAATTTTTCACCCTAAGTAAGAACATTGTTATGAAAATGGAACAACAATCAAAGAAAATAGTAAAGAAAACGTGAGAAAAGATGTAAATTTACGTAGTTTACTAACGATGAGTTAGCTACACCTACGGGCAGAGAGAGAGAGAGCGATTTTATTAAGATACAAAATACTCGATCAAGGGGGCTAGTGTTTTAAGAGAGTTTCTCTATCATAAATTATGGCCAAAATGCATAAAATCCCAAATACGAAAACATAAATCCAATTACATATTTTGTCTTTGTTTCAAAGTCGTTGTTCCCAAGCCCCAATTAGAAGCATCATCCTTGGACCCCGACTAAGTAATGTGGGATATCAGTTCCAAGCAAGAAACATTTTCCTTAATGGAAGAAAAAACAATCAATGGAATATAGACAACTTATTAGGACAACAAAGTTGGGCCAAGGCATGCAAGAGTGTTTCAAAGATTTGAATGATTACAAAGGATCATGTGTGCTGTGCTAACAAAAATGGGCCAACAGGCAACATGCAACACCTACAGTATAATTGTATATCCATTATGAAGTTTTTGTTCCATATTGCTTGTTACCAAGTGCCCTTGGAATTTATCTGTCATTGTATCATCAAATTGGCACATTCAAATAATAAAATAAAATAAAAACAAGAAGAAACCACTCATAAGCTAACCACCAACATAGACAAAATCCAAATGGTTTTAATTTTCAATGAAAAGGCCAATCTGTTAAGGTAGTTGGTTCAAGAACACAAAACGAAAACAACCATTGAAATTTGAGGGTACTGTCGTAGTACTTATTGGATTCTCTTTTTCTTGTTGAGAAAATAAAAGATATTATGAGGGAATAATAATATATATAGAGAGAGAAGAATAATATGAAAAAAAAGAGAGACAAAAAGTCAATAAAAATGAAAATGGAAAAAGAAGAAAGAGGATTGATGATGGAATGGATGAGGCCATAAAAGAAAGCCTTTTTGAAAAGGAGGATTTGGGCCAAGTGTGTCTAAGTTTTTTGATTCCTGAATGGCATACAAGATCGGATTCAAAGTCTTGAAAAGAAATTACACTTTTTCAAATCAACCCATTCGAGAGATATTTCAAATCTTCAAAAAGAAATTGAAGAAATTTGAAAAGAGAGAGTCAGTTTATTTACACATCCAAAACAAGCAAGAAAAAAGACAGAGATTTGAATTTAAAAAATAATCTCGTTTGATAATCATTTGATTTTTGAAATATATATTTTTAGAAGTTACTTTTTTTTTTCTTTTTTGAATTTTGATTTGATTTTTAAAAATATAAATAAGATATAGTTATTCAAAAAAAAAAAAAAAAAGTAATTATTGTAGATTTGAATTTTAAAAATGTAAAATTTAAAATAAATAATTATCAAACACTGTTTAAAGGTCGCGAATATAGGCAATATAGCTGGCAGTGAATTGATACGTCCTTTTGAATTTAATAACATCAAAACGAGATGCCACTTCTCTCAAAGCTGTCTTTTTATATTTGAGTATTCTTTTTTTTTTTTTTTTTGTTCTTATTTTAATGAAACATATATATCATAACCCAAAGGGTGTGTTTGTTTTAGGAGGAGATGAGGTGTTGGAGCCAATACCTTATTTATTCCAAAGTGTTGTCATCTCATCTCAATTTTTTCTTTTTTATTATTAATATTTTTCATCTTCTTATTTATTATATTTTTTTTTTTATTTTCTTGTGTTTATATATTTGCGGTTATAATATTATTATTATTTTAATATAAAAAATTATTATTATTTAAATATATTAATAATATATATATATATTAGAGTAATTATACTATTATTATATCAAAGGTTTATTTTAGTAAATTCGAATTTTAAAAATTAAAATAAATAAATATATATTATCTTTTGATATATGACAATTAATTTTAATATATTTTTTATTTATAAAAAATAAATTACTTTTCCATTTCATTGTTTAATCATTTTAAATAACAATTTTTTTTTTTTTTTTTTTTTTTATGAAACTTCAATTATTTAGAGATAGATTACAAATATCTTTTTACAAATTTTCAATTAAAAAAATAATTATTAAATAATTGATATAAAATCATGTGTTTATTTTTAATAATAACAATTTGTACATCAATTTATTATTGAAATAATAATTAAATTTAAATAATTTATAGCATTGATTTTTTTTTTTTTTTTTTTTTTTTTTGTAATTTACAATAAATTTAAAAAAATTTAACTTACTCTACTAAGCTATACTTTAAATTGTAATCGAAGTTGATCTAGAACTTTTTTAAGGAGAGAGGTAAAATAATTTAAATAATTTTGAGAGTTTAACCCGTATATACTAAAAATAACTATAAGTTTCAATATTTGTATGAATCAACATAGAGATTGAGATCTATATTATATTAAAAAAAAACAAAAAAATTAATAGCAATAAATTCCAAATTTTGTGGGACTTCTGTGTAATAAATAGTATCACAGAGTGAATTTACTTTTACCTAAAAAAAATAACAAATTATAAAATTTAGGAATGCTTATGGTTCCCTAGAGCGTCAATGACTAATAAGATAAATATTTCTAGTGTTTGATTTAATATTACATATTAATGACATATTTTATTGACAATTCTCTTACTTTCAATAAATATGAATGTGAATGTATAAAGTGTAGAAGAAAATAGTTTATTTTTTAATAAAATAAAAATTGTTATAAGATTTAACTATAATGATTGGTTTAACCAAATTTTTTTTTTAATATTTTAATTCATCATTTTAAATAGAATCTTGGTATTTTTTGAAATTTGTTTTTATTATTGTAAAGACCCGACCCAAATTAAGGTCTGAACCTAAGTCTTTAACTCTAAATGCATGAAAACGACGTTCGACATTA
>JBBMKA010000026.1:2761125-2799067 GCA_037833695.1 Sechiopsis laciniata
TTTAAATTTTCTGCTACAAATGAATTAGTTTTGATTTTGTGCTATAGATGGAAATATTTTACCTTTTTTTGTTATACGTGCAAAATCCCCTATTTTTAACATAAAATATAATTAATAATAAATGTAAACTAGTGGTCGGCCCAAGTTCAGCCCAAATTTGAAGGGTAGGGTACAGGGTTCACCATTGAAAGTTGGGCTGGTATAGAGCAGACCCCAATGATATTTTAGACAAATTGGACTTGGGCCAGCCATTTAAAGTTAAGCATATAAATATCATAATTTTTAAGAAAATTATATTAGATTCACTCCTATCACAAAATAATTACACATATGCTCAAATTTTAAAATATTTAAATCTATAATCATTAATACATTTAAATAATATATTATAAATATTTATTAATGTCAATATTAATCATGAATATATTTTAATATTGTATTAAAAATATGCATTAATATCAGTATTATACTCATTATACAAACAAATATATTTACTAGCTTTTTCTTTTTAATTGAAGGTATTTGTAATTATTTTCTAGATTTAAAATATGAACAATTTGATTTGATTTTCATCGGGGTATCACTATTTTGAAAACATATAAGCAACCCAGAGTCAAGGGCTGCATTCATCTAGTTTATACATCAAATTTCAGCATATTATATACAGATTTATAAGTGAATATTTCTTTCAAGAACCAGAACAAACTAACATGGATATTTTCACAATGGGAGAACAATACATTAGAAAACAGGAGAGAGAAAAAATACATGCATCTTCATCCTAGAAAGGAGTCGTTTTCAACCCCCAACGGTCCACCTCTTGATCGATATTCAAAAACGACATCTCCATTGCACTGAGTGCAGCCTAACCAGTTGTGGAAGGCAGCAACAACGGTTCCAACTTCTGACCCATCATCACTTGTGAGCAATGTTGCTGACATAAGGCAGTGTCTTTAGAGAATCTCGAAAGCATGTCGTAGACGGAGCAACCGATGCGTTGCTGTATGCGTTCACGGGTCAGGTTAATGAGCCATCGTGATTTGCTGCATTCTTTAGAAGACTGCTACAAGTTTCAGGAAATTTGGTTGAGACAGGAACAGGTGGGTTTAGCTCAACAAATTGGGCGGCATCACCATAACTAACTATATATATTGTGTCACCCCGACCGTGCCATGTCCCATCTTGAACGTTATTCATTTCCAAAGTTCGTGATTCCTGCACCATGTTAACGAGTATATCATTGACAATTCAATGTTATGAATAACCGAAACAACAATCAAGACTTAGAAAATGCGAAACAAAAAAATACAGTGATTTACGTGGTTCACTAAGATTATATTAACTACGTCCACAAGAATAGAAGAGAAATTTTTTTATTAAGGAGATAAGAATACAAATGTTTGATCAAAAGGAACTAGAGTTCTAAAAGAGTTTATATAGTACACTCTCATCAAATTCTAATATAAAACGACTCAATTCATATAAAAATCCCAATACGAACGTATAAACACAATTACATGTTTCGACTGGGTTTCAGGATCGTTGCTCCCAACTAAGTAATCGTAGTACAACATAGTTCAAAGAATCTTAACAAATGTGTTAGTTTAAGTTGCTCACATAGGATGACAAACCCACCAAAGTAAGAAGTTAAATATGAAATATAAGGTTTTGATGTGCAAATATTGAAGAACGGACCTGAGATAAGGCGCAGCAGGGGCAGATAAGGTGGTAGATGCAGTCATCCAAATAACTATCTCCTCCCTAAAACGTAAATAAATATTAATCTACACATTAGGCACTAAGAAAACGCCGTCAAAATATTCATTAAACAAAATTAATTGGAAAGCTGATAAAATAGCTAAATTTTAAACCAGATATGAATGATGCACACGGAAGCCAAAAATGTTCACCACAGATTTGGTAAGAAATGGGATGAAAATTACAAACGGACGGGTAGCTTATAGATTCTCTATTATTGTAATTTCACTAATCAATCAAGTTGTTTCTCATCCAAAAAAAACTTCAGATGCATGCACATTCTCTCTCCAATTTCTCTTTATCTAAGTTTCTATCAGTAGTTTTTGTCCATATATATATTCTCTATCTTTTTGTAGTACTATAAATATTGGGGTGGAGATTTGAACCTCCAATCTCGAAGGGATGTCTTAACCACTAAGCTATAATAATGTTACCCATATGTACCCTCTCATTAATGTTTTTTCACACACACCATTGTTACTAATCTCTCTCTTGCAACGAGTCACTCTACATACTATAAGTAAAATTTCTCATACTTGCCTCTTTCTCCACAATTACTCCTAAGATGCAGAAAAAACTATACCAAACATCCTTGATCCTATTACCCATTCAAATTTTCACGGCTTTTCATACGCTGCTGTTGGGATGCAAATAAAGTATCCCACATTGGTTAGATGAGGAGAAAATCATGGGTATATAAGTGATGACAACCAAACAAAGTCATGAGGATGGTGTATGTCCAAAGTGAACAATATCATACCAATATGGAGATTCAGATAGGGTTGTCATTCTTATAACTGTTTACGCTTATAAATTTATAGAAAAGAAAGAAAATAGGATTAGTTTGACTTTTAGTCTTCATCAAATTTTTACTTTGCTAATCCGAAGATAAATTGGTGGATAAGACATCTATTACCATCCTAAGGGTCTATATTTCAATTTCCTTCCCCTAATAGTTAAGCTAAAAATAGTCTTAATTTAGTTATTCCTGGGCCACAAAAAACTGATAGAAAAAGAAGTCTCACCCTTATATTGAATTTCCTTCTCATCTGGGTGCGGAAGAACCCCAAATATGTTACTGTTGAAACGGTGAAAGCAATTGCTGAATATAAAAAGTAATGTCCGTTTGTGACCAAAAAGGCAATGAAGTTGCTAAGGGCACCAAGAGCAAGGGCATAATAAACGGTTCCCTGCAAAATGATTATCCAGAATTAAGGCAAATTTATATTTTCAAAAGTAAAGAAGTGCAGAGTAAACATTAAGCAAATTTGATGATAAAAGTAACCTACAATCTAGCTTCTTCCCCTTTTCTCTCTTTTTAAAGATTAAAGTCGCCAATAAAAAGATTACCTGAAGAAAACAAGTGCCAAAACCAGCCCTTCTCATATTCTTCCCAAATCTATAACACGGACAGCTGCATTATTAATACAGGCTATGTTACTAGCTGAGTCAAAAGTACTTTAAAAGGAGGAAAATTAATGGCTTTGATGTGGAAAAAGATGAATATATAGCATTACACATCCATAAAAAATTATCCCTCATAGTATCAACTTAAAAAAAAAAAAACTTACAATTTCAAAGATAAATAGAACAAGTTATACGTCCCCTGTTATGAATAACCACACCCAACACCGGTACACCAAAACCATGAGGAAAAATTATGCACAGAAACTATTGATTAACTTTTTTATTGTTGGCCAAACAAAGTGCCTAACATTGTTAAGTTAGGGGAAGATATATAAGGAGGTGACAACAACTCCGTTGATATGAGGTCTTTTGACGGGTGACCAAGAACAAAGTCATGAGGGGTGATTCCCAAAGTCGACAATATCATTTTAGACACACAAGTTGAAGCCCGAGAGACATGCGAACTAAAAAAGAAAATATCACGGTCTGAAACCATAATTTGCAGATTTTGGGAATTATTTTTACAATCCAAATTTTTGGTTTAGCTAATTCAAACTCATCCCATATATTTTCGGGTTAGGCTTGGTCCACTCATGGTTAGAAAAATGACATGAAAAATTGAAATCAAGATGTTTATCTCATTAGCACATGTTTTCAATTTCAACTCGTATGCTAAAAGCTAACTTATTAGTTTATCATATGAACAAGCTAAAAATTGGTCAACCGAGAATCATTCCAACACAAATAACATTATAACTTAATTCAACCTACTGAAACTTATAACCCAACCCTTACGATTTGAGTTGTTTAATTCGGCTTGCTCGGATAGTCGGTTCTTTAAAAACCCTAGGAACCACAAACATAGAAGAAAAAAAGCTGAAAACCTTGCGGATTAAGGAGTCTAACCATGCGGATTCGATAACAATGCGGCGATCGTCGCAGCAATCGAGCAGCTCACCTTCCCACATCCTGAGAACCCCACCGAATTGGGGTCCCATTTTGGCATCTTCAGCAGCCTCCATCTTAGCCCATTTGCCCTGCGTCTGCAAAGCCACCGTCGAACACAACACATCGAAATCCAGCAACGCCACCTCCTCAAGCAACTTCTCCTCCTCCTTTTCTTCTTCTTCTCCAACCAACCTCTCCTGATTCTCCAAATCCGCCATTGTTAGGGTTTTGTTTGCTGTAAATTGCAAAATCTGTTTGGAATTTTGCCTCTGTGATTTTGAAAGAGAAAAGTTAAGGATGAATATAAATAATAATGAATTATTATATCCGTTTTAAATTGGCGGGCAATAATGGCGGGACCCAGATGTGGTAACTTTTATTTAAGAACGGTACAGTTGATGCCACGTAGGCAGATTAAGGATTTAATTATGGATATAGTTGCTAAATACTCGGCAAAATTACCGTTTTCTTTATCCCTACCGGATTTGGGTGTAAAATGAATAAAAATATCTTCTTCTTTTTTTAAGTACAAATTAAGGGTAGAAAAATGGACAAAAATATCTAAAACGCCGTTTTGGTAGAAAGTTTGGTAATTAGAGAAGTGGATTTCAAGGGAAAAAAGGGAGGTAAATAAAGAGGTGAATAATAAGATGAGATTTTTTTTTTTTTTTGAGAGAGAGAGAAAAATAATAAGATGAGAATTAATGAGATGGAGTTATCTTCTATAAAAAAAATAGAGAGAAAATATTTATTTGGAACTTTCGGAATTTTGTATAACAAGTTGAAAGGGAAGAAAAACCGTTGTAATCTTTCTTTGGATGAATTTTATTTAAAAAAATTAATTTGTTTTTAAATTAAACAACGTCCCTAAGGGAGGCACGGAAAGACATCAAATTATTAATGTGATAGATGAGTCTTAAAAATGAAACGTTGAAGAAAGCATATTTTCAAAACTCAAATTTTCAACCACTCTGCCATCTCTTGGAACAACAATTTATTATTAAATGATACATAATGTTACTTAATTCTTTTCTTTCTTTTTTTTTTAAAGTCAAACTCTAATTCCTTTCCTAACAAATTTAGTCTTTTAATGAAGATTTTCCATGTATAATAAAAAATGATAAAATATTTTCATCTATAGCACAAAATCAAAATTAATTCATTTATAGTAAGAAATTAAAATTGAATTCAGTGATAGAGTTCTATCACTAGTTAAGTTCAATCAGCTATAGATGAATTATTTTAAAAATTATACTGAAAATATAATATAAGAGGTGGAATGTGTTGGTGGAGGTAAATTCTTTGTTTTAATTGTGAAATTTTTTACTATTTCATTTACGAACTTATAAAATGGTTAAATCCTAAGACGACAAGAAACTATAAGATTTATATAAAAGTATAATTTATTTAATAGATTAATTAATTTTTTTAAAGTATTTTAATTATTTATTTAAAATATTAGTATTTTAATTTATGGTAATTTATAAATTTAGTTCTTATATTTGGATGAAAGTCGGAATTTAATTTCATAATTTTAAAAATTAAATTTTAGTTTTTGGGTAGGGGGATTCGAACGGGTGACATCTTGATCATTAAATGTTCATTAATGCCTTTGAGCTACTTCTGCCAAAATTTAGTCTATGTGATTTGATAAAATTTAAAATGTAGTTTTTATCGTTACTAGTTGTTAGCAAATAAAATATGTGAAAGTTAGTTATGTCTATAACGACCATGTAAGTTAAGTGACTAATTAGACAAAAAAAATCACATAATTTATACATGGATAATTTCCTCCTTGTAGGGGTGAAAGGAAAACCCAAAAATCAACAAAATCGAACCAAACCTAGCTGATCCAATGGATCGATTCAGTCTTTAAAAACAATATTGGTGTTATGAAAATGACAATCAACAAGCAATCGGAAAATAAAGAAAACGAAAGAGAAGAAACAACACAGAAATTTACGTGGTTCACTAACGTTATGTTAGCTAGTCCACAGGGCAGAGGGAGCACAATTTTACTAAGGAGGGGCGAAAATCGAATGAACATCATCAAGCGGCTAGGGTTTAATTCAAATTTATATATGCAGTCTAATTAAAGCCTATTACAGATAAAATAATCCCAAATGCGAATGCGTTTACGAATGCATAAAGTGTTCACGAATGTAGAATGCGTTTACGAATGCAGAAAACATTCACCAATGCGGAAAACGTTCACGAATGCGGAATGCGTTTACGAATCGTATGACTTTAAGTCGTTCAAGGCATATCTCAACAATTGGATCATTCAATTTGATAATTTTTAAAACCGAAATATATTGGTTCGATTTAAGTTCTTGATGGAAGAACCGACACTAAATCGAAACGAACATATATATATATTTATTTATTTATTTATTTATTAAAGTAAAATAAAAATATATTGGTATTTATATTTGATGGAAGAATACATTTAGATGTGAAATATAAAGCAAAAATATTATAAATATTATGATATTCATGGGAAAAACAGTTTTTCATTAGTAAAATAAAAATCCTTAAATCAAATTGAAAACGAGACCAAAAATTGGAAAATAAACCAAATTCTAGTTGGAATCAAAATCGATAACTGAACTGAACCAATGGTTTTATATCCGTTTAGACCTAATTGTTGAAAAACCAAAGATATTGGTTTGCTTGTCGGCTTGGTAAAAAAAATCAACAAAAATCAAACTGAAATCATCCATTCCTCCACGTATTTAATTTATTGACAATTACGAACATAAACAGTTTTTTAGGTTTAATCGAATCATAGAGACAAAGTTGTGGTTTTTAAAAATCACAACTTCTAATTCTAATTTTGTCTAAATCATAGGTGTTGCTCCAAATATGTCCTCGAGCCATAGATTTGTCTTTGAATAAGAACCAAACATGCTAAAGAGAAGACGGGGGTGAGAATTCAGTGAGCTAACAACAACACTTTGACTCCCAAGTTAGATTTCTTTCTTATCTGAGTAAACATGTACTTAATAGTGGTATTTTTTGTTCATCACCTCCTCTAATCCTTCTTAAGAGTATTTATCTACTCACATTATCATAACTGCCATTAGAGATAGGATTATAACAGTCCTTGAATTATTTGATATTTAAGGTGACCACTATTAGTAGTTGGTGGTTTCATTTTTTGAGATCGAATCCTCTCTACTTGCCGCAGAGAATAGTAGGCGTGAGACCTTCCTCTCAAGTATGATGTTGCTTGATTCGAAATGACCACATACCAATCTTGTGAAAAATATCGCTTAGATTTTTGAAAATGCATGTTGATCCCTTTAAAGGGTCGGCAGTGTCGCTCGATCGTTTGGAGCCGAGCACTATTCTCTTAGGGGGGGATCGGCAGCATCACCCGATCGTCTTAGATCGGGCAACGATCGCTTATAAGAGATCGAATTCAACTAGGGTCCTTTTGATTTTGGGCCTCAGTTTGACTTTTTTTTTTTTATGGACTCGTCTTGTGTTTGCTCAATTTGAACTTACCTATTTTGCTCCATTTTCTTGAATTTATCAAAGATGGATGTGAGACAACATTGAAAATTTAGAATGAGGTAGAATAAAGAATTCAAGAAGAAAAAGTACATAAATGTCTAAACTAATTTTAGAGATTTAAGTAACAAATGAAAGAACTAAAAACAAGAGTTTGAGATAGAGAGTGAACGAATGGCGCGTGGGAAAGGCAAATGGCAGCTGTGATTGGGTAGATTATCAACCCACGTGGAGGGACCCACTTCTCCTCTCTTCTGAGTTGGTTTTAGGTCACCTCCTTATCTGTAAACTATTTTTCGTGTCTTGCAAAATAAGGGTGATTTGGGTTCACTTTTGTGTCAAGCTTACAACTCAATCGATATTTTTGATTATTTAATAATTGGATTCGAACCGATGTCTAATAGAGCACAAACGATTGGATTGATTTTCATTTGGTTCGATTTTTGAATAATTAGATTCGATCCGAACCGATGTTCAATAATATTAATAAATAAAAAAATATATATATTATAAAATTACATACAATTAAACCCTTCCCTTTTGTGAAAAATGTAAATTTAAAAAAAAAAAAAAAAGTTTAAATGCTAGTAGGTCTATACATGAAAAGTTAAAGAATAAAAAAAAAAAAATAGTGATATAAATGAAAAAATGGAAGGTCTCCACAATTAAAGGAGAGAGATAGTGGGATGCGTGGCCATTTATTATTAAAAAGAGTTTAAGACAAAAAATACTCTAAAAAATGTCCGTGTTCAAACCTAGGATGATTAGGTTAATGTGTGTAATGCACCACTAATACAATATACAAATGCTATGCTTCAAAAATTATATATCACAAAATGCTTTTTTAGAATTTAAATATACATTTTGTTTCGGTTTGGTTTTTATTGATTTTTTAAAATGAAAACCGAACCGAACTAATATTTTTCGGTTTTTTCAAATTTTAAACTAATATGTTCAATTTTATGCTAAAAAATCGAACCAATTGTCGGTTCGATTCAATTTTTTGGTTTTTTGTTGCACCCCTATCGCAAAATCCAAATTTTATACCACCAAAGCTAATTTATATCTTAATTCTGTTTTTTTTTTTTTTTTAAAGAACACACAATTATAAGTTTTATGCTAATAGTTTTATAGTTTAAATTTTACGTGCCACGAATAGTCATTTGGACATTTGAATTTGGTGTTAATACTAAATTTCAAATGATTTTTTTTTTGTATCCGTGATTGTTTGTGTCTGTTTGCATGTCACTAGACATATTGATTCTATAATATTTAGATGTTAAAAAAATTTGTCATAAATTAATTTCTAAGTAGATGGTCACCATAGATTGAATTTATCACTTTAAGCATTCCAAACCCTCTTTGACCAATTCGACCACTCCATAATGATTACTAAATTTCGAATGATAGTATTAATTGTGAAGACGAAGATAGACCGTAAAATAGAAAACGAGTTAAATGTTGTAATAGAACACGATATTCTCACGCTCAAGTTAGTGTGTATGAACCAAACTTGAACGTATATCAAACCACTCATACTTAAATAACAAAATATATAGAATAACTTCCATGCTAGCATGGTTCATAATGAAGTACTAATAATTGCTCATACTATTTCAACAAATATTATCTTTTAATCTTACATACATCTTAGTCTGTCATATTTTAATTGCGAACTTTAAGTTATATAATAATTAAAGGTGTGAAATTCAAACTCATAACATTTTAATCATTAAACAATTACTTATACTTGAACTATTACTCTCGTGTCAATAAAAACAATAGTTCAGTAGCATCAATATACACCTAATGACCATGAAATTTTAGGTTCAAGGCACCTTCAATTGTTGGAATCTAAAAAAAAAAAAAAAAAAAAAAAAAAAAAAAAAACTATTACGTTGACTATTTTAACTACAATTTAATCAATAAATCTTAACGCCCACTTACCTCCGTAAATAAAAGTCAAGACTGTTTCATCCAAGGAAAACTTATCACGCATGTGGCCTATAAAAATCGAAGGAATGATTCAATATTTTCCAAAAAAAAAGTCCAAATTATTAATTAACCATAAGGCTCCAATCTATTTTCAAATTTAACTTAAATCCAACCCAACATTTACACAAATCTTATAGACACAGCTCATGGCCCAATATTTAACGGTTCCACCAACACATATGAAAGTTTGATACTCGCCAAAAGTAAAGATGCATCAAGTAATTGTGATTTTGAAGGATGACTACTTTTTCTTTTTAAATTTTAGCTAATTGATTTACTTAGAAAATTTATCTTCATCAGCACATTCTAACTCTTCTATTATATTTGCAACACAATTTCTAAAATAATTCATCTATAACACATGATTTCTATCAGTGATAGAATGAGTCTATCACTGATTGGATGCTATTGATGATAGAACTCTATTATTAATTGAATTCTATCAGTGATATAATTAAACTCTATTATTCTTGTTACAAATGAATTAGTTTTGATTTTGTAATATAAATATTTTGTTTTTTTTTTATTATACATGCAAAATTCCGAAAGACCTATTTATGCTTTTTCTTTCTTCTATTTTGTCCTTCATTTTTATAACATGCCATTGGCCCATCAAAAAAGGGAAAAAAACTATGTCATTGGTAATACCATATTTATATTACTATATAACATATACATCCTTTTGACATATCACTGATTAGATCTATAAATATGGCCGGTAAAAAAATATCTATTAATAAGGATTGAGATCTACTAATAAGACATATTTAAAATTTAAAAAAATAGATTCGGTTGATAAACAAGTTTTTGTTTTGTTTTTGAAAGCTTACTTATTTTCACTCAATTTCTGTCATAGTTTTCCTCTTTTCTAAAGAAACATTCCTGATAAAATTTCAAAATACAAAAAAAAGAGATTATTATTGTTATATTATTATTTTTATTTTTTTCACAATCACATAACTTGTTATTATTATTATTTTTAAATACATAGATGACCCAATAATACAATATAATAGTTAGAAATAAGGATACAATTAATTCGAAAAAAATAAAAATAAAAGTTCAATGATTATTCAACCGGGTATTCATCATTTCTTTATAAAATTTATTGTTTTACGTGAAAGAGAAAAAGATATAAACTTTAAATAATTCCCACACTCCCAAAAAAAACTTTAAATAATTTGATTCCAATCCATTTAAACTATTCACTACAATTAGTTGTCGATGTACTCAAAAAAAAAAAAAAAAAAAGCAATTAGTTGTCGTTGATTTTTAAAATTATTCGACAATAAAAAGAACTATTATTAGTTTTCATGTTGATATTGAACTATTGATCTATAATTGTCCAAAAGAATAATACTTAACCACATAAGTGTCAATAAATTAAAATAAACAACAGATTCCAATTTCTAATCCCAATTATTGTTAACTAAAATAAGTATTAATGTATTAAAAAAAACTAAAAACTAAAATAAGTATTAATCTCTTTTTTTTCTTTAAGTTTTTTTTTTTTTTTTTTTTTTTTTTTTTTTTTTTTTAACTTTTGGCTATATATACACAGCAATTTAGGGATATTAGTGTGTGTAGAGCATATAAAATGTTGCAATGTGAATATGACCTCAAGTTTTTCATGTGACAACTTTGGTTTTTAGTCAAAACAAATATTATATTCATCCTCGTGATTCATAACTAGATTTCATAATATCCCACAATTTTATACTTCAATACTTATTAGAGAAATATTTAAGTATGTGTGCATGACTTAAATAATAATATCATATATGTAGCCAAATATAACTTATATATTTTTTAAATTATTTTATTTTTTGGTTTAATATAAAATAAAATGTACTTCATGTTAAGCCACATATGAACATTATTATTTAGGTTTTGTCCCCACGTGACCTTAATATTTCTCTACTTATTGGCCATTTAGTACTCTTTTTTCTTTAATATATTTGAAAGTTTAAATCTACCTCGTGTTTGGCTGGTTGCTTCTGATAGAAAATTTTCTCATATATATCCATTCGTTCTCAATCAAACATAATTTTCATTCCAAAATGTATACATCATGTAAGGGTGCAACAAAAAATCGAAAAACTAAACAAAACTAATGTAATCCAATGGATCGGATCGATTTTTTAGTATAAAGTTATACATATCGATTTGTAATTTGAAAAAATCGAAAATATTGGATCAGTTCCGGTTTTCATTTTAAAAATCGAACCAAACCGATATATATATATATTATTAATAAATCATATAAAGTCAACTTCCTTTCATTAGTTAGAAGATTTCATAAAGTCTCAAAATTTTCTTACTTTACTCATATTTCAAGTAAAAAACATCTTTAAATAATTTTCAATAAATTCAAAAATACTTCTGATCTTTATAAAAATGTATGAGAAGTTTTTTGTTAATAAAAATGTTTTTTTGACATATTAAAAAAAATTGGACATTGGATCCGATCCAAAATCGAACCGAACCAATAATTTTATACTTTATTAAACATTGGATCGGATCCATTTTTCATAAATAAAAAATATTTATTCGATTATCGATTTGGTACAAAACCAACAAAAATAAAAATGAAATCACCCCTAACATCATGAATTCAACATTGTGCAAAGTCAAGAAAATAATAAATATATGAAGTAATATAAAATTAAAAACTAACGTGGAGAGAGAATGCTTAGTTACTGTATTGCATTTAGCCATTTTTAAAAATCTAAGAAATTTGTAATCGAGTCAAATTTAAATTATTTTGAGAGTGATCAAATTTTAGGAAGCCCACCATCTTATTTACATATAATAAATAATATTAAAATTATATATGAAATTCATCTTTACATAATTTTTTTAATCAATTTCAAATTTTGAAAAAAGATTGTAATTATTGAATTCTAGAAAACATAATTAATAATTATGAAACGACCTCAACTATATACCCCTCTTTTGGTAAAATTCAAATCTCTATTTTTAATATGATTAAAATAGTGGTTGAATGTTGATTTCATAACATAATATTCTTGTACAAAATAGAATGTGACGAACTCCATCTAACTTTTATTGCTTGAAGAATGTTTATAGAAAAATCCAGTGAATGTTGACTATTTTTTCAAAGAAAAAAAGAAAACTATTAATATTTTCTTAAGAAGACACAAATTTTAATTTCGGAAAAAAATAAATAATGTTCATGTCTGGAATTTGGAAAGGAATTTGCCAACTAATGCTCTTATTTCCATTTTTTATGATGTAAAGTTAAACCAACCAATCAACGGACTCTTTGATTGATATATAAATTTGTATTATTTAAATACCTTCACCTAAAGAATAATTATGTAATATATATTTTCTTGTATTCTTATGTGGAATTTTAACATGTTACATCTTAAGATTTAATAGTATACAATTATTGAAACAGGTATACCCATAAAAAGACACAAGTTTTATTTTATTATTTTATTTTTTTCCCTTTCTATTAAACAATTTAGAATTGGTTTATTAAATGGAAAATTGGAATTAAGATAATGTATTAAAATCAATTAGAGCCGTTAAGCTCTTCCTGTAATGGTGGTGGCGTAGGTAGATGATTGATTATTATAAGGTGATGGTTGGGTAATATCTATATTTTTACTGTCCAGCCATCACCATGTGACATGATTTCATTGGGTCCCCATTTTTCTTTTCTTTTTTTATTTTATTTTAATTGTTTAACACTTATTTATTTATTATTATTATTTTTTTAATTTAATAAAATTTCTAACCATCATGAAAAGATCATAAAAAATTAAAAAATTGTGAATTCATCGTAGTCACTTATATAAAAATTAATTTTATTATTATTATTATTATTTATATTCAAATGTTGTAGGACAATATGTTGAGATACATACAACTTATCTCGGATACTCACAAATATAACAATAAACATTAAAGCTTTTCGAGAACCTTTTTCAAACAAAAATTTTCTTCCTCTTATTCGAACAACTTTCTTTTTAAATAAAAATTTCTTCTATTCTCTGAACTTGCTCCTCCAAATATGCCCGATACAAAAGGTTGGAATAAATAACCAAATCAATTAAGGAAAAGTTTACAAACCACCTTAAAGTATGATATTTGTAGCAATTAACTTCATAAATTTTCAATTTGAGCAATCACCTTTCTTAACTTTGGTAAGTGTTGCAATTGAACCTTTTATGCTAAAATTGAAGGAAACCATCATGGAGTGGTTCAATTGGTCAATGAGGGCCTTTGAAGTGCTTAAGGTGATGAGTTCAATCCATGATGACTACCTATGTAGGAATTAATTTCTTACGAGTTTCCTTGACATTAGTCGATGCATGAGCATTGGTACACCCTTTTCATGTTTATATCATTTGAGTTGTCTTGATTAGTGTTGAAGGTTTTCCTCCTTTTGCTCATGTTTTTTTGTGGAAAGTTCACTTTTACCTTTGGAAGTTAGTTCCCATCTCTTATTGCTTTTAGTTTGTGCAAATGTACATAATCCTTCTAGGGCTATAGTTTCACTAATCTTAGCTTGTAGTCATTTGGGAGAAACTTATGTGCCCATTTAACTTGATGATCTATGTTTGTTGAGTTGTCTTGAGGTTCTACATTTTTATGAAGTTAGGACTTAAAATATGATGTATCGATATTAATAAATCATCAACAACGAGTAGCTGCCAAGTTTATAATTCTTCAACTTTATCCACTAGTTTTATACTAATTGTAGCATAGTTCATATCAATGTCTTGACAACAGCTGCCTTTGATGTCAAGCCATGTGTGTTGGAGTCTTCAACTTAATTAGAAAGTAATGTATCAGAAAGAGAAAAACTTGTCTTATGAATAAGGAGACAAACCTTTTTAGTGTATATGTATCACTATTTAATGTCACAATGTTTTTTTTTCTTTTTAATATTGTTTAAACAAAAATTTTGTGACACCAAATAATATCACATAAACCTTAAGAATGGACTGCCTTTTTATAAGGAAGTGGATATTTCTCAATAAATGTTTTTTTGCTTTTAAATGGGTTGATTCAAATTTAATTTTTCATTTACTTTTATGTTGTAAAGGAGGTGAGTGTTTTAGGCAACTCTAATTACAATTTGTTTGCTCCATTTCTCAAGAATGTAAAAAAAAAAATGACAAATCTAATATTTTCATCCATGATTTCTTTCTGATTTAGCGTAAGAAAGTTAATTGCAATACTTATCGAAATTTAAATGATATAATCGAAAGAATGATGGCCTAATAATTTTATTGTTGGATGGTAATACAGTTCAATATTATAATCACAAATTCGATTTTGAGAATTATATTTTCGAGAGTCGTAATATCATTTTTATAGGATATGTGGTCATTTTTCTCCAATTTATCTATTTTTTTTTAAATAACATAATTTCTTACTATTTGCAAAGTTAATTATTACCAATATAATAGTTTTTTTTTTTTTTTTAAAAAAAAACCAATATAATAGTTTTGAGATGGTTTGTAAAATTTTTTTCGAACAATTATTAATAAAATGCGAAACAGTGGGCCCATTACTGGTCAGTTTGTTTGTGGGGCCAATGATGGCAAAATTAATAGTCAAAGGTCAACTGGAACGGTCAAAATTGGCTAGCTCCTCCTCCTTCGCAGTTTTATTTTTATTATTATATTATTTATTTTCAATTCAACTATTTATTTTTCCTTTTTTCTATTCGTCCAAAAAAAATACTTTACCCACTAAATTCTCCACGTGGGTGTTTTCTTCTGACCTCTAAAGATTCTTCAGTTTAATTTTGAATTTTCTTGACGCTGGTTTTAAATCAACGTTTTTCCTTTTTTTGAATATTCCAAACCCATTTCAATGAAATTTCTTCAGTTGTGATTACTAATTCGTTCTTCATATCAATCCCTTTTCGCCCAAGTCAGAGGATTTTAGCACTAAGCCGCCATTGAAGTTTCTTCATTGAATTTTATAAACTACCCTGTTTTTTGTTTGTTCTTGTTCTTCTTCATCACAACCTCTTCAGATCAAGCCATACAAGTCCAAAACATCTCAATATGGGCATTAACTGCAGAAATATCAATGGGAATCTTCAATTCTTAACAATCTCAATCTTCCTCTGTTTTTTCTCTCTGTTTTCTGAAGCTGCAGATTCAATCACAAAAGGCAGAGAGTTAAGCGACAGAGCAAACCAAACCCTCATATCCATAAATTCAACCTACGAACTGGGTTTCTTCAGCCCTACAAATTCATCATCACGATACGTTGGAATTTGGTATCACAACATCGAAGAACACTCTGTTATTTGGGTAGCTAACAGAGACAAACCCATTTTAAACAGAGATGGGGTTTTGAAAATCGGCGACGATGGAAACTTGGTCGTTTTAGATGGCAACAATGTCTCGATTTGGACAAGCAATATCACAGCAAATTCATCAGATCCCAGAAACTTAACTCTACACGACAATGGCGAATTGGTTCTCAGAAGCGAAAACCTCCATTGGAGCAGCTTCGAAAACCCCACCGACACATTTCTGCCGAATATGGTGGTGCGAGTGAAATCAGATGCGCCTGCGAAAAAGATTTTCATGTCGTGGAAATCTGCGACAAATCCGGCCGTTGGAAATTACTGTTTGGGTGTGGATCCACGTGGAGCCGTACAGATCGTGGTTTGGAATGGTGGGAATCGATGGTGGAGAAGCGGCCATTGGGATAAACAGATTTTCACAGGGATTCCCACTATGCGTTCCACTTCGTTTTACGGATTTAAGGTCACCCCAGTAAGTGGAAATGAAATTAGTGTAACTTTTCATCCGTTGGATGATTCTGATAAGCTGAAATTTCAAATTCTTTGGGATGGAAAAGAAGCACAGCAACGATGGAATGAATTGAATCGAGAATGGGAAACTCTGCGTTTATTACCCTCTAATGATTGCGATTTCTATAATTTCTGTGGGGATTTTGGGGTTTGTTCTGAAATTAGTGATCCAAAGTGTGTTTGCGTTTCTGGGTTTAAGCCCAAAAATCAAGATCGATGGAATAGAGGGATTTGGGAAGATGGGTGTGAGAGAAAAACTCCATTGCTTGAACAGAGGAAGAACAGTGATGGAAATGGGAGTGTTGTGGATGTTGAGGAAGATGGGTTTATGGCTTTGGAGTTCGTGAAATTGCCTGATTTTATTGGTGCTGTTTCTGTGGATTCTTGTAGTGATAAATGTTTGAGGAATTCTTCTTGTGTTGCTTATTCGGATGCGCCTGGAATTGGGTGTGTTACTTGGGATGGAGCTTTGATGGATATTCAGAAATTTGATGGTGTTGGGAATACTTTGCACGTTCGTGTTGCTCATTCTGATTTGAGTAAGCTTTCTATTCCTTTTCTCTTTTTATCCAGTTTTAGTAATGCTAGAATTTATGAATGTTATTGTGAGGGACAATGACCCTTTACGGCATGGTCCATATTGGTATGAAGTTTGTGTTTGGTTATTGTTATGAGAAAGTAAACAACAATCTACAAAAAAACGTGAGAGAAGAAAACATACGTGGTTCACTAACGATGTTAGCTACGTCCATCAAGGGCTCGTCCCTTGACTCCAATTCACTGACCAGGCAACAAGACTCCTGACTAAGTAAACGTAGGACATCAAACAGTTCAAAACATATTTCAACAATTATCACCCAAAAGTCTCGTACCAATGAAGGTTCTTTTTATCCCTTTTAAACCCATGATGAGTTTTCCCCTTTCTTTCCCATGTGGGACAGTTGGTTGAATTTTCAACAGTTATGCAAGTATCTTAAAACAACAATCAACAATTGAAAATGCTTGACAAAGAGCATAAGATTTATGTATTTCATCAACATGTCCATGGACAAAAGAGACAAATCGTTTTAGTTAGGAGATTGTAAAGAATAGAAAATGCTAGGTAAATGAGGCAAGGGGTTTAAGAGAGTTTGTATAGTGGATGAATATATCATTTTATACAAATTACATATAAGGTTAATTCCCTTTAAGAGTATGTACGTAAACATAGTTGAGATATTTCATTAATGGATGTGGTTTGGAAAAGTTGCTTTGTTTGTTCATGCCCACACCACATGTTGTTGTTGCTGTGTTGTTTCCTTCCCTCATTAGTCATTAACACTTCAATATGTCAATCCACATTAAATTCTATGTCAGTTGAAAGAAAAAATGAGCGAGCTTTCTGAAGAAATCTGCTGTGTTTTGATGTTTTTCATGTTGTTTGAAGATAATTAACATTTGACATTTTGTGCTCTTAGTACTTTCAGATAGCGAACGCAAATTGTCGACCGGTGTGATAGCAGCGATATGTTTAGGAGGAGCTGCTGCCATAGCCGCATTGGCATTGCTGATATGGAAATTCAGAGGCAAAATGAAAGGTTAGGTGATATTTTAATTTTATTTCTCTCTTGGCTTAGAAAATTGTAACCATTCATTTACTAAATTTGAAGATCTTACGTTTTTTGTTTTCAGGTTCATCAGTTCCTACTTCCAGTAAAGCTCAAAACAACAATGAAGTATCAATGTATGACCTGAGCAAGAGCAGAGAATTTTCAGCAGAGCTTTCGGGGCAGTACGAATTAGGCCGAGAGGGAGAACAATTGAGTGGACCAGAATTGCCAATGTTCAATTTCAGCTGTATAGCTGTGGCTACTGATAACTTTTCTGAGGAAAACAAGCTTGGCCAGGGAGGTTTCGGCCCGGTATACAAGGTAAGCAAATTTTTCAAGCATTTCTGCTGCAAAGCAAAGGAAATGAGCTCAGTTGTTTGGTGCTAATATTAAGCATTCTCTTCTCATTTCTTTTGCCAGGGAAAGCTTTCATCTGGACTAGATATTGCGGTGAAGAGGCTCTCGGTCCGGTCTGGTCAAGGTCTAGAAGAATTTAAGAATGAGATTATACTGATAGGAAGGTTGCAGCATAGAAACCTTGTCAAACTGTTGGGCTATTGCATTCAAGGAGAGGACAAGATGTTGCTTTATGAATATATGCCAAACAAAAGCTTGGATTGGTTTCTTTTTGGTATATACTTGGGCTCTTCTATTAAGAAACTAAAATTTGTATGCCTGAATGTTAGGATTTTGGGTTCAATTTTTTTGTATAATCCTGGTTGGTAATGGTGCAGATCCAAACAAGCAGGCACTACTGGATTGGAAAAAACGGATGTCAATCATCGAGGGAATTACGCGAGGACTGCTATATCTTCATCGAGACTCGAGACTTCCTATCATTCATAGGGATTTGAAAGCTAGCAACATTTTGCTAGACAAAGACATGAATCCCAAGATATCAGACTTTGGCATGGCTAGAATATTTGGTGGAAACCAAAACGAGGCAACAAACACAGTTCGAGTTGTTGGCACATAGTGAGTATTGATAACTTACTTATGCAGCATCCTTAATTTAATTAACATAGTAAATCTAATCCTTTGAACATTGTTTAAATGTAGCGGTTATATGGCTCCTGAGTATGCAATGGAAGGTCTATTTTCGGTGAAATCGGATGTGTACAGTTTTGGCATTTTATTATTGGAATTAATCTGTGGTAGAAGGAACACTAGCTTTCGCTCAACTGAATACTTAACCCTTATTAGCTATGTAAGTGCCTCTCTTCTACCATCTTTTGGAAACTTGAATCTGCAAGTGACTAAATATGAGAACTTTTTCAGGCTTGGAAACTATGGAATGAAGGACGAGCGATTGAACTTCTCGATCCATTGATTCGAGATTCATCCCCCGAGGAGGAAGTATTGAAATGCATACATGTAGCAATGTTGTGCGTTCAAGACTCGCCGGCATATAGACCAACACTGCAGTCTTTGGTGCTAATGATGGAAAGTGAATCTACTCTGCCACAGCCAAGACGGCCCACCTATGCTTCCACGAGAGCCTCGCACGATACAGACTTGTTTACAGAAGGCCGCGACATCGTATCATCGAACGACGTAACGGTAACAATGCTGGATGGTAGATAGCATTATCATTTTTCCATAGCCTGTTCATATGAATGATTGGTTTCAATTTTGTTCCGATAGGTAAGTTCAACTCAAGCAGAAGTAAACGACAGATGAGTTGAGAATTGAAGTGGTTTTGTTGATTGATAGAATAGGTCTGTAATTTTTATGAAAGATTTTGTTAAATTTTTTAATTTTATTTTTTCTTGTTGGAAGCTTGCCTTTTAGTTATTTATAGCTGCAAGTGATCAATTACTATTAGAAAAACCTCTAGCAGATGTGACAATGGCAGCATTCTTGATTGTACATAATAAAAAGAGAAGAAAAGAAACCTTGAGATTGGCTTGGTTGGTCTGTTTTTTGAATCTTTGTGTACATATTATTGTTTAAGAATGATCAATGGAAAACTCGCACATATACTATTTTGTCTGTACAACATTTGGTTATCAAGAAAACTCATAGGAAATTAAATTTTTGATAGGTGACCATCTATTTTTTTATTTTTTAAGCCCTCTTAGTTATATTATTGGCTTTAAAGTTTAAGATAGAACAGTGAGAAGGGTGGAAGATGAATGATTTGATTTAGTAGCCATTGGTAGAGGAAGAAATATGAAATAGGGAAAGACTTAAAAAGTAGATACAAATACAGTGGAAGAAAAAAGTAAGGGAAAGGCAAGACATGGAGAAATAAAAAATATCCAAGCAACATTGATATAAATTTGAGTGTCTACATAATTGAAATAAGAAAATTATTCTTTAAAAAGAACTATCGAGGTGGAGTGGAGCTCGGGAAAATTTTAGTCATCGGAGAAAAAATTTTCCTAAAATTTTCCCAGCTCCTCCCATTTCCCATGAAATTGGAAATTTTTCGACCCACAATTTAAATGGACATCTCTATTTCAGATCCAGCTTCACTTAGCTTGCAAGGAGAGTTCGGAAAAAATCCCATCTCGTGAAAGCCCAAAAGTGTATTGCTCTACTCAAACTTGTCCCATATTCTCGAAGAGTCATTTTATAGTTTTAAAATCAATTTTCATTGTTTTTGTTATGCTGTTAGAATATATTTTATTCTCTGTGTTTGCATTTTTTCACCTCTGATCAATTTCTTTAAATTATGCATTCCTCTTTGAAAGGTTTTTAATATTTTCGTAGATTGTCATATCCATGTATGTTTGTTTGTTTTTCTTTTGTTTTGCAAGGTATCTTAGGGGTGATTGGATTTAGAGGTTGAGGGAGAAGAGGAGGAATTGTCAACCCGTGTTTATTTTTAGTACATGACAACCTTTTACAATTCCCCCTCTACTCATTATCAAACTCATATTTAATTATATTAAATTTTATCTAATTTGTAACTCTTTTTTATTTTTATTTTTTTTTTATATATTTTCAATTTTAACATCACATCAAACCTATCATTTCATTATATATATATATATATATATATATATATATATATAAATAATAATAATAATAATAAACATCACATCCACTCACATCAATCTCTCATTTCCTCTCCCCTCATAACACAATCTCCAAACAAGTATTTCATAAATTTAGGTTGGTCACTTTTCTAACCCAACTCAACCCAATTAAAGAGACAACCCAACCCTTATATCTTTGGGTTGACTTGGATTATTGGATTAATCAATACATTGCAAATATTAATATCTTTCATCAAATTAGCCGTATACCATTCATAAACAAAATATAATCTTCCGGCATTTCCATATCAATGTAATGTAATGAATATAAGTATTAAATATGCAAAAGATCTAATCAAAAGTCACAAGTAAAAAGATAACTAAAACAACAAAAATAAATGACAAAATTCAACTTTCATAAATCAAATAAATAATTAAAGCCAACAACCATAGATGATATAATTTGACTGTATATTTTTATCATGATTTATACATTCTAAAGACTTAAAAATATTTTTAAAAATATTGAAAATAAAAAGTCAAATAATAATTAAATGAAATAAATATACGCATTTATAATTGTTATAGGAAATTTTTTTTTTTAACATAATAATCAATTTAGGTTAATTGAGTTAGCTTGGATTAGATTTAGGTCAAACATTGACCCAATTCAATCCATAAAAAAATCATGAATTTACACTAAATCCAACAAAAAAATGTTTTTAGCCCAACTCAACTCGTCAAATTGAATTGGGTTGATTTGAATTATTTGAGTTGTCACGTTATTTGAACACCCAAATATTTCCATGCAACATTCAACAATTGGAGGGAATGCATTATCATCAACCTCTACCATACTCTAACCATATTCCAAGTTGGTGACAATGTGTGTAAGAAAAACAATATTTAGAAACAAATGAATAAAGATTCAAATTATGACTATGAATTAACAAGTGTACTAGCACATATTACTGATAAATTTAGTATATCAATGGTAAAATTTGATATATCAATTGTATGATTAGTAATCCACTTTGACTAAGTGACTAGTTTTAAAACTTTCATATTAGAAAGATTTGAGAGTAACACTCTTTTCATTAGTCAGAGAAATTTTGGCCCTTTGCTTTTGAAGAAATAAGGAAGAGATATTGAAGATGGTGAGTTAATGGACCCACAAATGATCCATTTTGACCATAGCAATGCACCTTCAAGTTTCTAAGGCATGATGTGTCATTGTATCTACACCAAAAAATATGCTTATTCTCATCATGCTGCTATCTTCCAAACCCTCAACTACCACCACTCAATCCCCCATCCCCCATCATTCTTCCCAATTTTCAAGTTTTTTCGAGTTTTTATATCGAAAAAATGAGGAGATCTCACTATTTATGAGATACACGACTACTTTTAATGACTATTTAATTTTTAGATACAAAATTTTTATATTTATTTAATATATTATTAATACTCATAAAACTTAAACAAATATTGGATAAAAATAATTAGAGCCTCATCTTTTAATAGTTCAACTATTTTCCTATCTTCAAAAAGTAGAAAGAAAAGAAATTGAGAAGTGGTATGGTCTTCCCTTGTTGGCCATGCAATGCTCCATTAATTCCACATTGGTAGGCCCTATTGCTCTTGTAACCAAAAAAAAGAAAACTCATTCTTTGTAGCTCCATCTTCTAATGGAATAATGAAGCTCAACATTGCATTGATTTCAGACCAAATTAGACATAATAATAACAAGCTTGTTTAGAAGCAATTAGTGATCCAACAGGAGGCAAGAAAAGAAAGCCCAAAACAAAAGATGAACAAACAAACAAAAAAGCTTCCCCATTTATTATGCATAAAAGAAATAATAGACAATGAGACAATTGATATTTTATTTTGGATACCCGTGATTGTCTTGAATTAGTTTATACCACCTCAACTATCGTCTCTAGACAATCGCTTGACTCTATTACATTTAGTTATCAAGGAAATTCATAAAAAAAAAAAAAAAATAGTTTTTAAGTAAATAATAATTATAGATTGAAACCATAACTTTTTAGTTCCTTTCGAATTTTCTTATTTATTAAGTCTACTCAGGTTAGGGCAATTCGTAATGATGTTTTTATCGAAGCTTAAATGAGATGAAAATGAAAGGTGTAGATTAACAAGAGACGCTGGCTTCAAGATTAAGGCAATTCATTCATTCTTAATACAGATATTTCCACAACCTTTTTCCCATAAACTTAATTAATCCATTTCACCAAATAATTGATGTTATGGGACCCCTTTTAATCACATACCTAAACCCATTATTAAAAAGCTAATCAACTTAAACCAAACCCAAATCCCAATCTTATTTTACACAATTCTTTTATCCATTCTAGATGCCTTGAATTTCAAGTCAAAGACTATGCACAGAAAGAAATCTATTTTGGAAAAAGGATACTTGTATTAGGGTGTAAGAGAGAACATACCCCAGCAAAGAGATTACAAGAGATTTTTTCAAGTAGAGATAATAGTATTAACATCATCATGTTTAAACAAAATTGAATTTAAGCACCAAGTTGCTGCAAAAATGATGATCTCATCCCATAGCTAGAAGAAATCTCTTGTGTTGAAGACTATAAGAAAAGAATATGAGTAAAAGGTAGTTCTTTTACCACTCTTCAAAAAATGAATTTTCTAACTCATTCATATGGAATATTTCACCTGATGAAAATTGATATATATATATATATATATATACATATATATATATATAGATATATATATATGTATGTATATATATATATATGTATATGTATATATATATATGTATATGTATATATATATATTTAGAGAATTTACCCTTATCGACACATTCTATCTCTTGTGTTATATTTGCAGCACAATTTCTAAAATAATTCATTTATAGCGCATGATTTCTATAGTGGTAGAACCCGTCTATCACTGATTGAATTTTATCAACGATAGAATTAACTAGTGATAAAATTCTATCACTCATTGAATTCTATTGGTGATAGAACTCAGTTCAGATTTCTTGCTATAAATGAATTAGTTTTGATTTTGTGCTCAAGATGGAAATACTTTGTCATTTTTTATTATACATATTAAATTCTCTTTTTTAACTACCGTAAATCTGGAGTTTTGCTCCTTCAAACCTATGACACCACTAATTGTCTCTAGACGGTGGGATCGAATGCAACGTAGGACCGAAAAGGAAAAAAAGAATCGCTTGAAAATTAAACAAAATTAATCCCGAGAGCCATCTCGAACCTAGCTAGAATCTTGAGAAAAGCACACCTTCAAAATCCAAATACTGAACTATTGCGTAGCCCTTACGGGACGACGAAAATGGGAAAAATTGGTAGCTTCCCAAAGGAAGACTGAAGTTAAATCAATGGAAACAATGATGGTTGGGAAGAGTGGACATGAACAATCCCATAATGCACCATTATTATCAACAAAACCCCACCAAAATTGGGGTTAGACCCCATTAATTAAGCTATAAAAAAAAAAACAAAATATAAAATGGTAGGACACAGCTTGCAGAGCACTATAAATTGGGTCCCTTCAACAACTCTATTACCATACATTTCGCTCACCCACTCTAAAAATTTCGTTACAAAGCAAAATAGAGAGGAAAAGAAGAAGAGAAACCAAGTAGAATTCATCAATAATGGCCACCAAAGTTTACATCATGTAAGCTTCTCTTAATCCCTTCCTTATCATTCTTTTATCACATTCAATTGCAGTTTATACATAACAAAACCAGTGTTTCCTTGGATTATAATCGTCCTTTTGGTAGTCAACTGTAAATCCAGATTTTTTTTTTACTATCATTTTTATGCAATTTTTAAGTTTTCCCTTCGAAATCGAAACAATAAGGAGTGTTTAAAGCAAAGAGAATGAAAGTAATTATAGAGAGGACAGGAATATGGGGGAGAACCATTATGTGTGTTTGTGATGAACAAAATGATTATGAATAGAATGATCATCAATATTTGACGTGGAGAGAATGATTATTTGTACATGGAGTGCAATGAATGATTATAGGAGAACAAAATAATGTATACGAAGAGAATAAAAAGTAATTATAAGAGTAATACGATTATGGGGGAATGAATACTGATTATAAAAGAAATGATTATCGGTGGTCGAAACATGTATAAGTGAGTTATTCTCACCATAATCAGCTCTGCTTTTTTATAATCAAAAGATCCTGGAAACTTTAACTTGTTTGTAGGCTCTGTTTTAGTATGTTTTCGCTTGGGATTGCTATGATTTTTGGTTTGTTTTTTTGATTGTTTGTTCATTTTAAAAGTCAACTAACCTCTTTTAGGAGAGTGTAAAAGATGAGGAACTTTTAACTTGTTTGAACTTGCCTATGAACAACATAACCAGTAGTTGGTTTGTAATATAAAATTAATTCTAACAATCCAAAGTAGCTAATTGAATAATAAATTAACTTGTACAATTTATAACATAAATGGATATCTTTTTCAATGTTTGTTCCACCAAACACGTTAGTGATTTTTTTAAGGCCACTCTCAAACTTTTGTCTCATGAGGTTCCAGACAAAATGGTTTTTAATTACGATGTGCAATCATTATATTTTATTTAAGGATTACTTATGGAAGTGGTATCTATATTTGACAAAATAGAAAATTAGCTGTCATGCATGAACTAGACTACCATGAATAGAAAACTGAACTGATTAAGAAATCCAACCAAACCTCTAGAAATCATGTGAGAACTTTGGTTAATTTTGTGTCCTAGCGACATAAGTGTGTATCCATGATTAAAAGGTTATGTATTTGAATCTCTCATCTCTAATTGATGTTGAATTTAAAAGAATATGTCAATAAAAATAATATCTCAACAACATACATAAGTGTGTGTTCATGACTAAGAAGTCATGAGTCGAATCCTCCGCCTTCAATTGTTGTTGAACTAAAAAAAAATCACAACTATTGAAACTTTCACTAAGTTCAGGCTTATCTTGTGTGATGTCAATGTATATGTACTGTTGACTGTTATTTTGCTCTCAATGATGAGGTAAACTGTCCTTTTTCTCCTTTCTAACCAAAGTTTTTAGCTGTCATATTTCTACCATACTCTTCTAGAAAAAGGGTGCAACTTTTTGGAGATTTTCCTTTGAGTCCTTGCACATTATTCTGTTATCATCAAGAGTTTGATTTTGTCCTGAAACACAACATACATATCAATTACAATGGAGGACGACTACGAGAAACTATACCGAGCTGCTGTTTGTTATACAGTTGGCCGTTGTGTCATACGTATGAGAAAATCATAGCTGTTATTCAATGGCTGTAGAAAGTTATTCTAAACTTGATGAGTGGGTTGTACAGTTACTATTCCACGTATGGACATGTCTTGAAGCTAGCAGAGGAAATTCAGAAAGGAGCTGCTTCTGTGGAAGGAGTAGAAGCCAAAATATGGCAGGTTTGTGTTATTGTCGTTGTAACGGTTCATTTCTTTAGGCGTTTGATCTCGAGTCTGTTTGGAATGACTTTTCAAGTGCTTAAAATATGTTAGGTGTTAGAAGTGTCTTTAAGCACTTGGAAAGACATTCCAAACAGATTCAATTTATTCACAATTCATTAGACCAACCACATCTTAATCTCACCATCAATCTTGTGGTTTTTTTCCCTCTTTCCTAAAGAAACTAATTAACATTTTGAACATTTTTGCATATATCACTCATCTTAGTTGTAGATGCATTGTTCTGGTTAAGAACAAACAGCAAACTTCATTATTATTTTTTTAATCTTAGGTGAATGTGGCCTTTTCTGATCCACTGGTTTGCCTGTAACATTCATTGAACCATTCTACATACATTTTCAAAGTGAAATCCCTACTTTTTGTTGTTGAACTGAAGTTACATTCTGTTAGAAGATACATTGAAAACTTGATATAATCCTGGAACTCGTTTCGGACTTGTTTCGGTTCCGAGTCCTCTGATTGATGATATAAGAAACTGGTTTTGGTGCAACTCTCTGAAGAATAAATATTGTACTTCAACAGGTACCTGAAACATTACCCCAAGAGGTTCTTGACAAGATGCAAGCACCACCAAAAGGAGAAGCACCCATCATTACTCCAAACGAACTCACCGAAGCTGACGGTGTACTCTTCGGATTCCCAACAAGATTCGGAATGATGTGTGCTCAATTCAAAGCATTCCTGGATGCAACTGGAGGTTTATGGAGAACTCAATCACTTTCAGGCAAACCTGCAGGCATTTTCTATAGCACAGCTTCTCAAGGAGGCGGACAAGAAACTACACCGTGAGCCTCTTTTCTACAACAAAACATTTTAGAGTTAAAAGAGAGAGTACTAAAAAATCACCTTAAATTTTTGGGAATCTTACGATCAAATCTAGAAAATAATTACAAATATGGTTATTTTTAATGCTTTTTTGCATTATAGTCATTGGTATTAATGAGTATTGTCACACACTTTCTTGTAATACTATATTGGATGCAAATATTTTAAAATTTGACTACATTTGAAACTAGTTTGTGAGAAGAGACCATCCAATACAATTTCTCTAAAAAAATTTATGTATTGCAGCTTAACAGCCATTACTCAGTTGGTTCATCATGGAATGCTGTTTGTTCCGATCGGATACACGTTCGGAGCCGGAATGTTCGAGATGGAGAACATCAAAGGCGGGAGCCCGTATGGTGCTGGAACTTTGGCTGGTGATGGCTCCAGACAGCCCTCTGAACTGGAACTGCAGCAAGCTTTCCATCAAGGAAAGTACTTAGCTGGCATTGCAAAGAAGCTCAAAGGAAACTGATTGTTTTCCACAATATTTGTCATATAATTGCTTCCACCATGGTATACTTATTAATTGTTATACTTGCCATTATATATATAGCTATTCTCTGTTGAAGAATTTGCTATGTTTGTCCTGTTTAATACATATGTTGAGTCTTTGATTTGTCTATCTAATTAAAGCTTACACAGCTACCAACATTATTATCTATATAAAGTTGTCTGTTTGGTACTTTTAGCAATAGAACTCTTTACATTATGGTAAATTTAATTTGTATATGGAAGAGTGTGACCAAAGTTCCACATAAGCTAGACAAGTAATTATTATAAATATGTTGGTGAGAAGAGAACAACACTTTTTTATTGGTACAACACTTTTTTGAGTGAAACCAAATGCAAAGGCTACTAGAGGAGTGAACAATATGATCATATTGAGAGTTTGAATTGTTTTAACACCCTGATATATTTTAAAATAAAGAAAATCAATGGGATTTTTTCACCTCAAAGAAAAACAAACATCTGGTCAACTTCAAAGTAAAAAAACCAGAACATGTTCTTCCCTTGTCGAGAAAAAAAGGCCAATGAATGGAATATAAACTACTTATTAGACAACAAAGTTGGGCCAAGGCATGCAAGAGTTTGTCCAAAATTTTCATTATTACAAAGGATCATGTGTATGCTTGTTATCACAAAAATGTGCCAACAGCTACAATACAATTTTTATACAATATAAGCAAGTGCCATTAGAATTTATGTCGCAAGATTCTCGCTTTGTCCTATATTGAAAAAAAGTGAGTAGATCTCACAACCTTTACTAGATCATAGAGCTACGTCCTTTATTGTTAATCAACTCTTATACTATCTAATATGATATCATAGCTCATTAAATTAAAAAAGATTATCAATTTTTTTGTTGATATAATTATATTTACCAGCCCATCAGCTTAAACTTTTAGGTGGATTAGTGATTAAGCATGATTCAACATAATATGAGATCATGAGTCTTAAGTTCAAGTCGTTGTTGAGTCGTGCATGTTCCTCTCCAATTAAAATTGAATTCCATTTGTAGAACATTTCTCAAATTTTCAAGCCTACAAGTTAAGGAGAGTGTTGATTGATATAATTAACATGATTCAAAACGGTTCAATAAAAATGAATTAAGATTTGATTCAAGATTGATGAACCCATATTAGTTTTATTATCGATGGGACCTCATACTATCTAACAGGCTAACAAACTCATTAAACTCTAGGCGGATGGATACATGGTTCACAAATATTCAAAATTAGTGAATCCAAAGAAAAGCACCATCCTGAAGAGCATGTTGAGAATTTTCACCTTGTCCCCACATTAGAAATATGAAGAGACGTCACAACCTTTATAAGATCATAAAATTACTCCTTCACTGTTAATTAATTTTGAGATAAATCTCACACTCCTCTGTGTATCTATCATCAAATTGAGATTTGAGGGTACTGTCGAGGATGGATAATAAGATCATATCAGTGTATCAAACTTACTTTCTAAAAAGTGGGATTTGGACAAAAATGTGTATTTTGATTCCTGAATGGCATACAAGATCGGATTCAAAGTTAAGAAAAGAAGTTACACTTTTTCAAATTAACTTTTTGTAAATCTTCAAACACAAGTTCAACCAATTCCAATAACAACAACAACATCAACTTTATTTTGCTTTTGTTTTTACAACCCATCCAATCTAAAACAAGTAAAAAAAAAAAGAACACTGTCAATAGCTGGGAGTCATACTTCTGATATTATTAAACATCATAACCAGATGCCTCTCAAAGCTGCCTTTTACTTTTTGGGTATTCTTTTTCTTTTTTTGGTTCTTCTTTTAATAAAACCATATATACCATATAATTCATAAAGAAAAACAGAGTGGAAATTCTTCATTTTGATTAGTCACAAAGAAAAGGAAAGCAAAGTACTGATCCGGATTCTCTAAGGCATGGTATTAAATTAATATATAATACCCATCAATCCATCAAATTCAATTCACCAAAAAGAAAAAAATAATAAATAAATGTTCCAATTTTGATTAATGTCAAATATTTTAACCACAAAAGCTCTTTCCCACATGATTGGTCACTTGTCAAATTGGTTCTTCAACGTTAAGCTTCTAGTTTTGCTTGCATGTACAAAAAGAATAAAAAAGGAGCCAGCTTTTTTGCATATGTTTTTTATTGGTTCTTTTTTTTTTTTTTTTTTTTTTTGAAATGATGTTTTTTATTGGTTCTGTTAAAAAGAATAATTGCTGATTCACTTTAACAAGCTTTGTGATTTTTTTTTTCAAGGAGAAACTGTTTTCAAGAGAGAAAGTAATTGTTGATCAAATTTCTTGCAGTTTAATACAAAATCAGAGTTTAAATTGAGCATAAACATAAAAGTATAAGAAGTTGGGATTGGAAAAAAGATCAAGTGGTTCGGAAAAATCTTTACGTCTATTTTCAGATTTATGAAATGATTCTCATTCATAATTGTTCATCTAAAATAGACATAAAAATAAATTTACAAAATGGTGGCTCATTCTCAAACTCTAACTAAACCTAACCAAAGTTAACAACTCACCCAAGTTAATAATATGTATGTGATTTATATTTACAGTAATATTATTGAGATGAGCTTGCCGTCAAGAAAGCTGAAGTGTAGCGGATTAAAGAAAGATAACCTTAATCTTTTAATTTGTGAATATCTGCATGTGTATGTGAATCTCGACTATCTTTGTCGAACAAAATCGTCTGATTTTATAATATTTGATTGTCAAAACAATTTTTAAAAATTGATTTTCAAGATAGATAGCTTTTATTGATTGAGTCCATAATTTTTTTTTAATATCTAAGGCTCTTTTTGACCATTTAGTTCACTTATAATAGTTAATACGACCTCTGACCTTTCTGGAATCAAGACTTTTTTTGTTTTCTTTTTTTTCTGATAAGAGATAAGATTTATTTATATGCTGCATGTTAAATGCAATAGTAATTAAGCATAAGAAAAACAATTATCAAAAGAAAGTTTTTCATGGCGATCCTGGATGCCTTATGCCAAATATAATATTATATTTCTTTTGATTGGCATTCTTGAATGGTAAGTTTTTTTAGAGCTTCAGAATAAAGATTCTTTTTAATTAAATTGGATTACTATTTTCTTATTTAAGAAAACGTTCAAGAACCAATTTTTTGTTTTGGTTTAACTTTTTTTATTTTTATTTTTTAATCGATAAACCTATTACTTTTAATTTTAATTTAAATATTCCAGATAAATTCTAATTTGTTTATTTTTTTAAAAAAATAAAACTTCTTTTGTTAGAGTTCAATTGTTTTAAAAACTAGGGCTTGTAAAAAAGATTAGATCAATTATTTATTTTTTGAGTACAAATTGGGGGAAGGGGGATTACAAATATCAATTTCAGGGATCGAACCCATGACCATGGAATGAATTAACACCAAACCAAATAACAATCGCACCACCAACCCATTCGGTGATTAGATCAATTATTTTAAAACATAAAAAAGAAGAGAAAAAATCATCAATCATGATCATATTTAAATGCTTCTAATTCTTAGCTAATTCCGCCACAAAAGCTCAACTCAATTGGCATTAAAAGATTATGAGTTGAGTTCTTCGTATCTCCAAATAGTGTTAGATTTTTATTTTATTATTTTTTAGGGGATTTTTTGCATGTATAATAAAAAATGATAAAATATTTCTATCTATAGCACAAAATCAAAATTAAATCATTTGTAGTATAAAATCCAAATTGATTTCTATCACCCATAAAATTCAATCGTGATAGAGTTCTATCACAGTCATTCTATCACTAGTCACTCATAGAAAACCATGTGCTCTAAATGAATTATTTTAGAAATTGTATTATAAATATAATATAAGAGGTAGAATGTGTATTTTTTAACTTAGCTAAGTCCAATAATAAAGAAACCTCGATTTGATTTGATTTTCTTTAAGGAAAAGTGGATAGTTTTTTTTTTTAAATTTATTTTAATTAGTGGATAGGCTATTGAACCTATGCGACTATGAGAACCATACACGCTCATAGAAGACTAAAAAAAGCTTGCAATGAAACCTCATAATTGGCAAAAAAAGAAAAAGAAAAAAAACTTCAATTTTTTGACAAAGATATAATAATGTAAAATAATATGTAATAATAACTAATAAAAAAAAACACTTCCATTCCTATTCAAATACCCTCCCTGAAGATGTGGATCAATTTTCATTTAACTCTTTCAGCTTTGTCTGTGAATCAACGGATGACTTTAATGGTTAACATCAAAGAAGTGGCTCCGTAAATGCCAGAATTTTCTCGAACCAACATGTTAAAAAAAACTCCAAATCAATTATGGAATCAGAATGGGAGCTCAAAATTAATGTAGCTTGTTATAAAATTATTCTCTAATTCCAAACGTTACTCTTAATTTTGGAATGCTTTTTTTTTTTTTTTTTTTTTTGTAATTTCCCTCTTACATGCCTCTTATATATTATAGTAGTACCTTTTAAAAAAAAAAAAAAAATTTAAAATCCTATTCAAATACACGTTAGGGGAGTTTGAACCCAACAATAAAGTGTCATGTATCCTGAACTAAAGATCCATTGGGCAAGGTAATTAAGTTGGGGAATGACATTATCGTACCTGCGCCACCAAATACAATCCTTGAGACCTCGTAAAATTTTCTGTTTTTTAGGTGGAGATCGGGTTCCATGCGGGTAATTTTTTCAATTTTTTTCCTTTTTTTTTAATCTTAACTTTTATAAGTATTCTTAACTTATATTTTCAAAAAATTAATTTTCATAAAAAAATTATATGATTACATAGTTTGTTATTAAAGTAAATATTTCTACACTAAAAAAATTATATCTAAAGAAAATATTTGTAAAAAAAGTAATTTAAAAAACATGTAAACAATACGGAGATTAGTGAAAAGTGGATGGGGAATGTCTCCTTCCTAGTTTAACTTGTGAGAATTTTTTCTCCACATTCACTCCTTCATTGCCTAGAAGATGCACAATCATGTCAGAACGCGTCCTCATAGAAAAAATGGATCTCTCTATTGTGAACACACATCTCTCATTGTCAACGTAACAACAAAATCAAAACTTTTTAGTATAACAAATAAACTTATACACTAAACTAAGATAAAAAAATAATACAATCATAAGATAAGTTAACAAACGTTATATATGTATGTATATGTAGATGCATGAAATGAGGGCATATAAATTCCTATGGTATGGCCCCTTATTGGCACGCGCGCATGACCTTTGAGAAACCCTAAAATCAAAAGCACAAACAAAGTGGGCCGTTCCCCTCTGGCTCTGACCTTCCACTACCAAACCCTTCACATTCCAAATTCCTAAATTGGTTTCTTACAATTATTTTTCAATATTATGATTCAAAACCCAAAATTGAAAGGCGGCCAACAACAAAATAATTTATATAATATCTTTCCAGCTAAAAGGATAGTTTGTTCATAAAAATTACAAATTTAAAAAGGAAAAACAGGAACAAAAGGGCCAAACTTTATAATATAATCGAACCCCATCTGCTAAATCCAGCTATCATCAACTATATTCACTTTTATGTGTTAAGTTGAGTATTTTACCTGAATTTAGCACTTGTTCCTGTTCTTAATTCCCCAATACTCCTCCTATCTATTTTTTGATTGAGTTCTCTTCATAAGGAAACTCTCTCTACTGCATGCATAAACTTTTATTCTCTTCACTGGAATGTTCCGCCGAACGCAGGTGACCAGAAATCTGTCGTCGTTGTGTTTGTCATCGGGAATGTGCTTGAAATCGGCACCAAACATAGCCCTCGGCTTCTTAGATCTTGTTTCGGGCAATCTGGATCTACCTTCTCAAATACCTGAAATTCAATCGATTGGTTTTGAGATAGAATCCACTTTTTTTTTTTTTTTTACAAAAACCGGGAATTAAGGAGATTTGAAGCCGTGATCTCTTAGTCATTGAATATACACTAAGTTATTGCTCTTGTTGGGAGATTCCACATTATCTAATATGGTATCAGAGTCTATTCGATCAAATAAAATCAATTAGAATCTGATTTATGATTGCTGAACTAAAAAAAAGTACCATTTTGAGAGAAATATTGAGGATCCTATGTTGAAAAGAGAAATGAGCATTTAAAAGATAAGCATACCTCCTCTCATCACTGTTTTGAAGTGGATGTTTATACTATCTTATAAAAGCGACTTTTTTTTTCTCGGTAATTAATTTGAACAAAGACTGTGCTTTTGAATTATGTCTTAGTATTTACCTGTTGGTGTTGGATGGGTGCTATTCCATTGTTGTTCTTCATATATGGAGTGCTTAAGACCTGAAAATCATAACAAAATTAGTTGGTAAAGTATTGACGATCTAATTAGTAATTAGTTAATTTGAATTTTGTTGAATAAATTATAACATACACTGACTTGATCATGGAGGAATTTGATGTACTCAATGGCTTCGTGTAGAACTGAGGCAGTATCGGTCTGAAAAGACAAAACAATATATGCATATGAAGATTTCATAAAACATCAAAATTAATGAAAAGTAAAAGTTTTTAAAAGTAAAGTTTCTTTCTTTCTTTGTCATCCTGTTTGTGTTTTTTTTTTTTAACCAAAAAGGATAAAACAATGAAATCCAAAAACTCACCTTTCCAAAGGGTGAAACCAGTTGTTGAAGGGCAGTGACTCGGTCCCCTAGCTTCTCTTTCCGCACCTAATTGTAAAACCATTAGTTTTTGTCTTTTTTATAACTCAAGATTCTTCATACATTTTTTTTAATTAAAGAAATACCCAAAAATTCTTTCCTACAAAATATTTAATACACACATCCTAGCTAGGGCTTGCAATAATTTGTATTCCCAATATAAGAATAATGTTTAAGATTTAAAATACACATAAAATCTCACCTTAAATGTTGGCAATGGTGAAGGAGTTTCAATTCTAGGCCTTTTGAACACTGGTGCTGATTCATTTGTTACACTATTTTTATCACCTTTCTTTGGTTGATCTTGACCATCTTCACAATTACCACTATTAATAGGCTGAAGAAATGAACAAGTAAAAAAATATACAAAGAATTAAAATCCAAATTAAGCCAATGATAATTAATTAATCATTTAACACAAAAAAAAAAGAAAGAAACAAAAAAGTTACCTTCAAAGCAAGGGAACTATTTTGAGATTTGGGGGCATTCCAAAATGGGGTGTTATTGGTGAAGTGCAAGCCAGAAGAAACAGGCTGAGGGGGCTTGGAGAATGAGGGTTTAATGTAATTAGATAGAAAATTAGGACTTGAGGATAAAGATAAGTCATTTGGGTTTGTGGGGAAAGTGGAATTAGTGTTAATTGAAGGGCTTGAATTGAAAAAGGAGTGGGCTTGTGGTGGTGGTTGTTGTTGTTGTTGTTCATTGTATAAACTTTGAAGCAACTTTGTTGAAGGGTATCCATATAAAGTTGAACAATTGATAGAATTCAAACGATTTTGTTCCACCAAATTAAAATCATGATCTTGATTTCCTTGCTTGAATCCATTTATAGAGCTTGAATCACAAGAGAAATTCATGGGGTTTTTAATTTGCTGGAATCCATTTGAATTAAAGTTGCTAATTTCACCTCGTACACCGCCGCCACTACTGCAAAAATAAAAATCAAATTTTGATTACAAATAATAAATAAAAATCGAATCTTTTTAATTTTTTGAAGAACAAAACTTACATCAAATCATCAGATTGGTTCCAATGAGCAAAACCCATTGTTTGGAAAGTGGAATAGTCTTGAAAAAGCATGGAATTGTTGTTGTGGTCGGAATTAATGGCGGATTTGGGCTTTGTGTCGGAAAAGTGATCATCGGCCGGCTGCCAGGTTAGGTCGTTGATTCCGACAGAGCACGGCGACAAACCGCCGCCGGCGACTAACATGTTTCTTGAAGAACTCCACCAATTATCGCCGCAAATAGCAGCTGCCGGAAAATCCTCTCCCATATTATAATTATCCCTTTGGTTTCTTTTCTAAATCTTTGTGTTTACAATTCTCTCTCCCTTTAAATATGAAAAGGAAAGAGAGGGCAGTTAAAACTTAATTTATTATTTTTTTTAAAGGATTAAAAAATTGATTTTTACATGAGAAAAAGAAGTGGAAATTTGAGTTTAAATAATTTTAAAATTGGAATCGGGTTGACGTTTCGAGGAGAGATTGATGGATAGGACAAGAAGAACAAAAGGGGTTTTCTTTTTTAATTCCCAATCAAATTTTGTATTTATTTTATTTCTCTACTTTTCCTTTCTTCTTCTCTCACTTTTTTTTTTTTTTTTTGTTATAAATAATTTGGTATTTTTGTTCCTTGAGAATTCGACGGTAGGGTCGACAATGATGGGGAAGGTAACGGTGCTTGATCTGACGGTCACGTCATACATTTAGAGCAAATGATTTGTTCTTTCTATTCTATCCAACGGTCTATATTTTTTCTTCTAATTTCTTAACATACTAGTGCTCAACCTTCCAATAAACTTATTAGGTTAGAATTATCAATTTATTTGAATTGTGGTAGATTCAAATAAATAAAATTATGGATTGAATCTGTTCCAGAATTAATCTAAAAATAGTTTAACTTGACTGACTAATCCAAATCTATTACTTATAAAATATGATATTTTTTATATCCATAATTGTTTGGACTAAATTTCACACACCTATCAATTATTGACACTGGTCCTATTGCCTAGATATAAAGGAATTTTTTTTTAAAAAAAATTAATTCTTAATAAGGTGACTATTATAAATTAAATTTTTTTTATACAACAACAATATTAGGAGAAGGGAGATTCAAAACTATAATCTCGTGCTTATTAAATTGTCCAAGATACCGTTAGAATTCTCCTTTTGTTCGCATAAATTGAATCTATTAGTTGTTAGTTTTCAAAACTATCATGACCTAGTTCACCCCCACTCTAGGCATATAATTATTGTTAAATAAACAGTCCCGTTTCTATATATACATGGATCATGTATAATTGAGATTGTTATATCTAAATGATTTACTTAATCATTTTGTGAATATTATTGCGTTTCTGTAAGTTTGTACGTTAAAACAGTGATTTTTATTGTTTTTCTGCTTTCTCCTAAATTTGAAATCTCTCGCCCAAAATTTTGAATTAAAAATTGTTAATCAAGTGGTCATTCATAAAATATTTGATAAAATTTAGTCTTCATTATAAGGCTAAACTGGATAAAAAGAAATTGAGTTTCAATCTTAATTTTCAAAAGCTGTGTTATTATTTATGCTTTAGGTAGAGTATCTATTAATGCTTGTTAAAAAAATGTTATGCTGCCTTTATATAAAAGAAACTCCTATAATAATGGTTAATAATTAGTTAACTATTTTCAATTATTATTTTTATAAAGGTAGAAGATAATCATCTCAACTAATAAATAGAAATGAGTTCAAAAAAAAAAAAAAAAAAACTACTAAATAGAAATAAAGGTTAGTAAGAACATATTTCAATTGAATAAGAAGTTATCAATTCGAATTATGGTCGGCAGGAACAATTTTATATATTTTTATGAAACATCCTACAAAAATATCCTATAAAATAAAAAATTAATATAATTAAAAATATTTATATAGCAACTATTTTTCAAATTTTCACACATAACAAAAATCATCTGATAATTTTTAGTTATTATTGTACTACACACTTTCATTAATTATTGACTTACATTCAATTGCATGCCATGGTTATACAGATAGTGTCAAATGATCAAATTATCCACTTGCTTCAACTTGATTTTTTTTATTATAATCTTTTTTACATAAAAGTGTTTATTACCTTATAATATATATTTTGGATAATTTTTTTTAATATCTTGGATTACATAAAAGTGTTTTTACCCCATTTAAAGAATTTCCAAAATTTTCATGATATTTGTGTGATATCAAACGGGTATATATGGTAAATATTTCAAAGTTTTACCATCTTGGTGACGAAAGCACTCTTTTTAATTTATTATTATTTTTTTTGTTTTTGAAATCACTCTTTTTATAAAGATTTATATATCTATATATATATATATATATATCTTACCTATCTATCGT
>JBBMKA010000026.1:2802106-2838986 GCA_037833695.1 Sechiopsis laciniata
TAATTAGTTTAATATATGCCCAAATTAATTCACCAATCTAAGCTATAATAATACAAGCAAACTTTGAAATAAAATAGCCAAATTTGTGAAACAAACAAATGCCCAAATTTAAAGTTCTTAAGTTAACTTTGAAACAAATGCACAAATTACAAAAAATACAAATGCATAAATTTGAAAATAAATGCACAAATTTGAAACAAATGCACAAATTTGAAACAAGAGTTATATATGGAAAGATTAGAACACAAATTTGGGAAGAAATTAGTTAAAAAGAGCTTAAAAAAAATTAGGGACTAAGAAATTACTAAATTTGTGAAGAAATAATGCCAAAAGTTGGAGAAATGCCCAAAACTAGTGGCGGCGGAGAGGAATAAATGAAAACCCAAAGCAATGGGGCGGTGGCGAAGATGGGTTTACGAAGAAATAGCGGCAGCGGAGAAGATTTGTCAAAGAACTAGCGGTGACGGTAGAGATGGATTTTAGGTAGAAGGGTTTGGTCACTTGGCGGAGGAAATGAGGGAAATGGAAGGAGACAGACGTGAAATTGCAAGAAAATGGAATGAGGGAGTTTCGTCGGAGGGCATAGCCCGCTATTGAAAGTAATAAAATTAACTATTTGGTGGCGGGCCAATGAAAGGCGGGCACGGACCACCACTGAAACTTAAAACACGTGACTTTCAATGGCGGTCACGGTCCGCCATCGTTACTTTCCTCCGCATTTTTTAATTTCTCAATTTTTAGCCCGCCACCTATTCATGCAATTCTACTAGTGGAAACTCTTATTTTTTATGTTAGTTGGTTCTTACTCTTTAGTGAACATATAATGTTTATATTGTTGATTCCCAAAACTTCTTCAACATCAACAAATGATATATTGATTAATTACTATTGATTTTATATATTAAGATTTATCCGTTCATTAAATAAAAAGTCAGTTTAAAAGTATCTCATATCACTTCAAAAACTTCCTAATTTACATGTTTGTATTTTATATTTGGATATGGCTTGATTTGTTGGCCAGTTTTTTTTTTTTTCCCTTCTTCTTATTGAATATTGTTATATGTTTTGTTTTTTTAATCTTAAGGAAGTACTTTGTACTAAAAAAACAAAATACATTTAATACTCGTTAACAGAAGTCTTTTAATAAACCAGTGGTGGGGTTTTGACAAAGATTAGAGCAGATGACTTTACTTTAGTACCTTATTTAATTACTTAGCTTAATTTATTAAGACAAGCTCCAATTCCAATATAATTGATTAGAAAACTAGGGTCATTCTTGTCTGTTACTTCTATTTATCAATTCTATGTGTTGTCACTTGTGCAATATTATTCTATATGTATATTATATGATTTTCATCTGTTGCATATAAATAATGGAGCTTCTTTTTGCAGCATCTACGGAAACGTATTCTTCAAAGCAAGAATTCCCTTTCCCCCAAAATATGGAACAATTTTTTATGGCATTTGAAAACCATACAGCTTGGTTGGAGGATTTTCGACTAACTCTAATTTTTTAGTCGATTAATTTGTCATTCGATCCGATTTATTAGATTATTTCAATTTAATTTAACTCATATATTTTTGTATTGAGTCTAATCGGATTATGAGATTGTGTTTATTCTCTTCTTTTTTCTATAAACTTTGACTTCATAGTTTATAAATGTATAAAAAAAATTAAAAAAAAATGTAAATTACATGATATCAAACTTAAACATACTTGACCTATCTTATTATTATATATTTCCTACAAACATTGCAAATAACTTATTTTATTCATATTTATAATTTCAATTCACATATTTACATGAGTTAATGTAATTTACCTTAGATTAATTAAGGTTAGGGTTTCCTAACATTTTAGAGTGAAATCCGTCAAGCCATATATAAGGCTCAATTTAGGGCTTTTGGTTTTTTAGAGAGTTTTGAGCAACCATTTGTAAAACCCTTCTTGTTGATGTTCAATTTTCATGAACAATAATGAATATAATGAGAACAATCTCTGAAATCTAAAAGTGCGTAGACATGTTCTCGAACCACTTTATATTGAAATGTCAATCTCTTCTTCTTTTAATTTCATTTTCGATCCATTATATCTCGGAATTTAGGATGAAATTTAGAGAGTAGTTTCTACAATAATATTTTATATATCATATAATAGTACTCTTTATTCATATTAAGTTGGATTGAACCAAGCAAAAAATTGTTAATATCGATCTCCAAAACCAACTTTTAATCACAGTTTGAGTTGGATAATGAAAGTTTTTGGATTGTGAATTTATCTTTTGTGTAGATAATTCTAAATAATAACAAACATTTTATGTTTATGTTTGTAATTTTTTATTATTATTATTTTTTAATTCATGGCTAAAATGGAGTTGAAAGATGGGTTGGACCTACTCCAAGTTTTCTCCTTTCCTATATTCTTATCATCATCATTAAAAGCAAGAAACTCAAAAAAAAAAAAAAAAAAAAATCATTATTTTCTTTTCTCTCTCATATCACTGACACTTAATTCTGAAGTTTCACTAATAAAAAAGAAAAAAAAAGGAAATGAATATGTAACCATTTCATTCATTTTAGTTAGCTTCTCTCTTTGTTTAGGGTTTCAATCATTTGATAGTGTAGAGGTTAGAGGGTTTAAGTTACTTACTTTATAATTTAATTTAATTAAATGGGTAAAGACCAAAGTCTATAGATATATCATATCATAATTGACTCATACAAAGAGTCTTATTTTCTGACGTTACCAATCTTAATTGACCTGTTTAATCAAGTCAAATTAATTTCCAAACTTAATTTACTTTTTTAATTTTTCCTTTGAGTCAACTCTTGCTTCTTCTCGAAAACTAAATTCCAAAACCAGGCATTAAAGTAATGGCTAGGGGCAACAACTTTCTATTAGTTAGGTAAAACAAATGTCTTTCGGAAATAATTAATATTGAGTTTATTTTTCAAAAAATGAAAAGAAATCCTAGTTGCTGATTTCTTTTTCATCTATAAATAATTAGAGATTGAAAGATTCCATCTTTTAGTTATTGGTCATATATGATACCATATATATAATAGGAGATTTTTATGTATAACAAAAAAAAAAGAAAAAGAAATTGCATAAATAATACAATTTTGATTAAAAAAAAAGATCATTTATGATAAAAAATAGGAAGGTCCCTGCAAAATGACCAAAATGCATATATACTTAAAATCAAATGAATTAATTGATTTAAATGAAACAATTAGTTTAACTAAGTGAAAGCAATCAATTCAGCTGAGAACGAATTCAAAACATGTAAATTTAGTTGATTGAATGAAGGATATTCTAGAATATGAAAAAAAACACACACACACAAAATTTTATTATTGATGAAATATTTTTTAAAAAATGTTTTAATTAAAATTATTAAGGTAAAAGTTGTCTATATTACTGTTAGAGTTCTCTATTTAATTTTTTTTAATTATAAGTTGGAAAAAGAGACTACAAACCTTAAAAAGAAGGTAATACTACTCTCATAATCAAATATCATGATATTGAATTGAATTATCATGAAACAAAAAAACGAATTTGGTTATCGTCCCTTTTGTAATAGACTTATTTTACTACATATATGCTCAAATAATTAATATTTAATTACATATATGCTCAAATAAATAATATTGGGTCCTTCTAAAAGATTGTTTTTATACACGTTGGCCTGTTGTACGTGCTTCTTATTCCGTCTTATCTGCTAGTTTCTCTAAAATAAAAGGATGATTTGTTCAACCACTGATATAATATTCTAAACAGGAACTTTCGCTCTATTTATTATTCTTTAATTTCCCAAACATTCCTTCTTTTCAATTCTGATTAAATCAATGAAATCTTTCTTTATTTTTTATTTTTGAGATCAAATCTTTCCTTACTTTATAATTGAACTTTGACTTTTTGTTATGTTAATTATGTCATCAGAGTTGTTAAGGGTTATTAATGTCAAATTCTGCCATCTTAGGAGAAAAAAGTCTTTCAACATCATGTATATACAATTGTATAGAAATTTTGATATTTCATGAAAAAAAAATCTTTATTGTATATTCATGGGTATTTTCGTATGTCACAATCATATTATATGTTATACACATTAGTAATTTATTATTATTTTTTATTTGAAGGAAAAGTGTAATAATCCATATATATTCTCAACTTGTACTAAAAAAAGCATGTGTATTTATTCGCAATCAATTACTCTTCGAGAAACTCGGCAAATTTCTCCACTCCCAAATGGTTGAATTAAAATTAAAAAAAAAAAAAAAAAAAAAACTCCACGCCACAAATGAGATAAACAATGCTAATTTTATTAGATATGACACATAAATATTTGTATCGATATCGATTAAAAAAAGCTCTAGAGATTTGAATTAAAAAAAAAAAATTTAGTGAGGAACTTTAACATCTTTATTTTAATTATAACAATTTTTAAAAATATTTCTTACTTATCAAAATATTTTAATTTTATTTTTTTCGATCAATTTTATTCTATAGTTTTCAATCAATTTAACTTAACTGAAACCATGAATTTAATTGATTAAATCAGTTTCGGCCATATTTGATTTTTTTAAAAAAATTTGACGATATTTTTTTTCCTTTTTATTTATTCATAAAATAAAATCCTCTAAAAAAATCAAGTGATCTTTACTGTTTTCTTTAAATGAATTATATGCACCTGGATTTTTTTAAAAAATTATAGAAGTGATCAATTCATAGATTTTCTTTTTCAAAAAAAAAAAAAAAACATTCAATATTATATGATATCTTTCTTTTAAAAAATAAAAATGATTACTTTCAAAAATAAAATAAAAATGATTATATAACACCTCTTAATCACAACAATGTAATATAAACTGCTTAATTAAATAAGAAATGGGTCTATTAATTATAATAATTATTAATTGACATGATTTTTGCAATTCAACTATTTTTTTTATTCATAGATATAGATTGATATAGTTGAGTTATTGTTTTATTGGCCGTTAATTAACGTGTCTTAATTTACACAAGATTGATCATTGAACTAAATGTTTTTTTTTTCTTGAGATTACAACAATTGGAGGTGGGGATTCAAATCCATGGCCTCATTCAACTAAATGTTAAACATTAGTAAATCACATAAAGATGGTTAAATAAATTTAATGATCCCCAATTTCTAACGATCATTAAACTACAGACTTTTATCCAAATAAATCTTGGGCCTCAATTAGCCCAACTCAACATGGGTCCTTTTGGATCAGCTCCAAGCCCATAATGAAGCCCAAGCCTTTTACACATTACGGGCTTTTCAAATTCCCAAAAAACTAGTATTTATTTTTCGAACTTTTACATTCAAACCTTCATTTGTTTCTCTCTTTCAGTAAAAAAAATGTCTTCCTCTTCTCTCTACCGACGCCTCCACGGCCTCTTCAAGCTCCCTCGCTCCGCCGCAATCAAATCCCACAACCCCTCCGCCACCGCCGCAAGTCCTCTCACCATCGAAGCCCGTCTTCAAAAACATGTCGAAAATTTCATAAAGAACTCCGAGTCCGAACACTTCCGCAGCTCGTACAGTAATTATGAATCTGCAGTTCGCCGCTTTGCTTCCCACAAACAATTATCCATGATTGAGGACATTTTACAAGCTCAGAAGAAGTATCTGGAAATTACAGATGAAGGGTTCGCGGTTCGCCTCATCATGCTTTACGGAAGAGTGGGTATGTACAGTCATGCACGTAAGTTGTTCGACGAATTGCCTGAACTAAAATGTGAGCGTACTGTCGACTCTTTTAATGCCCTTTTGGGTGCTTGTGCTAATTCCAAGGAATATGATGAACTTGAAACGATTTTTAGGGATCTCCCCAAGGAGGTTTCAATTGAAGCTAATGTTAAGTCGTATAACATTGTTATCAAAGCGTATTGCCATATGGGTGCCCTGGATAAAGCCATTTTGTTTTTCAATAACATGGAGAAGGATGGGATTGAGCAGGATTTGATTGCATTCAATACTTTTCTGACTACATATTATAGACAGGGTATGTTTTTAGATGGAGAAAAGATGTGGAGTATCATGAAAAGCAAGAACATTGCTCCTAGTCTCATAAGTTACACCGCGAGGTTGCGTGGACTGGTTAAAGAGAAGAAAATGGAAGCAGCGATTGGGTTGCTAGCAGAAATGGAGGAGAAAGAAATCAAGCCAAATGGGTCATGTTTCAATGCTCTGATTACAGGTTTTTGTGAAGACGGGAATCTGGAGGAGGCAAAAAAATGGTATTACAAACTGAAGGAGAATGAAATTACTCCGATTCGAATGACTTACGCCACGTTTCTCCCCTTACTGTGCGAGCAGGGTGATTTTGATATGGCACTTGAACTGTGCAAGGAAGCCACTGCAAATCGTTTGGTTGATGTAGTAGAGGTGCAGCGCGTAGTTGATGGATTGGTTGAAGCTTCCAGGATTGAAGAAGCAAAGAGTTTTGTGGAACTCTGCAATTCGAACAATTATTTAAAATTGGAATTGCCTCAGACGAGCACTTGAAAAGAGAGTAATTTGTGTATTACTTTGCCTTAAATTTTATCCTGTTTGTTAACTTGACTTTCCTATTCTTATTTTTCGTTGGGAAATTTGATTAAACAGAGATCTGGGTGTAGTTTTCTTGAGTTGTTATAACTTCGATCATGAACTAGTTCGAGAGGTTTATAATACTACTGAAGTGTTATGCTATTGTTGACAAATTCAGTACCAAGAATGATAAAATTTCATTATGATATGCATCTCCTATAGAACCAGAAGAAAAAAATGAAAAGGTCTCGACCAACCATGGGTAGTATTTTTTATTCATTGTTAAATTTTTGGGTCTTTTGTTGGATTATTGATATGCATTCTCTATCTTCTTTGTTAGATTAAGATAGCACTGATAGATGCAGAGAAGATAAAAAAAATATTAGGACTGCTACAACAAACAAAGATTGTTGTTACATGTTTTGATAGTGTAGTGTAGTAACATTCTCGAGTCTGTCCCCAAGAAGTGACACAGTGGTTAAAAACTTGAGCTTTGAAATGTGTTCTCCCCTCAAGACTCCAAGTTTGAAACCCATCTGTGACGTTAATTTGTAGACACCTTCCGTATTTCCATTCCTTTGATATCTCCCAGTGTTTGGTCTAGAGATGAGCGTGGTTACCCTAATATAGTGGAGTGAAGCTTCGATTTCTCAATTTTTTTAAAAAAAGTATCATTCTGGAGTCTGGCTTTACTTGTTTGCCTACTTAATTTTACCTACAGAGTTTGTATAAGAGATTAGAGAATTGGCGAGTGAATTGCAGGTTCTTTTGTTGAAGCAAATTCAATGCTAATAATTGAACCTACGTAGAGTAGTTTCTTGTTTTTCACATACTACGAACCAGGTCGTTAAAGATTGGATGTAAAGCTGCTTTCTCTGTAATTGAACTACCAACTTCAAATTGAATACATAATTGGATACTCACCTTGACATATACAAAGTTTTTTTGACTGATTAGAAAGCTTGAAGGGTGGAAAAAGATTAGTCAGGCAATAAGAGAAAGGTCCTCACCCAGCCAACTAAAACAATAATTCAATCGACATAAATGTGTGACCATGATCAAGAAGTCAGGAGTTAAATCCTTATCTCACATGTTGTAAAAGTAGCATATGCACTCCGCTCTGCTAGAGATGCCCTACTAATCGACGTCTAAAGATAAATTGAAGGAAAAAGAAGTTTGATTGAAGGAAAAAAGAAGTTTAATTGAAGGGAAAAAAAGAAGTTTAACAAAGTATACAGTTTATGAGCCTGCAATGCTAGCCTACCCTTTATTTGTATTCTCTACTATTAATCTAGGGAGCTTATTAAGCTTCTTTGACAAAGTAAACAGTTCTTGCCTATGATTTGGTTTCCACTTCTTTCCCCCACGTAATCCTATTGGGGTCTTAGCTTGTCAAATTTAAGGAGGATTTAGATTGAGAATTTATTAATTACTCCTCAAAAACTTATATTAAAAAACAAGCTAATATAATTATTCAAAACAAATCATCTCTAATTACTCAAAATAACTCTTAATTTCTAACCACTCATTTCTTATAATTTATTTCTAACTACTAAAAATAAAATTTTATTACTAATACTTAAAATAACTCAATTTTAATCGCTCATTTTTAATCATTTATTTTTAATTATTCAAAAAAAAAAAACTTATCATTTCAAATTCACATCCAAACCAATTATAATCTCTAACACCTCTACAAAAAAATCACATTCAAACAAATTTTTGATTGCTACTCTTCCATAAAAATCTATATTCAAACAAGCTATTACAAAAATTTCTATTTTTTAACAATTCAAAATAACTTATGAAGCTAACTCTATTTCCAAAACCATATCCAAACACCTCCAATGAGTTCCTTCCATTTATTTTGAAAAATGCCAAGACTTTACGATTATTATTATTGTTAATTTATTATAGACGTTACGTTAGAAATTCTTAGAATTCATGCCGAATAGCTCGAAACAACGTATATAAATAATGTCTGGAATGAAATCGTGTAATGGGGTTTTTTTTGTTGTAGATTTGGGTTTTCCCCCATTATTTTGAGTACTTTTTTAGTTTTACAGGCGAACAATTTCAAATTGTAGATATCTGGGTGTAAGGACCCAAGCTATGATGATTTCAAGTTAGGCTTGGCTGCAGCCATACTGCTTGACCTTGCTCACGCCACTGAGAACTTGGTTGGTATGTGCATGTGTTTCATCTGCTGAAGAATACAAAAGGTTAACTTCTAATAAGCGACTTGCCATGGGCTTGCTCGTCTTTGTATGGTAAGTAACAGTCTTCCCGAGAAATCCAAACCTTGTCGACTCTTGATGTCTTCTGATGCAACATTTTCGAATGCCGAACACTCCAGGTTTGCACTTGCAGTTGGATTCACATCAGGGGCAAAGTCGAAAAAAATCATGTGGTTTTGCTCACAATCATCTCTGCCTATGGGGGGATTGTGTGCTTGGCTTGTTTGCAGTTGCTTATTATATTTGAGATAATGCCACCATCACAGGGGAAACCTGCTCTGAGCTACCGGCCACAGTTTGCTCTTTGATTTGTATGTAATCAAAATTAAACAGTGATAATCATTTTATTTTTTGTTTTTAATTTTTGAAATTTAAGACTATTCTTACCATGTATTTCACATTTCCTACAATGTATCCATCTTTTCTTAAAAAAGTATATAAATACTAATCAACTTTCAAAAACAAAAACAAACTTTTGGAAGCTATTTTTTATTATTTTTTTTAAATTTTTTATTTAGTTTCTACAAATATAGGTAAGATATAAAAATGCAAATAAGAAAAAAAACTTATGATAAAATAATTGTTATAGACTTAAATTTCAAAAACAAAAAACAAAAAACAAATGATTATCAACGAAGCCTAAGAGATTTTACAATTAAGAGATTTTAACTTGAAACTTCAAAAAAGCATACTTTAGCAACTGCATGTTCATCTATGAAAATATAATTAGCTTTTACATCATGTTCTTTTGCAGTTCTCAAACCGTAAGATTTTGTCAACCAGACTGCTTTCAACTTGCTTCATTTCTTACCAAGTAATATTCATCTTGTTCAGAGTGAGTAAAATATGCTAATCTAAGTTCCCAAGAGGTGGTATAGTAGTTGAAAACTAGAACTTTGAAGGTGTACTTCCCTTAAAGTTCGAAGTTCAAGACTCATATGTGATATTTATTTGTAGACACCTGCCATGTCATTTCATCGATGTCTCCCAATGCCTAACTTAGGAATGAGTGTGACTACCCCACATATAGTAGAGTAAAGCTCCAATTTCCCGATTTAAAAAAAATGCCTATCTCAGTGAAAACAGAAGAAAGAGAGAAGCTTCGATGAGCTTGAACAACTAATGCGGTAAAATGCAATTTGGAATCGGGTTACAAACTAGATTTAGAACAAAATATAATTTTTTTAACATAAAAGTTTGTTCGGACATAAATTTTAAAAGTTATCTCCGAACTTCCGAAGAATTTTCTAATCAACCATGTTCTCAAGAGCATATTGTAAATTTATGTTAAAAACAACCTAGAGTTATAAAAAGTGAAGTAAGATCATAATCTACAAACATAGAAGAATATTAATCAAACAGTTCTAAAAAAGACTATACCAAAACATAAAGATACCCCAGGGCCCAGGCACCTAACTGCATTCATCCAGAGAACAGTGATTTAAGCCTCCTCCATGGCATTTTCTCACCATAATTTTTTTTTTTTTTTTGAAAAACAAGGAAAACTACGCTCGTCCCTAGGCCAGACACCGAGAGACATAGTCTCAAACCTAGGACCTTGAGGGGAGCACACTTTCAAAGCCCAAATCTTCGACCAACTGTGCCACCCCTTAGGGAACATTTTTTCTTACCATAAATTAAGCATTCGAGAATCTCATAATCTTCATGACCTGAATTTCCAAACACCCCCATGAAAAGAAACATCTCAAATCATGAAGTAGCAGATATTCTTAGGAGAAAAACAAAAGGATCCAAACAACACCACGAGAAGAAACTTAACATAATTCATGAAAACCAAATATATAGGAGAGATTCACCAACAGAAGTAGAGGTTTAAGCATAATCAGTACTAAATTACAATAAGGTCTTAAGGATTTTCATAAAACCAGAAAAACTACAAGTATCGCAATCAGTAAATCCTAAACAAAACAACATGAAAAAAATTTACCGAATGGCTTTCTACGCTGATGGCTTGAACTTCAGTTTAATCTTTTTGTTTCTGGTTCAAATCCCAGTAGGTACATTCAAAAAAAAAAAAAAAACACACAACATGAAAAATTTCAGTTCTGAATTATATCAACCTGAAAGCGGATGAATTATACTCTTGACCAAAGTTCGAATCCTTACTTGTTGGATGACTTGTACGCCTCGAGTATCAACTTTGCCTGGTCGCTAATCAACTCTGTCCTCTTCAGAAAAAGTTCCAATTCGGCAATGTGCAATTTCTTCCATTCCTCTTCGAGCTCCGTTCTCTTGGATTGCCCTATTAACTCTAATCCTGGCTTCAAAAAACTTTCAGGCAAACCAACAGCTCCCAAAGATCTTTCAAATGCAACAAACCCATCAATGCAACCTGAAGGAGGAGCCTGGTTATCATCAACTTTCATCTTATCATCCTCTTTCTGGGCATCTTGAGAGGGAAAAATCTCAGCTTTCAGTGAAGCCAGTGCCTTACTGGTGCTACCCCTTTGAATCTTTTTAGGAGTGCCATTAGCATTAGCCTTCAACTGCTCCACGGCCGGCGTTCGAGCAATTCCTTCATCACCCCAAATTTTTTTTGACAGTTCAAAACCTTTCTGTTCATGGTGTTTCGAAAACGTTGGATCTGCACCCTTCTTCCCTCTTTCAGCATTGTTCCTATACTTCTTCTTCAACCGACGAATCTTATCAACCAACTGCGCCTTGGTTACATCCACATGAAGAGCTTTCTTGATAGAATCATGAAATGCATTCATGTCCAAAGCTGGATCAGAGCCCTTAGTGGTTGTATAATCAATTATACCATTCAGTATAACAATCTCATCATCCTCACTCCATAATCTCTGAAACAACTTCTTCGATTCATCAACAGATTTCTCCGCAACAACGCCGTCCTCCGCATCACCATCGGAACTCTTCTTCGCCCGCTTCGGATCCTTCGTCGTCTCACTCGGCCTCTTCAAAGCCGATCTGACCGGCGTAGCCGAAGCAGAAGGCTTAGATCTAGGTTTCTTCACCTGTGGAGTCTCGTCCATCGGCTTGGATGAAATCGGCGAAATCGGCTTCACATTTCGTCCAGAATCAACCTCAGTATCCGAATCAGATCCGGAACCTGTCTCCGAGGAAGAAGACTGATGAGCCGGAGAGACAACCGCGAGTTCAGGTTTCTTAGACGCCGGTTTCTTCTCGATGGCCGGAGTTGAAGGAAGAGCGGCAGGTTTCATTGGATTGAGAGATTGAGTTACTTCGGCATCGTCTTCTTCTTCGGAGGAGGAGGAAGATCCGTCGTCTTCGCTGGAAGTGGTTTCGTCTTCCTCGGCGGAGGAGGCTGCCGGCGGTGGCTCATCCAACGGCGATGAACGTTTGGGGGCCATTGCCGGAGATGGAGATCGGGGTTTGCGTTGGGCTGTGCTGTGCTAGGGTTTGATAAAGAACGAGATTGGGGGTTGTTTGGTTCGGTGGAAACCTAAAGAATTGTGCGCGTTAAACATTGGGTACACTATTTGTATTTGTGCCCTTTTGGATTACAGGAATCTTTTTTTGAAGTGGTGAGCAAAGCCCATAACAAAGGCAATCCTAGTTTGGGCCATCATTTAAATAATGAAGGTTAGGTTATAGACAAATTGAATAATTTCATTTTTTTAGTTGAATTATTCTTGAGTTTGCCAATTTTTTTGCTCAGTTCAACTCAACCTAATTCAAAATTGAATATCTTTGAGATATGCCTTGAATTGTTTGATGTTTATGTTTCACAATTACTTAGTGAGAGAATTCCTTGTCCGATAATTGAGTTTATATTTTTGTATATGAGAAATTCTAGTCCTAATTGATCGACATTCTACAATATTGTATTTTTGAATTAGTAAAATCGTTATCTCCTCTGCTAGTGGATGTAGCTAACAAATCGTTTCTTTACAGTTTTCTTTCGATCGTTGTTCCATTTTCATAATAAATATAATATTATATATGTGTATATGATTAACTAAAAAGATAGCTTCTTAGCATATCAGATGGGAGAATTCACTAACAAGATAAACATTTTGTGGTTAAGTTTAGTATCATGCAATTTTTCTTTATTTGTTTGCCTATTTGTTGACTATGAACAAGGTCTTGAAGAAGAAATAGAAGTTTCTACTAGGGGTGTTCAAACAACCTGACAACCCAAATAGCCCTAACCAGTTTGACGGCCCAATATTTTTTAAATATATTTTTTTAAGTCTTTATAATCTATATTTCATGATTTTTTTTTTATATCCATGATTGTCCCGGCAAGCTTGCACACACCTCGACTAATGTCCTCTTTGACCACTTGAGTCACTCCATGATGTTATAATATATATTTCATGATAAAAATATATACTAAAATTATGTCATCTATTTTTGTTGGTTTTAATTATCTATTTGTTTTATGCAAGTCGAATTATGTAATTTATTTTTATTGTTTTAATTATCTATTTATTTTATGTTATATAATTGAGATCTTCTATATGAATCATGATGGTAAGACTAATAGTAAGTGACTTTTTATTGAATATTTTGCATATTTAATATTTATATTAATTTTATTAACTTGATATGATAATGATTAGATATTGTATCTTGTTTATCGTGTATGACTAATTTGAAAAAAAAACATTGTTTAAAAAAAATATTTAATTTGCAATGTATAGTGAATTCGATGACTCAACCCAACCCAAAAGTATAAGGGTTGAATTGTGTTAAGTTATCTCTTTAATTGGGTTGGGTTGGAAAAGTGACCAACCCAAAAATTTGGGTTGGATTGAAAACCTTCTTCAACCTAACCCAATCCATGTTCACTCCTAGTTTATACAACTCGATAATCTAATCCAATAAAAATATATAGGTGTTGGGTTGGTATAATACATAGGGTTGAACATTTATGTACACCTAATGACCAAGATGTCATGAGTTCGAATCCACCCAAGATTGAGTTATCTAATAAGAACACCTCTATTAGAAATTAGTGAATTAACTCATAACCTCTCATCGAACTATAATCATTATTTTATCATGTTATAATAATTGATATTATAATAAAATATCTCATTTACAATAATCTTTTGTTATAATAATATGCACCTAAAACAAAAGTTATTATCACCTCTAATTCAAATTATACCAAAACACTATTATAATTATCTATACTCAAATACAGTAGAAAATTAATTTTTAAATAGGTAATTATCATCTATTGTAGTCATCATATTTTAGTTCTTCAAACTCTCTTAACCACTAAGCCACTCACTTCATAATAGTTCAAATATAGGTTATCACAATTCATATTATAATAATTTACACCACGCACTCAAATTATTATAAGAAATAAAATTCAAATTTAGTTTGAATATAAAATGCCTTTTTTTAGTATAAAATGCCAACAAAACATAGTTTAATCCACATCAAAAAGAGATTAATGATGAAGATCGAATATATTTTTTGTGATTAAAATGTGATGAATTCATGTTTGCCAAGCATATTATTAACAAAGAAAACATAAGAATAAAGCTAGATGACCAAGCTACTTATACAAGGAATCAAACACTCAAGTGAGGTGCCTGATTGCCTTCTCGAATGAAGAATATATTGTATAACCTCATGACATTTAGATGTCAAAGAAATTCGTAAAAAATTATTTTCTAAATATATAACTACTATGAATTAAACTTATAAATTCTTAATCTTTTTAACCACCAGACCAATAACTAAAATTTCTTGAAAATGGAAGGCAAGCAATCGCTACATTATTCTGAAGTTAAATCAAGCAAGCATTTTCAAGCTCTGAACTAGGCATATTTACACATATACTTATAGAGAACTACCTATAAAAGCTTTGTTTTTCAGACTACTCAACAGGATTCTTAGTCTTTGAACTATTTAGATCTACGCTCGCGTTCTTTGTCGGGTGAATATTGAATATTGGACTAATATCCATTTGATTCGTCAAGGATTGACTTGAGTAGTGTAAGGAGTATCTTTTTGTTTTTTGAGTTTAACAATATTCAAACTCGTGGCCAGATATACACTTATGTCACTGAGCTATTACTCTTTTTTGCGCATTGAGCAATATTAATACCATCCTTTTGGTTCTTTCTGGTCAGGATAGAGCTTTGTGAGAATATAAACAGTCATTGACGCAACTTCAACATTAGATATGTCTGAGCTTTGTCCATAAGAGAATCAATCTGCAAAAGCCATGTAGTCACAATTTTTGTTGGTGATTGTTATGAAAACGGCAATCAACAACCAATCGAAGATAAAGAAAATGCGAGAGAGAAGAAGAAACAACACAGAATTATGTGGTTCACTAACGTTGTGTTAGCTAATCCACTGGCAGAGAGGGAGAACAATTGTATTGAGAGAGGCAAATTACAGAGTACAGAATTATGAATGTCATAATACGGCTGGAGTTTAATTCGAGTTTATATATGCACTCTCATTAAATCCTATTACAGAATGCGTAACAGAATGCAGATGCGCTAGCACACGCAGAACACACAACAGAATGCGAGATCGCTTATGCTGCGGAGTGTAAATGCAGAATGCATTGCTGCAATGCGCGATGCGATTGCTTGTAATGCGAAAAGCGTTTGCACAACAAGGGCGTTGCCCCTGCACCCCCACTCGCTGACCAGGCAGCGAGACCCCTGATTACTAATCGCAGGACATTAAAGCGTTCAAAGCATATCTCAACAATGATGATGGAGGAAAGTACATGGTCAACTTTTATAAATCAGATACATTTTGAGTTTTGTACTTGACTATGTGTTATTATAAATTTGTAACCACGTTCAGTTATTCTCCACAGCAAATTATCAGTTTAGATCATAATGGGAAAAATTGGAAAATGTACACAACACTTATAAATCAAGACAATTATGAATGTCAAAATATTCGAAATAGAAAAAGATAATAATCATAATATATGGTATATGCACTTTAAGTTTTATGCAATATAACAAGATCAGTATTACCTGTTTATACTAATGTTAATTTGAGATTGTTAGCTCCATCCCAATATCAATAGTTGAATTCTGATTTTCTGATTCTTCTTCAGTATAAAGGCTCTCAAATAGACTATGTTGTTGTGATCCTTCTTTGTAATCAAGTGCAGTGACAAGTTTAAGGTATTGATCTGCAGCAAAAATCTGAAACTTGAAGCTATGGTCAGTCTGCTAGCTACATTTTCTTAAACACAATAATCTTAGATGGGTGCATCGAACGATTTCGTAAATACAAGTTCGAGCCAATATCGGGTCTATGATGGCTGTGACATTCCCTTCTATCCAGTTTTTCCATGTCTGGTTTGGCAAGTTTGTGTTAAACTTTGTAAGAAAAGAACATATCTTTTTTAAATACTCATACTTACAAGCTTAGAAGGTGCTATGATTTTTCCCATCTTAGAAGCACACCTACACAAAAACTGAACAATCTTTTTTCTTTAAAAAAGAAAAATCAAAATTCATTTATTAATAATGATAAGAAAACATACAAACCCACTCCCGAATAATTGGGTGCAAATACAACAAAGCATAAAGAAACTCACTAATTAAGAAAATTTCAATTCACAACTCGGACCAAAATCGACTATTACAAGAAGAATCAAAATTTAAGAAAATTCTAAGAGGATTAATCCTGCGAATTGATCTTCTTATACTTGAGATTGAAAGAACTTTGTATAAAAGATCGACTAAAAAAAATCAACACTAAACAATTGAGTTTTCCCCTCAACTTTCTGGATCTCAAAATAAAGCCAAAGAGCTTCAAATTGAAGTTCGTTAGGTATCCTTCTTCGTTACATCACTTTCTGCTTAATTATTGAACTAATTATTATAAACAGTAAAGTTTTCAGTTCAAGAATGTATTGAAATACAAATAGTGTAGATAGACGTTTGATCCTTAAAACAAGATAAAAAGGAAAGATAACTATGAACTATAAAGAAGTGGTATTGCTTTTTTCTTTTTTGAAATCGGGAGACAACAAGAGATTTTACAATTAAGCTCACTCGTGGAGCCTTGAACATAAGACCTCAAAAGAAGCATGTTTTGAAAGCCCCAAACTTCAACCAACGAGGCTTCCGGGACAAATACTGCTTTTAGGAGCACAAATTAGAGGTAGAGGTGGTGGAAAAACAGAAGGGTCAACAAGCAGAAGAATTACACAAAAACCATAACATTAGGAGCTTCTCTTCTAAGTTAAACCTGTCAAGTATTTAAAAATTTTCTTTTGGACTTTGAATCATGATATTGAAGGTCAATGGTTTATCTTTTGACCTTCCTTTTATTATAATAGAAGTTTTATTGTATGGTCTACTTTATTAATCAATTCTGAATTGAGTATAACATCATCTTATCTTTCAACTTAATAAATTAATGATTTGCTTGAATTGTCAACCAGCAAAGGAAGATCAGTTTTTTCATAAGCTGAAGTTATAAAATAACACTAAAATTAATAACAGGGTTATCTATTTGTTTATACCATGGACAAAAACATAATGCATTTGTTTCATATTATAATCATTGAAGGGCTGCCTGAATACATACAATATTGGCCATAAGATTCTTCAATCATTGTCATGCCTTTCCTGCAAACAAGAAAATGACAAAAATTCAGGGATCAGTTCAGTTAATTCCATGGAGTAATATGTCTTCAATTATTATTAATATCATCTAAAGCATATCTTTGAACATCCCGACATAGTTTTTTGTGTTTTTTTATATGTATGAGTGTCTATGTCAGCTCACACGCATGACACAACTATCTGACTCTAAATTTTTAAGTAGGTGATTGACATGTGACGTAGTTGTTAAAGGAACCCAAATCCAAATTATCTTAGTGAGAAATTTCTTTCAACCTCCCTCCAGCTCTGCTTTTGTCGGAGAATTCTTGCAAAGTCAAGAAGACCCTTCAAGCATCATGAAGAGAGTTTTGCCAACAATTATTAATGATTAATAATAGCAATTCATAATTGCCAATTATTATAGTTTTTCCAACTATAGTAACATTAACATGGCCATCAGTTAAAATATATCTTCAACAAAAAGATTAAATGTTTAAATTTTCATCCTCACATGATGTTAAATTAAGAAAATAAAATTTAAGTTAGACATGAACGTAAATGATGAATTAACATTTCTATTACATAAACATTTTTAAAAAGTACCACTACTGTAAATATTATATCAACAAATACAAAAAAACTTATTAAAGAAGAGAGGAGTGCTTATTATTTGTTAACTTAGATATTTTTTTGATGGTTTTTATAGAAATATATATCAGACATTTTATAATATAACTATCTAACTTCCCCAAAAATTGGGACTTGGTATCTTCATAATTATCAACCTTCGAAAATCTTACTTGAGTTATTTTATTTCTTGCCAGCAAACTCTAAGCTTGGCTAATCATGTGAAAGTAAGCTTAACATAATAATAATCTTGACATATATCTTCAATCAGAAGTCAGATTTGAATCTTCCACCTTCAAATGTTATTAAATTAAGAAGAAAAAAAAGTTGAGCTAATGATGAAATTCAAGATATTACATACAAAAAAAATATATACATTGGCTTTCTTTTTACAATTTGAGATTGATTTTTGTACTATGACCTAAACTATTTGTCATGTTCAAAGACAAAAGTGATTTTGGTCATTCCAAAATCACTCCCAAACATGAAAAGACTATGGTATTTCATCCCATCTTCAGAATGTGACAAATAATTTAGGTCATTCCACAAATTACTCCCAAACAAGTTTTTACATGTTAATTTGAGGTTGTTTTCTCATCCCAAGCCAGTTGGGCTGGTTTGTGTTATTCTTCTTCAATATAAATGCTCAGATTTGCTAACTGGCGGCGACTCTTCTGAGTAATTAAAATGAGGTGGAAAGTTTGATGAATTACTATGCAGCAAAAATCCAGGGCGTGATGGTACAGGAAGTGTGAAGGAGTTGCTGCTCAACATGAGAACAATTGAAGCCATGGTTGGTCTGCTCGCTACATTATCCTGAACACATAGTAACCCTATGTGAATGCATTTCATGATTTCATCCATGCAACCTCCATTCAATATTGGGTCTATGATCTTTGTGATCGTCCCTTTCATCCAGTTTTCCCAAGCCTGCATTTGTGAGTTCGAGTTAAACGTTGAATTATGTTAAACCACCAATCAACCAAAAAGTTTAAGCTGGTGGGTTGAGGTAAATTTAATTACAGGGGTTTGAACTCAGAACTTTTTATTCTGATACCATGTTGAATTATGTTAAACATCAATCAACCAAAAAACTTAAGCTGGTGGGTTGGGGTAAATTTAATTATATCAACCAACATAAACCTTGTATGACAAGAACATGATGTGATTTCTTTTTGATAAACCGGTAATCAAAGTTTCGCCCCACTACATATCCGGAGCACCCAAACTCACATTCGAAAGATAACAATAAATTTTACAATTAAGCTTGCTCGTAAATTTCGAATCTGAGAACATCAAAGGAGGATACCTTAATAACCCTAAGCCTCTACCAACGAGGTTGTCTCTTAGGGACACATGGTGTGACTTAAAACATATACATACTTACATGGCTCAATAGATGTTTTATGTTGTCGCCATCTTGTAAAGAACCATTCTTTTGACCACTTACAATCTCTAGAAGAAGCATACCAAAACTAAACACATCTGATTTCACCGAGAAATGCCCATACATTACATACTCTGGAGCCATGTATCCACTTCAAATAAAGAAGACATTAAGCTCAATACATTCAGAAACAAATAATAATTAGTTGACTTTTTTTCTAAAAAATATGCAAGAAAGTAACTTACTATGTACCCTTAACTTTACTTGTATCACCACAAGACTCATTGAAGGAACACAATCTTGCCATTCCAAAATCAGTAATTTTTGGATTAAACTCTGCATCTAATAATATATTAGATGGTTTAAGATCATGATGAATGACTTTGAATTGAGAATCTTCATGTAGATACATGAGGCCGCGACTAATGCCTACTATAATTTTGTAACGTCTAGGCCAGTTCAAATATTGGCGCTCGATTGGATCTACGTTTTAATATAAGAAAAGAATATTGTTATTTTTAGCTAAAGATTTTCAAAATGATCCCCAAGAACATAGAATAGAGAGCAGACAGGTACTGAATATGAAACGATCTAGGCTTGAATTTGGTACGAACTCGTAGATAAGGAGTCTTTCGTTTCTCGCAAAACAAAAGCCAAGAAGTCGAACCAGATTCCGCTGTTGCAGCTTAGCAACCAATAAAACTTCATTTTTAAATTCGAGGTCTCCTTGTTGAGAACCTTGAACTAACCTTTTTACAGCCACTTCTTGTCCATTAAGAAGTTTTCCCTGAAAGATTAAAAAAAACAAAAAAACACAAAAACATGAATTCATCTATCCTCGATTCCTAATGGAACAAAATTGTATAGTTTAGGCCAATTTGATAACTATTTTATTTTTAGTTTTTGTTTTAAAAATTTAAGCCTACAACAACTATTTTAATATATGTTTTTTCTTACTTGGATATCTACATCTTACCTATAGTTTAATAAATCAAACAAAAATTTAGAAACAAAAAAAAGTAGCTTCCAAAAGTTTGTTTTTGTTTTTGAAATTTGGTTAGCATTCACATACTTTCTTAAAGAAAGATGGTACATTGTAGGAAAGGTGGAACACATGGTAGGAAATTTGAGTGCAAATAAGCTTAAATTTCAAAAACCAAAAACAAAAAACCAAATAGTTATCAAACGGGGCCTTAGAGATTGTTCAATTTCATTCAGTTACCTTATAAACGACACCAAAGCCATCTTGTCCAAGTTTATTTGCAGCAGAAAAGTCATCCGTTGCATCTTTGACCGTCTTGAAGTCATATTGCAAGAGATCAATAGAGCTAATATCACCATCACTACCTTCACAAGTAGTGTAGTGATAATTAGCAGCAATTCATAATTTTTGTTATTTTGAATTCAAACAACAATTGTATTTGGGGAATTCAAACTCGCAACCTTCTAGTTACAGGTTTCATTGAAACTCTGTTGGAAAGAAAATAAAGTAATCTTACTCTCAAGTCTTTCCCTCAACTTCCTTGATCTCAAAAAGGCGTATAGTACCAAAAGAGCCACCACTGGAAGAACTATCTTAATGACTGTCTGCATTTTGAACTTCTTTCCTGAAAAAATGACAACCCTGTAAACTAAATTCTTGATCTAATATTGTGTTAAATCCACCGATGAAACGAAAAGTTTAAGCTGATGGGTTGGAGACCTCCTATTCTGATAACATGTTGAATTGTATTAAATAACCGATCAACCCAAAAGGTTAAGCCCATAGGTTGGGGTAAATTTAATTATAACCAACATATTGTATTCATAAAACAACATGAGAAAAACAAAGGTCTCATTTGATAACCATTTAATTTTTTGGTTTTGGCTAAATTCTCTACATATGTTTCATCTTCTCGTAAGTAAATAGGTGAATCCTAACCAAATTCCATAATTCCAAAACAAGTATTTGGAAGCATTTTTTTTTAACTTTCAAATTTTTGTTTGGTTTTTAAAAACACAAGTAAGATGTAGATATCGAAGTAATGAAAAGTAAAACTATATGGTGGAGTAGTAGTTTTAGACTTAAATTTAAAAAAAACTCAAAACAAAAAACCAAAATAGTTATCAAATAGGGACAAAATGTTGTATTAGAAAGGGCAAAGAGACATAACCATTGAACCATACCCATTGTAGACATGGCATTAGTTGGAGGAGTATATACTAATGGTGGTGGTGGCAGCAGTGGTGATGATGAATTAGCAGAAGGCTCAAAGAAGAGATTCATCTCATATCTAACGTTGCAGCTCGGATATAAAACTCTCATTCCTTCCCTACAACAAGGCGGGATTACTCGAATTGCCGAAACTAAGCACTCTTCGCATTGCAGCGGAGACAAATCAGGCGTGCACTGCCAAAGCCCATATATTCTCCATAACCCTTGTCCAGATCTGTCTCCACTTGCATACTTAGAACCACTTGAAGAGGCACTGTTTTTCAATCCATCCAGCAATGTTCCTAACTTCTCTTTAAACAGAACTTTCTCCATCACATTGGATGTTGCCCACATAAAGAACAAGGGATCAGTTTTCATTACACCAAATAGGGGGCTACTCAAATAGCGCAGCATACAGTTATCATACCACCCAATTGCTTCTTTCTGCCGGGGACATCGCCGTGTGAGGAGATATATGGAGTCATTGAGGCAGCTTCGACATATATCCAGCTTCACATCGCCTCGGCAGAGTCCGAAAGCATTGGCTTAATCCGAGGTTTGACCGTATGAAAAATTGTAAAAGCCATTGCTGGTGTATTTGGCAGTGGCAATGGAGGAGAGGACATGGTCAAGGTTGGTTTTAAAGGTGCTGTTGCTAGTGAAGTTCCCTTTTTCATACAGGCCAGTAGTGGTAGATGAAGAGTGGCTGGGTGGCACAAACTCTGGCTAAGAAAAATAAAACAAGAGGAAGAAAGAATCTCATTTACTACTATTGCTCTTTAAGTACATTACTTTCATGAATGATTAAGAGACTCTAAGCTCTATTTATAATGAGAGCTTAGTAACAGTTTTAAATAGCTGAAATAACAACAGCTTATAACAAGACTAACTAAAGCTAAACCATATTACATAATAAACACGAGCTTCCCTTTTAAGTTAAATCTATCAAGTATTTAAATATGACCTGTTAGGACTTTGAATAGTCACATTGGGCGTCTTTAGTTTATTATTTGACCAAGAAGATGTGAATTTAAGCTTTAACTACAAATCATTTGCTCCAAAGTAGTTCGAAACCTACAGGTAAACTTAATTGTAAAATCTCTTTCTGTCTCTTGAGTGTGGATCGTGAGACTGGCGCAGGTGCCCCTAACCCTGGGTTTGAGGTTTGATGGGGCGAACCTCCGATTCCTGATTATAAAAAAAAATAAAAAATCTTTGGCTTTGTATTTTTCTTTTATTTCTTAAGAAATTTGAACCCACCATGGATAGTCTAGTGATCAAAAGAGCATTAACAAATCAAAAGGTTGTGAGTTTAATCCATGTGACCACCTACTATGAATTAAGTTCCTACAATTTCTTTAACATCAACAGTATGTCCTGTAGAATAGTAGAGGTGCGCACAAGTTAGACCGAAAGCTAGACCGAACACTCACAGATATAAATAAATAAAAAAAAGATTTTATGCACTACATTATTAACGAATTGTGAATATAACAGTCATGTCACATTAGTCAATTTAATTAAATTGCAGGTAGAATCTCCATCCAACTCAGAAAATTCGGGTTTCCTTAAACTAAAGTTATAAACCTAAACATAAAAATTAAATAATAGTACGCAGATGACTGCCAAAAAAATAAAATAAAATAATAATAGTAGGCAGATGGAGAGAAGCAATTTGCATTTATCTAATATTTAAAAGCATAGTCAGGAGGAAGAATTAGGACAGGCAAAATACATAGAATACAATATGAATTATAAAATCTTCATTGTCAAACTTCTCAACCACCACAGCTGAACTAATTGGCAAAGATGAGAGCCTGTTTTGCTGAAAATTCCAAATAGACCATATAATAAGAATTGGTCTTACTTCTGGAAGCATTCCTGCAAATAAGAAAATGCCAAAGTCAGAGATGAATCCGGCCAATACCATAGAAGAAAAATGTTACGAAAAAAAGAACAACCATCAAAAGACTAAAGAAAAACGTGACAGAAAAACACTCACACATTTACATGGTTCACTGAGCATATGTTAACCACGTCCACCCAGATAGAGGAGAGAACCGTTTTATTAAGGAGAATACGAATTACAAAATATTCTTAAATCAAGATAATTTGTACAGTGCACTCCACTAAAAACTTATTACAAAATAGATTCAAATTACATAAATGCCCAAATATGAAAAAAATGAAATTTCGGGCATTGCCCCCAAGCTCCCATCAGGCAGGGTAGCTAGACACGAACTAAGTGATCGTGGGACATCTAACAAAAAAAAGTCTTTTGTTCTGATAAAATTAGCTAAAATCCTCATGTAGTTCTTTGAGCTGTGTTCATAGTAGTATGATGAGACGCATTCATTCACATATAAGGCTAGGTCGTTGCCTTTCTTTGCCGATTAAACAATCAGGCTGTTCAGTTTGTTATCTCATCGTCCTCGCTGTGAGCTGCTTCGATTTGTGGAACCTGGAAGAAAGAAGGAACCCTTTTAAGAAAGTTTTTTTTTTTTTTTGAACGCATGACTTCATGGTCAATGAATATACATTGATGCCACCGAGTTACTCTTCTTGTTGGCCTTTCAACAAAGAGAGACTCGTTGCAATGAATTGACATGATCAGAGAATCGAGCACAAAATTGATGATTTAATTTGAGAAAAACTTCCCTGATGTAAATGAAAGCTTGCATTTGTGCAAATTTATGTGACAAAGTTTCTTCATTTAATTTTGGAAAATTATTTTGTTCTAATTTCTCTATAAATAAATACCATTTTTAGTCTCTCTCTTATTACAAACCATGAACAACATTTTTTGTTTCTTTTACTAGTAAGACAACAACATTATTTCAGTATAATGAATAATTTTGTCATAAATTGAGAGGAAGACAAATTTGAGAATTGGATAATTTTAGAAATCAGAAAAAATCAAGGGAAAATATCAAAGAACTTTCACACCATTTTTTTTGGACTAAAAAACTAAATAATTGTGGGTTCAATCCATGATGACCACAGTAAAATTAATTTCATATTAGTTTCTTTGATATCCAAATGTTGTAGAGTCAGACGATATGTCCCGTGAGAATGGTTGAGAGGTACGCATAAACTAACTCGAATATTTATGGATATAAAATTGAAAATAAAACTATATCATATTGCTATTGGAAAGTACACAAAGAGAAAAAAAATACACAAAGATGAAAAATTGGGAGGGGAAAGGCCAATCCTAGGACCAATAAAGGGGTACAAAAAAAAAACACACACACACAATTACAAGTTCCTACGATTTAGATCATACTCAAAGGAGGATTTATGTAGGAACATATAGTTGTTTTCCAATCCAAAGTCTATAGTTTGACAACAAAATTGATCACCATGAAGAGACACTACTTAGAATACATGTTTTGTGGCTTGATCCCAGTGTTTGAGACGAGGAAGACTTTTTGTTGCATTGAACTGATGACTAGAGATTAAGTAATTCTCGAGTCCCCTTAACTTTCTTGTTGGTGGCTGCTAATTTCTCGTTGGTGAGAAAAGCCTGATAAGAATGATAACTCAACACAAATGTTTATATTGTTTAGATATTGTCAACTTTTAATTAACACTTACATACCTATAATCTTCGGTTAATAGGTCAAAAACTGTGATAATAAATAGGGCTGTAAACGGTTCGGTTTGGCTTGGTTTAGAATTCGAACCGAAACCGAACCGCCTAAATTTACTAAAGAAATTGTAAACCGAAACCAAACCGACATGTTAACATAACCGAACCGATAACCGACGGTTCGGTTTGTCGGTTCATTGAATGAAATAACCACAAAATAAAATGCGACAGGCAGGATTCGAACACAAGCTTGCTTTGGAATTGAAACAATGCAAACATCACACCAATTGAACTCCAGTACATTTTTAGAAATATTCTCTTCTTTGCTATTCTTATTTCGTGGGCTCGGTTATTTATGATTTCAATACTGGAAAAACTGAAACCCACCAAAAATAATCGGTTTTTATATATTTAAACCGAAATCGTTTATAAAATTCGGTTTCGGCTTTAAACAATGTCGGTTTTTACGGTTTGGGCGGTTTGTCGGTTCTGCCTTGCACCCCTAATAATAAAAGAATTTGAGCATGGAAAAGACTCTTCAATCCTTAATGGAATGTTGATGGGAGCCATCTTTTATGGAACCATGTTGAAAAAGTCTCCTAAAGTTAGAAACAAATCTGATGAGTGAGAACTATGGCTTTCTCATACTTTGAGAATCTGGAAGAAAGCTAGATGTTTGACTTCTCATATTGCAAATTTGTTTAACCAATCAAAAGTCTTGGCATAAAATTTTCTTTTTCTTTATATTTTATACAGACCCTTTCTACAAAGTTAGCACCTCAGACCCCACTGACAACCACTCTCCATAGGAATGGTTTTTTTTACTAGTTCCAAAAAACCCATCCATCTTAACTAAACAAAAGATTAAGGTAAAATTACATTTTTTGTCTTAAGTTTGAGATCTAGTTTTTTTTTCTTTTTTAGTTTGAGATCTAGTTTAAGTTTGATCCTTATATTTTAAAATTGACACTTTCACACTTGATATTTCAATAATGCTCACTTTTAGTCATTGTATGTTTTTTTGTTTACTTTTTTTTTTTTTTGAAAACCAGGAAATTGGAGCTTTGCTCTCCTATACTCGGGGCACCATTGGCTCGTCCCGAAGCTGTGGCATCGGGATACTTTGAAGGGGTATTCTAGTTTAAGCCCTTTCTAACGGCCTCGAACTAGAGATCTCTCAAGAAAACATGCCTTGGAGTCCATAGTCTCAACCGTTGGGCTGTCCCCTGGGGACTTCTTGTTTACTTTTATACTTATATTCTTTTAAAAATTAAATACATGTGAAAACTAAAATAATCACTTTATCAACATATTGAAATTTAAAATTAGTTTAATCATCATTTTAATGTAATTAACGATTTTGTTATCTCAGGAATAAAAAATGAGTAAAAATATTCAATTTTGAAATATATGGACCCAAACCTAAGTATTTTCCCCAAGGATTAAACTACCTCTTAAAAGTTTACATTCTTTAGAGAAGCATTCTGCATTCATGTCTACTCTACAACATAATCAATCATCGACTTAAATTCGACCTGCAGAACAAGTCCAATTATAATTCTGAAACTTCATTTGCAAAGTTTTCAAGATCTTCACACGTGAAGACTATTATTTGATATTAGGAAGATGACACATTCAAATTAACATTATGGTCAATCCCTTTGAAATAATTGTCTTATTTCTCTATATAATAATATCTATCAACTCACCATCCTCAATTTATTCTTTGTTCAGCTATCCCAAAACTTAAAAAAAAAATCATGTTTTGTTTCATCCCTCAAACACCTTCATTTTTTCCTCTAACCTTACTATTCCTGATTTCAATCTCTGGATTCATAGTCCCTTCTTGTAGCCAACGTTATCTGAGCTGCTCAGGACCCAACACGACTCGCCACTCAGACATCGAGTTCCTAATGGATTCCATGGCCTCTAAAGGTTACTCCAACCCATTCTTTACCGAGACAGCTAATGGAATCCATGGCCTCTTCCTCTGCCGAGGGGGTAGTTCGAAAGAGGTTTGTCGTGACTGCATCGAAGGTGCAAGCCAACGAATCAAATTCACCTGCTCGTCGCAAGCAAGTGGCACCATAACCTTTGATCAATGTACGTTGAGATACTCAGTTGAAAATTTCATTGGGGTCTTAGCGACAGTTCCGAAAGTACTGATATACGGAGGTGCGAACGAAACTAGTTTTGAAGACCACGAATACGTCGACCTTGCATTGGTTTCTAACTTAGTTAGAGATGCTGTAAATTCAGATTTGATGTTCAAGGGAGGTGAGGTGAATTTGGTGGGGTTGGAACAAAGATTTGGCTTTGCACAGTGTACAAGAGATATCAACAAGGGTGATTGTGAAGTCTGTTTGACAAATTTGTTGGATTTTGCAAAAGGGTGTTGCCGAAGGCAAAAAATGTGGCGAGTTTTAGCCCCCAGTTGTAATTTGAGAGTTGATTACTCTCCATTCTATGTATCAACAGAAACTACATCCTTGCCTATTGATGATGAAGGTGAGGTGACCTGAAATTCTTTATGTTTTCTTGACAGTTTTTAAATGTCAAAAACATTGATCTAATGATAAAAGGGAATGCACAGCAGGGAACAGAACAAGGATTATAGTCATCAGCATATCAACAATTGTAGGAGCTGCAATTCTGCTCGGCCTATTGTATGGTTTATGTTTATGGAGGAACAAACAGGGTAAGAATTCTAAATTCCTTATATAAACAACTGCAATTTACAGTAGGATTTTGATTAATATAACATAAAAGAAATATGTTTTATTTTTATTATTTATTTTTTTTTTCATTCAGTGAGGGATAGAAGTGATGAGATTCCTTTGCAAAACCGGGCGGATCAACAATCGGCTTACTCGATGAGACAATATTTGGATTCAACAAATCAAGACAGTGATGGAGATATGTATTACTTCAGTTTTAGTACTTTAAAGGCTGCTACAAATGACTTTTCAGATGCTAATAAACTTGGAGAAGGTGGATTTGGCCCAGTTTACAAGGTTAATGAATCAAAAGTTTGAGATGTGAAAGTTTAAATGTAAGGAGTGTTTAGAACAACTATATAACAATATGTTTATTGTTTGGAATACAGGGAAAGCTGATGGATGAAGAGGAAGTAGCAGTGAAAAGATTATCAGCAAAATCAAGTCAAGGACATGAAGAGTTCAAGAATGAAGCAAAGGTTATTTGGAAGCTTCAACATAAGAATTTGGTTAGACTCTTGGGATGTTGTGTTGAAGGAGAAGAAAAACTTTTGGTCTATGAGTACATGGCAAATACTAGTCTTGATGCTTTCCTGTTTGGTTAGCCTCTTTCTCTCATATAATTTCATTTTTAATTCTCCATACCCCTCCCCTTTTTCTAACATCATGGAAAGTAAGAATCAATGTCATATATATGCTTCTACTAATCTAATTGCAATAGCAGATCCATTGAAGTGCAAACAACTTGACTGGCTCAAGCGTGAAAACATCGTCAACGGGATTGCAAGAGGAATTCTCTACCTTCATGAAGATTCTCGACTCAAAATCATTCATAGAGATTTAAAAGCAAGCAATGTACTGTTAGATGAGGAGATGAATCCAAAAATATCGGACTTTGGAACTGCTAGGATATTTGGAGGCAAGCAAGTTGATGCCAGCACCAATAGAATAGTTGGAACATAGTAAGTCAAACAAGTAATCTATTCAACCATGCGTCTATATATATATTTTGATATTCATGAGTGTCTAGGCCAGCCTATGCAGACCTCGTCTATTCTCACATAATATATTGTTAGGCCCAACAATATTTGGATGTCAAGGTAACCCGTAAAAAATTATTTCCTAAGTAGATGACCACCTGATAAGACTCGGATTGTATTCAAGATAAAAGATAACCAAAATACAAGATGAACCAAGATTTAAAGGAACTTGAACCTCCCCATATTGAGAACCACTCACAAGCCCTAAACCATTTACCAAAATATTGCATTCATTTCTCCTCTCCATCCATCTATTTATAACCCAAATACTCTAACGAACTCTTAACTGATTGCACACACATAACCCATACTATTCATAATTTCTAAGGGCTAATCCTATCTCCACCGTGGATTGAATTTATAAATTCTTAGATCCTCGAGACACTCTTTGACCATTAGAACTCATTAATGTACATATATTTGCACATAAATTAGAAGTAGAAAAGATCACGATTTTAAGTAAGAACATCCCATGATTCAATAATAAAATCATATAAACATCTTTCACATTCGTTGCTCATTGGTTGTAACTGTCAATCCTATAGTGGTTATATGGCACCCGAATACGCAATGGAAGGGTTATTTTCAGTAAAATCAGACGTATACAGTTTCGGAGTTCTCATCCTAGAAATCGTCAGTGGAAAAAAGAACATTGGTTTTCTAAACATGGACAGAGCACAAAATCTTCTATCATATGTAAGCTTCTGTTTCTTTATCAAACATCAAATTTCAAAATTTTGTTTAACAACATAACAAATGAACAGGCATGGGAGCTATGGAGTGAAGGCAGAGAAGAAGAAATGATAGACAACAACTTGGCTGGTGATTGCTCAATGAGTGAGGCTGTAAAATGGATCCACATTGGCTTGTTGTGTGTTCAAGAGGATCCTATTATCAGACCCACCATGTCAATGGTTGTTCTAATGCTCGGCGGCCAATCGACTCAGCTTCCTCAGCCATCGAAACCGCCGTTTCTTTCGGGTCGAGGGTCTCTTATGAGAAATCAATATTCAAGCACTGGAACACTGACATGGTTGCATACTACAGATCAGTCGTCCACCACTTCTTCTATCTAGTCCTAGCATTATGTTTTATATTGTAAATTGTATTTTTTTTTTAGTTCAACATTGGGGTAAAGAGTTCATCCATCAACATTTGCGGGATTAGCCATTTGATAACTATTTGGTTTTTGAATTTTTTCACCCTATTTCTTTATTATAGAATTCATCTTTCATAAGAAAAGATTTGATTTCTAAACCAAATTCCAAAAGGAAAAAAGTGTTTGAAAACTATTTTTCTAATTTTGGGAGATGCTGGGATTTTAAATACACATGTAAAATCAATACTCTAAACAAGAAACTCATAGGACTTGGGGACTGTGACTATCAAAATAGCTCCATCGATTTATAAAGGGAATTGTGTTAAATCACCAATCAACCCAAAAGCTTAACTTGGTGGGTTGTATAAATTTAATTATATCAACCAACGCTCCCCTCACTTGTAGACTTAGAAATTTAAGAAATGCCCTACAAGTAGAATTTAATTTTAATTGGGGAACATAGCAAAGACTCGAACTTAGGACCTCCGACTTTGATACCATGTTTAATTATGTTAAATCACCAATCAACCTAAAAACTATGGCAAAAAATGTGGCTTTTTTTGTTGTGATTTTGGTGAAGATAGAGTGAATAAGAAGGGAAGTTGAGAAGAAGAGGAGAGTGGAAACAGAAGAAAGTGAAGGTAAGAGAGAAAGAAAGGGAAAGAGAAAAAGAAAAAGAAAAGCCACATAATCAAATAAAAAATGCCACATATTACAAAATTAAAAATTGCCACATTTGTCATATATTTGTTTTAATTCAAGATTCGAACTTGTAATCAATACGGTTATGTCCATTCCATTATTGCTGGCCACAGTTGTCATGTCCATTCTCGATTAGTCAACTGTTTCATTTCAAGAAACAAGTCAACTGTTTTTTCTTTATAAAATGGATTAGTCAACTGTCAACTAGAAAAAAAAGTGTATTTTGTAATAATTTAAAATCAAGTAGGCAGTGATTAATATATATATATATATATAACAAGCAGAAAGAAGAAATGAAACAGTTGGTAATAATCGGAGGAGTCCACCTATCTTATAAATGCTTGTTAGATTTTCCCATTTTTTCAACGTGGAACTATTATAGGATTCTAAACAGAGTGCATCCTATAATTAAGAGGCCGTGGTTCTATTCTCCTCACCTTCCATTATTGTAACGAGAACAATTTGGATCATTTTTTTATATAACTTAAATATTAATGTCTAATTCATACCATATTTTGTTGAAATAAAATGTACAACTTAGGTCACATATGTAGTCTAATTCAGACCATATTTTGCTTCCTTTGAAGAAAAAAAACTCTGTTTTACTTGTTAGCTAAAAATATTTTATTCAATTTTATAATGACAAAATGATTGAAAACAAGGAAGAATTTAAGAAGGAGACATAGTTAGGAGGTCATAATCTCTTCTCCAGCAATTCATACGGTTGTTCGCTATCGATCTTTACTTGAATCTAATTCTTGTTTAACCAAATTAATCTCTGATCTTACAAAAACCGAAGCCATGATTCAACTCCTCCCTCAAACAGCTTCTTCTTTGCCTTTAACTTTACTACTACTGCTGATTTTAATCTCTGTGTTCATAATCCCTTCTCGGGGCCAACTCGGTTACGACTGCCCAGAATCCACCAACGACACGGCCTATCTGGATTCTGACGTTAATTTCCTAATGGGTACCTTGTCCTCTAAAGCTTCTTTCCAAATTTTCGACAACGAGAGCTCGAACGGAATCTACGGCCTCTATCTCTGCCGAGGGGATGTTTCTAACGATGTATGTCATGACTGTGTCATAAATGCACGTGAACTAATCAAAGTTAACTGCTCTTCACGGACAAACGCTATCATATGGTTTGAAAAATGCATGTTGAGATACTCATATCAAAACTTCTTTGGTATCCTCCAAATGACTCATTGGACGACAATGATGAGTCCTAAGAGAACTTCACCTGCTGTTACCTCGTATATTAATGCTTGGATAAGGCAACTAATATCAGATGCCTCGAGCGAAGAATCGAAGTTCAAGGCAGCTGTTTTGGAATCGGTCAATCAGAGATATGGATTAGCTCAATGTACAAGAGATATCAACAAACATGACTGTCATTTCTGTTTGTCAAGTTTGTTGAATGCTACTCTTAATGGTCAGCAAGTGGTGTCACAAGCTTGGGCCCCAAATTGTTATTTGAGGGTTGATACCTCCCCTTTCTTCAATTTGACACCACAAGCTCCCCCTCCATCCTTGCCATCCTTGCCAGCACCAGCGCAAGCCCCGCCTCCTGACGAAGAAGGTGAGATTATATACATTTTTTTATTTCCTGTCATCAATTTCTGAAGGTTTAGTTTAATGACAAAAGGGAATACAGGAAAGAATAGAACAAGGATCGTTGTCATTAGTATATCAACCGTTGCATCAGTGACACTTCTGCTAGGGCTACTGTATTGTTTATTTCTCTGGAGAAACAAAAGTCTGGGTAAGAAGGTTAAACCTCTTATGTATGCTAATCACTTTGAGACTCCAATTACTTAAAACGAAATATGGTGATTCATTCAGATCAAGATATAAGTGAAGAGCTTCCATTGCGAAATCCGCACACTCGAGAGCCAGCTCACTTGGTGAGGAAGCATTTTGATGCAACAAACCAAGAAAGTAATGAGGATATGCATTTCTTTGGTTTTGGTACTCTTAAGACTGCTACGAACAACTTTGCAGATGCTAATAAACTTGGAGAAGGCGGGTTTGGTCCAGTTTACAAGGTTAATAAACCAATAATTTTATATGTGAAGATTGTTTTTGTGAATTCGTATAAGACAATGTGTTCGTTTAATATTCTTAAAAATGAATCTAGGGAAAGCTGATGGATGGTGAAGAAATAGCAGTAAAAAGACTATCAACAAAATCAAGTCAAGGACATGAAGAGTTCAAGAATGAAGCAAAGGTCATTTGGAAGCTTCAACATAAGAATCTTGTTAGACTCTTGGGATGCTGTGTTGAAGGAGAAGAAAAACTTCTGGTCTATGAGTACATGGCAAATACTAGTCTTGATGCTTTCTTGTTTGGTTAGCCTCTTTCTCTCATATAATTTCATTTTTGTTTTCCATATACCTGAAAGTAAGAATCAATGTCAGATGCTTCTACTCATCTAATTGCAATAGCAGATCCATTGAAGTGCAAACACTCGACTGGCTCAAGTGCGAAAACATTGTCCATGGAATTGCAAGGGGAATTCTCTACCTCCATGAAGATTCTAGACTCAAAATCATTCATAGAGATTTAAAGCAAGCAATGTACTGTTAGATGAGGATATGAATCCAAAAATATCAGACTTCGGAACTGCTAGGATATTTGGAGGCAAGCAAATTGACGCCAGTACCAATAGAATAGTTGGAACATAGTAAGTTCATATAAGTAATCTATTAAACCATACTTTATCGTATATATATTGGGAAGGCATATATACTTGCACATAAGATAGAAGTATAAAAGATCCCAAGTACAAGTTAAAACATCCCCATTATATTAATATGAGAATTTCTAGGTAGAATCCAAAAGTAAAAAACATGTAAATTTAGGCTAAAACAGATATATTTTACCTTGCCTTTTATCTATTGCTCATGGTTGTAATTATCCATCCAACAGCGGTTATATGGCGCCAGAATATGCTATGGAAGGAGTATTCTCGATAAAGTCCGATGTATACAGTTTTGGAGTTCTTATCCCAGAAGTGGTCAGTGGGAGAAAGAACATTGGTTTTCTGTATATGGAGAAAGCACAGAACCTTCTGTCATATGTATGTTCTTTATCAACTTCAAAACTCTCCCTCATTTTTGTGTGATGGTTGTTTAACAACATAAAAATTGAACAGGCATGGGAGCTATGGAGTGAAGGTAGAGCAGAAGAAATGATAGACAACAACTTGGTTGAAGATTGCCCTGTGAGTGAGGCTATTAGATGGATCCACATTGGTTTGTTGTGTGTTCAAGAGGATCCTAACACCAGACCCACCATGTCAATGGTTGTTCTAATGCTTGGGAGCCGGTCGATTCAGCTTCCTCGGCCATCGAAACCTCTATTCCTTTCAGGTCAAGGAGTTCCCATTTCATATCAATATTCAATCACTGGTACTGAAACAGAGTTGCATATCACAGACCAGTCGTCCACCACTGCTGCTTCTATCTAGCCATAACATCAAAACCTCTATTGTGACTTAGTCCATCTCCTTATGGTTTGAATGAATCTTCCAATCTCTTAAAATTAATTTCTTTACGTGATAACTTTTTATTTCAGTTCCTAGTGCTCAAATATTTTCTCAATTTGCCACCAATATTTTAAGTTAAGTCTTTGCCATCACTGAATGATTTCTTTCATTCCACAACATTCACCATTTAGAGTGGGAGATTCGAACTTATAAATTCTTAATTATTAAGTTATGCATGATGCAGTATTTAATTGCGTGAAAATGATGGGAAGAAAAAGGCGCATTGCACCATCTTTCCTTTTTAAGAAAATGTTTCTATCTTATCCATATGACTCATATACTTTTCCAGATTGATAGTCTCTAGTCTTTCTACTTATCCCGAATTTGGTTAAACTGAAGAAATAAAAAAATGATTCAAAGTAACATATTTTACCACCAAGCCCAATCTAATCATATGATGACTGCTGTAGAGGTGTGGTTTTGTAATGACCAGACTGAGGCATTCCCAACCGATGATCAGGCTTTGACATACTGTTGGATTCTTTAATGTTCCGGTTCAGAGGGTTCGAGAAGCGTTACAGAGAAGCTACTTAGCATCGAAATTACTGAAGTCATTGTTGGTCGATCTACCGCATTTTCTTGAACACACAATAATCCAATGTGAATGCATCTTACAATTTCAACTCTTGAACCCTCCATTAGTGTTGGATCTATCACATTGGTAGCCGTTCCTGCCCTCCAGTTTTTCCATGCCTGAAAAAATATCCACAAAATTCACTACTTGACATTTGCTCTCAACAATATATGTTGTTAGATATAGTGTTATGATTTTGGATCAATATACTTACCAAGCTGGAGAGATCTTCCACTTTTTTTCCATTGCAAAAACAAATATTCTTTTTGCCACTTATAATTTCAAGAATCAAAACACCAAAGCTATATACATCAGATTAACCTAACAAAATATTGCTTGCTTTGACTGAAAATTGTCCATCTAATACATACTTAGGTGCCATATAACCCTGCAAAGAATAATCGCAAACGATTATATTCAAGCAAAGTGTAACGAAAAAACTATTAATGCGTACTTACTAGGTTCCAACAATTCTATTTGTATTCCCATGAGGCTCATCTATGTCAAACATTCTTGCGGTGCCAAAATCTGCAATTTTTGAATTCATTTTCTCATCCAACAAAGTATTGCTCGCTTTGAGATCACGCTGAATGATTAGAAGACGAGAATCTTCATGAAGATATAGAAGCCCTCGTGCAATGCCATTTATAATTTTGTATCACAGTTTCCAATCTAAGAGTTTCCCATTCTCGCAATCTACAAACCATCAACCATATTATTGCATATATGATGTTAAGGAATGACAAACCTACCGGATCTCCACATTGGTATGATATTGTCCACTTTGGACCTAGGCCCTCATGGCTTTGTTCTTGGGTTTCCCCAAAAGGCTTCATACCAATGGAGATGTTTGTCTTCCCTTATAAACCCAAGATCTACTCCTTATTTAACCAATGTGGGATTCTACAACACTTTGTTTGTATTCCCAACATATGAAGATAAATTTTACTAATAACCTTAAAAACGGCTCCAAATCCACCCTGTCCAATCTTATTTTCGCTTGAGAACTCATTTGTTCCCAGCTTAATAGTCTCGAAATCAAATTGCAACATCTCAATGCTGATGGATTCGTTTGTGGCTGTGTGACAGTGATATGTGAACAAAGTTTTAAATTATATTTTAATGTCAAGCTTTCATTTTTGTTCCATTTTGATAAATTATCAAATTTATTCAGTGAAACTTAACTCAACTAACATGATGTATGAATCGATAACCAAAAGGTTATATATTTTAATTTTGCACTCAAAGTATTCGATAAAAAATAGCAAATCAATGAAGGAAAAATAATCTTACATACAACCGTTTCTAATATCCTCTTGACCTTTTGGGTTCGCTTCCTCTTTCTTAAAAAGATAAGGACGATGATGAGGATGAAGACAAACAGCGTAGAAAAAACAACAATTATGATAGTTCTGGTGGTATTATTACTACCAAGTTCTGCAGAATAAGTAAATTGTAAATAGAAGAATATATTTTCATCAACCAGCTGAAATGATGGAAAGATAGGGTTAATTGTGAAAATGGATCATTTTAAAAAACTTACGATTAAAATAGGTCATTTTTCAAACATAGTGTCAAAATGGGTCTTGTCTTTATACTAGACACCACCACCATGAAAATTTCAAAAAAGTAACGGTTTTAAAAAAAGGTTTGTAGTGATAACTAAAGAAGGGTCATCTTCTTCTTGATTTATGACTATAGTAAAGTCATCTTCTTCTTTGTGACTGTTATGAAAACGGCAATCAAGCAACCAAAACGAAGATAAAGAAAACGTAAAAGAGAAGAACACAACAATTTACGTGGTTCACTAACTTTGTGTTAGCTAGTCCGCACAATTTTATTAAGAAGAGGCGAAATACAAATTACAGAATGAACATCATAATCGACTAGAGTTTAAATCGAGTTTATATATGCACTTTCATTGAACTCTATCACAGATTAAAGACCCAAATGCAAGTGCTTTTACAAATGCGGAACGTGTTCACGCATGCAGAAATGCGTTCACGCATGCCAAATGCAGAAAGCGTTTACGCAATAGGGTCA
>JBBMKA010000026.1:2840911-2851536 GCA_037833695.1 Sechiopsis laciniata
TCACGTTAGAAGAAAAATCTGTGTTTAGTCCTCTAATGAAATAGTGAGAGCAGATATTTTTCATTGATTTTTATGTAATAACAAAATGATTGAAAACAAGAAAGAATCAAAGAACAAGTGAAACAAGACGACCAATATAGGTTGGAAGGAAGTCTTGGTTGGAGACTTTTCAACGAGACCCCACCATGATGAATAATTATGAAGATGATAATATCTGTTCCTGTAAATGATCATCCCCTACCAATTCATACGGTTGTTAGCTATCGATCTCTACTTGAATCTTATTCCTGTTTATGCAAATCTCTGATCTTACAAATCCTCTGAGTAGAGATTTGTTGTTTGAGCTACCATGATTCATTCCATCCCTCAAACAGCTAATTCTCTACTACTGCTGATTTCAATATCTGTGTTCATAATCCCTTCTCATGGCCAAGGAATGTACTCCTGCAGCGGTGTCCTCTCGAATCGGAATTCTAGCATTGATTCCCTATTAGATTCCTTGTCGTCTAAAGCTTCCAACCACAGTTTCTACAACCAGAGAGGTTATGGAATCTATGGACTCTTCCTCTGCCGAGGGGATGTTTCAAGCCAAGAGTGTCTTAGCTGCACCAAGAGTGCAAGTTTACGAATCAGGGTTACATGCCCTTGGCATACAGAGGCTGTCTTATGGTTTGACACATGCATGTTGAGATACTCAATCAATAACTTTTTTGGAACCATGGTGACGCTTCCAAAAATGCTAATGCAGAATAGTGACAATAAAACATATCGCGACGATCTGGACACCTTTGCCACTGCTCTTCTGTATGGCACTATAGCAAAAGCTAAGGTCGCAGATTCGATGTTCAATGCGGGCGAGCAGAATGATACGGGCAATCCATATTATGCATTGGCACAGTGTACCAGAGATATCAGCAAGAGTGATTGTAACAGTTGTTTGATCGATTTGGTGAAGTATGCAGAGGGATGTTGCAACCAGTGGAAAGGGTGGCGACTTTTGAACCCAAGTTGTAACTTACGGTTTGAGGAGTACATGTTCTATAATATATCAAAAGTTCCCCTTCCATCCTTGCCTCTAGTGCCGCCTCCTGATGAAGGTGAGAACGACACTCTTTTTATTTTAACCCAATTCAATTTAACTGGTTGAGTCATCAACTTTTTTTTTTTGTTGGTTCAAATAAATAAATTATTATTGTGACACCCTAGAAACTTCGAGGTAACACATTATAACAACAGCTCATAGAAAACAACCTGAAACCAAGTCCAGAACTCTGGTCCAACTGCCACTTCGCATAGCCTGTTGATCACATTCAGGTCTCGTCACCCCTACCCTAACGAAACCTGCTAGAGACAACATCATAGCAAAGCGTGGGTGTATATATACAAAGTAAGTAGCTTTTCTGTGCGTTAAACTATCATTCATCAGCAGAAGCTAAAAGGTCACACTAGCAACTCCTGAAACCAACTTAGGAAATGGGAAACAAACAAGATTTTGAAACTGAACACGGGTCAACCATGTCCATGATATTCGACATCTCACAGTTGTCAACCACTTACCGCACTTCATACTTACTGACATGCATATGGCGTACACCACTCTAGAGTTCAACTGTCTACTCATTAACCTCCACAATTGGAGCGTTAAACACATCTACACATACGACCCAGAAGTTTATTCCTCGCTGGAAACTAGCTAGCAACCACACCTTTTGACTAGAAGACTGCCCAAACAAAATTGGTAGGACACACCACACTACCAAAGCACGCATATAACATACACCACACTAGAGTGCACCACTGACTGCACAACACACTACCAGAGTGGTATTCTTACTAACTATACACCGCTCTAAGGACATCCACCCTAGGCCTTTACTACTTAGAGTAAACCATGACAATATCACACACACTTGGCCATTCCCTCGGCTCTTTAAATCACCTTGCAACCGTGGTTACCAAAACCTGTGTACCTAGAGGTACTTACTCTCAACTGTATGCTCCAATACATTTTTTCACTACTTGAATGACCAACCCCTCACTGGTCATCGCACTAGTCGCGCTAGGACACCTCCAAGCCGTCCTACAACCAATCTCAACCTCATAAACCCGAATTGTAATTTACGGTTCGAGGAGTACCTTTTCTATGATATACCAGAAGTTTGCCCTCCATCCTCGCCTCCGGGTGAAGGTGAAAACGACACTCTTTTTATTCTCCTATACTCTCATCAATTTCCAAAGATTTATATGTTAATCTTCCTCACCAATTTGTTATAACATAAAAAGGGAATACAGGAGGGAACAGAATAAGGATCATGGTCATAAGTATATCCACAGTTGCAGCAGTGACAATTCTACTAGGGCTATTGTATTGTTTATTTATCAGGAGAAAAAAAAGACGAGGTAAGAATATTAAACCTCTTACATAAACAACACACATTTAAGACTATAATAACTTAACAAACAAACATGGTGATTCATTCAGAGCAAGATAGAAGTGAAGAGCTTCCTTTGCGAAATCTGGATGTATTCGAGTCAGGTCACTTGACGAGGAAACATTTTGATGCAACAAACCAAGAGAGTGATGGAGATATACATTTCTTCGGTTTTAGTACTCTAAAGACTGCTACGAACAACTTCGCAGATGCTAATAGACTTGGAGAAGGCGGGTTTGGTCCAGTTTACAAGGTTAATAAACCTATATTTTTATACGTGAAGATTGTTTTTTAATGCAAGGGGAATTCGTATTCGTATATGACAATATGGTTATACTTAAAAATGAATCCAGGGAAAGCTGATGGATGGTGAAGAAATAGCAGTAAAAAGACTATCAACAAAATCAAGTCAAGGACATGAAGAGTTCAAGAATGAAGCAAAGGTCATTTGGAAGCTTCAACATAAGAATCTTGTTAGACTCTTGGGATGTTGTGTTGAAGGAGAAGAAAAACTTTTGGTGTATGAGTACATGGCAAATACTAGTCTGGATGCTTTCTTGTTTGGTTAGGCTCTTTCTCTCATATAATTTCATTTTCATTCCCCATACACCCTTTTTTTTTTTTTTTTGAAATCGAGAAATCGAAGCTTCGCTCCACTATACTCGGGGTAACCACGTCCATCCCTAGGCCAGGCACTGAGAGACATCAAAGGGATAGAGACACGGAACATGTCTACAAATTAATATTACAGGTGTCCTTCGAACTTGAGACCTTGAGGGGAGCACACCTTCAAACCCCAAGCCTTCAATTACTTGTGCCACTCCTCCTAGGGGACCCATACACCCTTTTCTAACATCATGGAAAGAAAGAATCAATGTCAAATTGCTTCTACTTTCTATTTTTTTTTAAACCGAGAAATCTGCTTTTCTACTAATCTAATTGCGATAGCAGATCCATTAAAGTGCAAGCAACTCGACTGGCTCAAGCGCGAAAACATTGTCAATGGAATTGCAAGGGGAATTCTCTACCTCCATGAAGATTCCAGACTCAAAATCATTCATAGAGATTTAAAAGCAAGCAATGTACTGTTAGATGAAGAGATGAATCCAAAAATATCAGACTTTGGAACTGCTAGAATCTTTGGAGGCAAGCAAGTTGATGCCAGCACCAATAGAATAGTTGGAACATAGTAAGTTCAAATAAGTAATCTATTAAACCATACTTTATCATACATATATTGGGAATGCATATATAATTGCACATAAGATAGCAGTATAAAAGATGCCAAGTACAAGTAAAAACATCCCCACTATATTAATATGAGAATTTTTTGGTAGAGTCCAAAAGTAAAAATCATTTAAATTTAGTCTGAACAGATTTATTTTACTTGCCTTTCATGTCTATTGCTCATCGTTGTAATTATCCATCCTACAGCGGTTATATGGCTCCAGAATATGCTATGGAGGGAGTATTCTCGATAAAGTCCGATGTATACAGTTTTGGAGTACTTATCCTAGAAGTGGTCAGTGGGAGAAAGAACATTGGTTTTCTGAACATGGACAAAGCACAGAACCTTCTGTCATATGTATGCTATGCTACTGTTCTTTATCAAACATCAACTTCAAAATTCTCCCTCTCATTTTTGTTTGATGTTTAACACCATAAAAATTGAACAGGCATGGGAGCTATGGAGTGAAGATAGAGCAGAAGAAATGATAGACAACAACTTGGTTGAAGATTGCCCTGTGAATGAGGCTATTAGATGGATCCACATTGGTTTGTTGTGTGTTCAAGAAGATCCTAACACCCGACCGACCATGTCGATTGTCGTTCTAATGCTCGTAAGCCAGTCGTTTCAGCTTCCTCAGCCATCAAAACCACTATTTCTTTCAGGCCAAGGGGTTCCTCTTGTATATCAATATTCAATCACTGATACTGGGACAGAGTTACACACCACAGACCAGTCGTCCACCACTGCTTCTATCTAACCATATCATTCAGTTCTTATGTTTAAACTTAGTTTTCTTTTATTGTCATAGACGTTGGTACGTAGAATTAGTTTAGTCTTTTGGGTTTTGATTTGGTCCACGCTCTTATAATTTGAATGAATCGTTTAAAGTAATTTCTTTAAGTTTATAGTAAATTATGAATGTACAAATTAGAACTAACTAATCACTTTTTATTTTTTGATATTTGTGGCTGTTCGTAGAGATGTCCATTTTTCCCGCAGGGATCCGTTCTGGAGTGGTGAATCGCAGTTTAGGTGGGAAAACGGAGAATCAGCGAGGAGAAAAAAATTTCTGTGGGCTAAAAGAGGTCGTGGACCGGGAGTGCATTCACCATCCCCGATTCCACAATCCTCGCCCCATTTACATTATTTATTTATTTATTTCTAAAAATTATATTTTTTTTTATCTCTTTTTACTAATTTAATCTTTAGAAACATTTTCTTTTTATTTTTCTTTAATAATTAACTATATAAATAAAAATACGTATTTTTCCATGAAAAATTATCTACTTGAAAAATATTATTGAAAAAATTTCTTATAAAATTAAGTTAGAAAGAGTTAAAGAAAAAAAAAGGGGAAAATTCCTTGTGGGGAACCCGATCTTCACGAAAAAAAATGGTGAATTTCGTGGGAATAGAAATTTATTTTTGTGGCGAGGACAGGGATGGGGAACCTATTTCCCGGCCCTGCCTAGCCCCGTGGACTTCTCTAGCTGTTCGGGCTAGTTTGCACGCAGCTCTACTAATGTTACGGAGCATAGACCTTCTCATATAACATTTGAATATTAAGGAAATCTATAAAAAACTATTCACAATATATTGAACCTATTACCTGTTAGGTTAGAACTAACTAATCACAAAAGACGAAGATAACTAATTATAATCACAATTTTTTTTTTACTTTTCCTTCTAAAAATAGATTTATACATATATGAAGTAAAATATTACCGGTAGAAATCGAGAGATTAAAATAATATTTTAGAAGCTAAAATAGAACGATCATAAAAAAATATTGGGGGACGGATTCAAACCTTCAGAGGTTGCTCGGTCCTTGTCCACATGACTCTTACGCCGGCCGGCGCAGCAATATTTTCCACCCTGCGATGAGATAATGCGACTCAGTCAATCTAAAAGACCACAGTTCATTAAAATGACTTCAAGCCCATGAAAATCATTACATTTAATTCTCAAAATTCAAAAGCAACCCAAATTTGAATGTCAATATAGTGACAGATACTTGCTTTTTTGTTATATTCAATGTATTCATCTGATGCTGAAAAGTCAAATTTGTATCAAACCCAACAGAACACAAACTAATAAATGCCTCATATTTCAATCAACTGCTTTGATCTCTACCAAGATGAAATTCCTCTCATAATCTCCAACCCCAAATCAAAACCATGCTTTGTTTCTTTAACAAAAAATCTTCACAAATTTCATTGCTTTTTCTGATCTCAATCATTGGGTTCAGCCACTCCCATCATTTTGAACCAAGCTATAGGTTCCATGTCTGTTCATCAACAAACTCAAATCTGGGTTCAAACCTCAATGGTCTATTGAGTTCCCTATCAGAAGATTCCACTGACACCTTCTACAACAGAACATTCAATGGAATGTACGGCCTTGTCCTTTGTAGAGGAGACATTCCAAGCGATGATTGTCACAGTTGTGCCAGTGCTGCAACCAGCAATGTAAGAAATCTATGCCCTTTAAGTGTAAATGCAACAATATGGTATGATGAGTGCATGCTGAGATACTCAGACAAGAACTTTTTGGGGAATGTAGAGATGTCGCCGAGGTTCGTCATGGGCGATTCCGGGAACCAGACATCGCCCGAGGATCGGGATATTGACGGGCTTGCTTTGTTGACTGAGATGGCGAGTGAAGCTGCACGGCTAGAGATGATGTTTATGGCTAACAAGTTGGATGAACGTGGGACAAGGTATGGATTGGTGCAGTGCACAAGGGATTTAAACAGTAGTGAGTGTGGGACATGTTTGAGGGCTTTGTTGGAGGAGGTGAAGCTGGTTTATAAGAAGAGAGTGGGGTGGAGAATTTTGGCTCCAAGTTGTAGCATAAGGTATGAGCAGTTTAGTTTCTATCAGCAACCTGCGTCGTCGCCATCTCGAGGTGATTCGAATGCTTAACTTCTTTTACTTCTTTGCATCTTTGAACTGTTTCAGTATTAGTTTATGGCCCTGTGTTGGGATTTGAACACAGTTTCACAATAGAGTTATTTTTCCTTTTTTTTAGTTCAACGACAATGGATGCAGTTGAACTATTGCTCTTATTGGTAATAGTAAGAGATTTCTAAAAGTATTAATAAACATAAGACAGAGAATAAATGCAATTAGAGACGGAGAAGAGAGACTAGGAAAATGAGTTATGGTGAGAACGTCGGGTTTCCTTCATATTTTTAAGTCTCGGAGCTAGTTTATATGCACACCGTAACTAGTCTCATGGGACAACCTCCCTACGACATTTAGATGTCAAGTAAATTAAGAATTAATTCTTAAGTAGGTGACCATCAGACCATTAGGTCACTTATGATGATTATTATGTACAAATTGTGGTGAGAATATAGTTTTTTCTTTCTTTCTCAAACTGATATTTCCTCATTCTTAATTTTTCTAAATCTTATAATTTGATATATACCTCACAATTGTTGTATAATGCGTATACAGGACTGAACGCAAAAGTTATTGTAGCAATCACTATATCAACAGTAGCAGCAGTAGTATTTCTTTCAAGTCTATTCTGTTGTTTACTTTTGTCAAAAAAGAGGAGACGACAACGTAAGAAAAACAGATATTTTATGTTAGACTGCACTTATAAAGCCTTGATTCAAATAAAATATTATGATGCATCAAATTCATACATCCAGGGATGGACACAAGTGAACAAATTCTGTTGCGAAATTTGAGAGATGCGAATTCTACAGAATTGATGAAGCAAGATTTGCATTCAAGTGGTGGAAACAATGATGAAGAAATGCATTACTTCAGCTTCATCACCTTACAGACTGCCACTAACAACTTTGCCGATGCAAATCGACTCGGAGAAGGCGGTTTTGGTCCTGTTTTTAAGGTTAGTTAATGAATCCAACAATTAAAAGGTGGAAATGGTTCCAAATATTGAAACACATTTAACAAGTCCTATAACAAAAAACAGTTAATTAGTCATTTGCTCAGAACTACATGATTTAGCTATTTATGTGCGTGTATAGGGTCAAACTCTTCACTAAGTTTTTCAATACATCCAGGGAAAGTTGGAGAACGGGGAAGAAATAGCCGTAAAAAGACTATCGCTAAAGTCGACTCAAGGTCACGATGAGTTCAAGAACGAAGTCATGGTCATAATGAAGCTTCAACACAAAAACTTGGTCAGGCTTTTGGGATGTTGTTTAGAACGAGAGGAAAAGCTTCTTGTCTATGAGTACATGGCAAACACTAGTCTAGACGCCTTCTTATTTGGTTAGTTTAGTTTCCATTCTTCATATGCTTTTTGCTGCAAAGATCCTTATCAGGAAAGTTCATCTCCTTTTCATGATACTGCAATGCAGATCCAATTAAATGCAAACAACTCGATTGGCTTAAGCGCAACAGCATCATCAACGGAGTTGCAAAAGGAATTTTATATCTACACGAAGACTCTCGGCTCAAAATCATTCATAGAGATTTGAAAGCTAGCAATGTTTTGTTGGATTATGAAATGAATGCAAAGATATCAGACTTTGGAACTGCAAGAATTTTTGGAGGCAAGCAAGTTGAGGCTAGCACGAACAGAGTTGTTGGAACTTTGTAAGTCATTAAGCATTACATATACCAAGATCAATATTGGCACCTTGCCTTGAAAAGGTGAGGCGCGAAAAAAGAATGCGAAAGGCGTGCTCCTTCCATGGAGCATGCAAGTCGTGCGCCTTGAAGGCTAACTTATTTATTTTATTATTATTTTTAAATTTAAGTAAAAATGTTTTACACGCTTTTCTCTCTTTATTTTTTAAACTTCAAATTCAATCAACAATTACTTTAAAGTTTTATTAAAAATAATAATAATTAAAACCTAATCGTCAATCCATTCTCATTATCACCAATGAAGTAATGGATGGGGATAAATATATATTTAGCGACCATAAATTTTATCTTTAAAACTTTAGGCCCCGTTTGATAACCATTTTGTTTTTTGTTTTTTAAATTTAAGCTTACAACAATTATCACACTATATATTTTCTTCTATATAGATGTCTACATCTTACCTATATTTGTAGAAACCAAACCAAAATTTGGAAAAAAAAAAAAAGTAACTTTCAAAATTTTGTTTTTGTTCGTGAAATTTTGTTAGCATTCACATTCAAATACTTTCTTAAGAAAAGATGGATATATTGTAAGAAAGATAGAGCACATGGTAGGAAGTTTGGGTGAAAATAACCTTAAATTTCAAAAATAAAAAACAAAAAACTAAATGGTTATCAAACGGGGCCTCAGATGTTTGTTTTGGATTAATATTTTAATGTTTAATGTTTTTATAGCGCGACTATGTGAAAAATTATATATATATATATATATATATATATATTCTATGTATGGTGCGTCTTGGAAAAAAAATGTAGACACCTCGTGTGCTTCTAGTGAGTTAAAAACACTGAATATGAATCAATTTGTTGTTGGTATTTTTATCTAATCTATTTCCACTATGATTCTAATTACCCCAACAGTGGATATATGGCACCAGAATACGCAATGGAAGGCGTATTTTCCATAAAATCTGATGTATACAGTTTCGGGATTCTAATGTTAGAAGTAATAAGCGGGAAAAAGAACAGCGGATTCTTCAAAGCAGACAATGCACAAAGCCTCCTATCACAGGTAAGAATTATTTCATAATCTATGCATCAATATATCAAATTCCTAGATTTTTACAGTACACATAAATTGAACAAAACCAGGCATGGCAACTTTGGAAAGAAGGCAGAGAAGAGGAAATGGTTGATCCGAACCTGGTTGGAGATTGTTCTTTGAGCGAAGCTCTGAGATTGATCCACATTGGTCTGCTCTGTGTTCAAGAAGATCCCAACATCCGGCCCACCATGTCGACCGTGGTTCTAATGCTCGGAAGCGATTCGGTTCGCCTTCCTCCGCCGTCCAAACCTCCATTCGTTCCGGTTGGGTTTCCGAGTTCGGCTGATCAATCTTCAACAACGTCTCTGGGAACAACGGAATATCAATCCACTGAATCGTTTACGGTTGCTTCTGTCTAGCCCTGTGTTTTTCCAAATCTGTGAAAAAGTTCAGATTAAGAACGTGTTTATGTTTACGTAAAGACAAACGTTTTTTATTTTTTATTTTTTGATATAAACTTGTTTATATTGTTGTAGAGAGAGCAAAACATACCTAGTTTGTACCTTATACATACTTTTTTAATATAATGAATTATAATATAGCACATAGATATTGTAACATTAGACAAATCATCATTTTTTTTTATATATTTTTAATGTATTTTTATATGTTTATGTGGCTCAATATTCTTTTCATATGTGCAAGATACAAGAAGTGTGTACGTTTTTGTTGTTATAAATGTTCTTATAGATCAATAAGATGCCAAATTTGATAAAGAGAAATATTTGGTATGACCTAAAATTTATGTCCACCTATGGATATTATATGTATCACATTATATTTTATTTTAATTATAAATAAAAAATAAAGAAAAATGGAATGGACCCATATTTGAGTATGTAGGTGGATATTAAATTTTAAATCATTTGTTGATATAATTTAAATATTTCTCTTTGATAAATTTTTATGAAAAAATAAGAATAGTTCAACTAAATTAATGACGGTTAAGAAGAGGCTAACTTAGTACTTATAAGATCATGAACAAATATACTATCATCATAATATAGTTGAACTAAAAATAATATATTTTTCTTTTTAATATTCATGAATATTTAAGTTAATTTACCTGCATTTGCTTTACCATACAATAATTGAGGGTTTCATAAAAAAAAATTAATTCTTATATAATTTTTTAAGGCTGTCTCAATCACTAAACCATTAAAAAAAAAGGGTTTGTTTATGACATAAACCTAATCTCCCTGCCAATTATTATTGAAGTAAAAAAGAATCCAATTATTATTATGGAATAAAAAATTAAAAGTAAAAAATATAAAAGATCCATCGTTT